>CM040244.1:107867976-108261454 GCA_022545495.1 Chrysanthemum lavandulifolium
GGCTCGAATTGGGTAACGAGGCCCAAAGAAATCACGGTGTGGGTTTGATCCGTTTTAAGGTCCGTTAATGTTAGGTCCAGTGGTGAGAAGTCCAATAAGTTTCGAGGCCCTATACTAATTTTATATACTTTTATTATAATTAAATTGTAATTTTTACGTATTCATTACGTATTTTAGGATTATCAAGATAGTGGGAAATTTATTTAGATCACAAAGGTATCTTTATGAACGCCTGTTGCGTTGATCATGCATATGCCAAATGATATGCAATGTGGTCCTTAGAAAATTTCATGACGAAATAGATCGTGTTTAATTCCCCGATTAAAGCGCTAAGTACATTGAAATTTTCCGGAGCTTACAACAACTCGTGGACAAGAGGCGAACCACTCACCGATGAGTCACCTATACTTTTCAAAAAATAGCCTAATGCGGAGACGATCGTAACCTCGAGCTCAAAGATGGAAAGCGATTCTTTTTTCGTGTTTTGCATAGCTTCCCAAGCGCCCGGCTTTCTTTTGGATTCCGAAGGTGGAGTAGCTTCAAGATCGAGTAGGGTACGGGATAGAGTCTCGAGTGAGGCATCAACCATAGATTGCGGAACTTTCGAGATGCTTCCTCATGAAAAGCCAACGGAGTCTGATCAGAACTCAACCTTCTCATCCATGGAAGGATTCCTTATTCGATGATAAATGTCAATCGAGGGCACCTCATTTCCGAGAGAGAATCAGTCGCATGCAGTGGGGAAAGCCCTCATATCGAGCAAGATCATTAATTAATATTAATAAGGAAGCACTTAACTTAGGGCAGCCACTCACTTCACACAAAGACAACGCTTGCTATTTGCATTCATCCTTGTAACTTACCAAGCGAGGATCTCATGCTATCATTGAACGGCTACCGAACCGCCATACTCGTGTAACCGGTCTAGGTTCCAAGTACATCAACACCCCATAGTTATTAGGGCCGCAACGCAATAAGTTGCGCTCAGAACAAAATCAACATCATCATCCTTGTCATCATATAGAAGTAGCTCTCTTCGACACTTGGTTCACGCCAAGGACCTTCACGGTAGTCATTGAACGGTCAAAGTCACTTGTCATTGACATCTTGTATTGACTCGGATTCATCGGTGGAGGTCAGATAAAATTGGCGCTGATGGAATTGTGATTCATCGGTGGAGGTGGGGATAGTAGGTTGAGGACTCATTTGGGGATAGTAGGCATCGGGTTGTGATTGAACTTGCAGACGAACGGGTTGTGATCGAGAGACCCGCCCACGCCTCTCGAGGAGGTTGAAACACCTTTGATTTCTTTGGATCCATGCTACAATTTTTACGAGAGTTAGAAGGAAGTGGTAATTTGAATTGGAAGTATTTAAAATGTGAATATTAATGCTCCCAACGTCAATATTAATACCCTCAACGCCTCTTTTTGCTCCCAACGCTCGAATATTAATGCTCCCAACTTTCGAATATTTAATGCCCCAACCCATGCTTCAACGACAAAGATTCCCGAACCCATCATGCCGCAGCCCATGCCGGGCAGTTAGCGGCGGTGTTGGCGCCGGCATGGTTGCAAACCGCAAGATGTCGTGTACCATTGCCACCACCCTTATTAAAACACATCATTACTTAAAAGTACAATAATTTATTCACATTGTACAACCAATTAAAAGCATATCCACCAAATTAAAAACAACTTATTAAAACACCCTTATTAAAAAGTACAATAAAATTTTAATGTACAATTTAAACAAGCTATTGTTTAAATAAGCTACAACATAATCCAAAATATAAAATAATTAACACACTAATTAATGTATTATATAGTTTTGAAAACCGGACCGACCAAAGGGTTCAATCGTGAGCGGTGTCGCCACCGATTCGCCTAACCAATAAAAGCCATCCGAAAACTAACTAGAGAGACCCGCTGAAACCGATACAAACCGGTGGAATTAGGTCTCATCGAGATCTATTTATCCGGTATATCGTTCAGCTACCCGCACTACCAAACGCTGGGTACCTCGTTATACTATATATAAATAAAACCAAAAGTAAAAGTGAAAAGTTGAAACTAAAAAAGAAATGTTGAAAATAAATATTTCAAAAGAAAACTATTAATATACATCGAACGCTCAAACCCGAAAGGTTGACCCGGTTTAGTTTGACCTGCTTTTCACCCAACCCATCGGGTTGACTCGTTTTATCGACCGCTTTTTCTACTGTAACGGTTCAACCGTTGAATCACCCGGTCGAACCTGTGTTTCAAAACGCATGCTTAATCCCCAAATCATCAAACTTTTATTATTTTTCGCTTATAATTCATAAACCTTTTTTATCACTAAACGATTTGTAATTATAAAATCTTGTTATATGCATCTGCACTCCCTAATATTAAAAACAATGAAGAGTGAGGATTGACATTTGTCCGCTGATGAAAACATAAAAACCTTGTTTAACATTTTTTCCGGTTATGGTTTTCACCGGTTCTTCTTTTGTAAAAAATTTTCAGAATTTTTGGTATATTAATTTTTTTTTATCAAATAGGTTCTTTTCATTGGATTTTGTCTCATAAGTTCAACTAAAGTACATTAATGAATTTACTTTAGAATACCATCATAATAAATTTACTTTAGTACATTCATAAATCTACTTTATAACAACGAACGAGTCATTCAGACTCATGCAATGCCCTGAGATTTGATCAAATTGTTTCTTGCGTAATATTCAACATTTATTTCGCCATGTTTGAAACTCTTATTTTTTTTGTGATGGTTTGATTTTGTTAGCCAACAAGTTCCTAAGTTGTGATGTTGTTATCACAACTTTTATTAGCATGGCATAAAAATTGTTAGTGCCTTTATTTCGCCACTTTTAATTGAGGTCGAGTCAAAATTCAAAATGATATTCGCACCCACGCAATGCATTACCTTCAGATTCTAAGTTGTTCATAAGCGTAATATTTGACACTTATTTTCGCCATATATAAGTTGGGCTGCCTCAAGACCCGTGTGATGCACACAAGTTTTATCTAATTGTTAGTAAATAGTGATTTTTCATTTGGTATGTGTATAAATAAAAGTAAAGAACTAAACCAAAAAACCTAGGGCAAATAACAAAAAAATGCATCAAACTTGACACTTTTTATGATTGTGTGTAGTCAATTATATTTTTTCTTATTGTGTGTACTGAACTTTCAAAATTCGATTATTGTGTGTATTATATGACCATTTTACCCTTAATTTTTTCAAATATCGAAGGGTAATATATATGGTCATTTTACATGGCGTAATAGTGACAAAATACACATAACGATCGAATTGAAAGTTCAAGACATACAATAAGAAAAAATAGTTGTTACACACATCAAATAAAGTGTCAAGTCGATGATTTTTTGTCATTTGCCAAAAACATAAATACAATATATTTTTTTTTTGAACGGCAACTTTATAACAAAACAAAAAACACTAGCAAGGAGCTGAGAGTTACAAAGAGAGTAAATAAGGATGTTGTAACCACCTATCCCAACTAAACGCCTATTACATCTAGCATGACACCAAATAAAAGAGCGAGTAACTATATCATCAAAAATGGTATCTTTCCGAGGAGGATGAGTTGCAAAGAGAACGCTATTTCGGTAACACCAAACGTGCCACCAAGACACATAGAAAACGCCTTCCAAGATACACTTGAGCGTAGACCCTAACCGAATATCCTTAAACCAAACCCACCATTCCTCATAAGAACTTAAGGAAGACCACGCCAAATTCCACCAACGGCATATAAGTTTATGAACATCGCTGGTCAACATGCGTGAAAAGAAAAGATGCGAAACATCTTCCTCGCCTTCTTTACAAACCGCACACGATCGATCTTGACATAAATGTTCCGTGGCAAAGATTCATGCGAGTAGGAGGCGGTCCAAAGAAATTTTCCAAGCAAACACATTAATCTTGATAGGAATAAATTTAACCCAACGAGTAGCCACCGAATCTTTAGGAAGGAAATACTCATCAAGCAAACCACTTAATGAATTTGACATGGAAGGACCCATCTCCACTCGTGTTACAAACCCAACGGTCACCGAATTTGAAAGCATGTACGCACTCTACAAGGTCTTGAAGACGAGTAAGTTGTTGAGATTCGATCCACCTCTAGCCGGACGATTAAAAGAATCAAAGTCGACCTGAAGTTTATCTCTGCACCGTAATATCGCCATTCAAATCAAGCGAAAACATACGAGGGAAGAGAACTCTTAGAGAGCGCATCACCAATCCAATGGTCCTTCCGCACTTCGTCTCAATACCATTTCCCACCCGAATGCGCGTAACATCTAAAGCAAATCCACCCCCGAGATTTAATCGCTTGAACTTCACGAATTATAATACCCCAAATGACTGCATCACAAGCACGCAAATAGAGTCTCGCCCATGAATGGCATGAATCACACGAGACCATAAAGATTTGTCAAAGGATATAAACCTCCAAACCCATTTGAATAACAAAGCCCTATTTAGAGCGAAAAACTAGACACCCAAGACCCCGTATTCTTTAGTCGCTAGAACTTTAGTCCATTTTACCCATGCAATCTTCTTATCATTACCATGAATACCATAGAAAAATCACGCCCGTAGATTCCATCACATTGAGAATGCCTTTAGGCGCCTTATATAGCGATAATGTGTATATAGAAGCTCCCAAGACCGACTTGAGAGCGTTAGTCTTCCGCCAATGGACAAAGTGTTACACTCCATTTCGATAACCTAGCTTTAAGTTTTCCAATAATCTCGTCCCAAGCATTAACCAACGACATGTTTCCGCCTACCATGACCCCTAAATACTTGAAAGGAGTCTTCATGACCTCACATCCAAGAGAAATCAAGCTTCATTCACCTTATCACCAGAACACCAAACCCTAAGAGATGGCTCTTTTGATATTGATCTTTAAACCGGATGTAAGAGAAAAGCAATGTAAACGTGAAGAATGAGCTTGATGTTATTATCCGACCATTCACCAATGAAAATGGCATCATCCGCGAAAATAAGCTGGGAGATTGTAGTAGTAGGATCAATCTTAATACCCTTAAACAAACCCTCAAGAACCACCCTAGAGAATGATAGGTGCAAGGACTCCATAATGAGGATAAAAGATAAGGGCTAGAGGATCACCTTGCTTAAGACCACAATGAAATTTAAATTCGCAATGGACTACCATTGATGAGAATAGATGCCATACCGTAAGATAAGCTACCAATCACCCATGAGCGCCATTTGGAACCAAAACCAAACGCAAGAAGAACATCTTCCAAAAGTCCCAACGAATCAATCGTATGCCTTGGCAAAGTCGACCTTTGAACACCATTGCTCGCTTCTTCTTAAATTTACACCAAGAAAGAACTTCATTAACAATAAAAGGACCATCTAAAATCACGATGGGAAGAAAGGTCGTTTGAACATCCAAACTAAATTAGAGATCACTTTTGCAAGCGATTAGCTAAAATTTTAGTAACCACTTTATACAAGCACCCAATCAAACAAATAGGTCTAAATTAATCGACAAACTTAGCATCTCGAACTTTAGGAACGAGAGCGATGAATGACGAAGTTACAACCCTTAGCAAAAGAACTATGAGCAAAGAACCAATCAACCGCAAAAAAAAATCCTGACCGATAACACTCCAAAATTTTCGAAAGAACTCAAATGAAAACCATCGTGGCCGGGATTTGTTATCCCCATAACTCCAAACAAAGATCACAGATTTCATCATGAGAGATCGATTTTCCACCCAAGAACTTGATCCGTGTTAAGACGGTTAGGAATTGGAAATTAACACGACTACGAACATCTCCCTGAGCTTGGAACCTATTAGCAAATGAGTACTAAACTCTTCTTTGACCAAAGAAGGGTCATCCAACCAAATGCCATCTACCATAACACCTTTAATAGATAACCGAGAACGTTTCCGATTAATAATACCATGGAAGAACTTAGTGTTTTCACACCCTCAATTGCCCATTGAACCTTAGCCTTTTGAGCACGCCTCGAGCTTCACGATTGAAGAGTCTCGAATATTTTTACCAACTCCTTCCTCTCAATCGCAAAATATCATTCACACCTCCTTTGTCAAGAATCTCATCGATATCACGGTTGTTTTTGAAATCATCAACATCTCTATTCTCGATCCTTCTTAAAATTAAACACCCAATGCCTAATCTCCTTCTTAAGAAGTCGCTTTTTCTTGAATCGATCATATCATTATCGTCACAAGATTTAAACCATTCCAAGCGGTGATAACCATCTGGTCAAAACCTTTAATTCGGAGGAGTCGTTGTATTTGTGTGTTTTTGCTTAGGAGATGGCGAGGTCGTGAAAATGAGTTGTAACGTGACTTGAGTTGTCCTGAGTTGGAAAAAGTTGAAACTAATTGGACATTACTACTACTTTCTAACTATTTGTCGTTAATTCATTAATTTCTGTTTGTAGCTTCATTAGTTATGTGATATGTGTGCATTAATTATAACTATAGGTATCACACATACGTGCATGCCATACAATTAAAATATTCAACGAAATTTTTTAGATTTATATTTTACAATACAATAGATATACTGGACGACGATAATTTTAATTTTGAATACTGTTATGCAATAACAAAAATTTCATATAAAATTGTAGATTATCCACGTGATGTGACAATAATGAATTGTTATTAGATATATCAGAAATGTATGAGATAAAATTAATGACATAAATTGTAATATAAATTATCATTAAATAATAACAAATAGCGACTTTTTAAAAATCACTTACATTATACTAAGAAAATTTAGTTATCAAAAATTATGTTTGTTAAATTTGTCCCATATAGATGGATGATACAAGTAAAAGATTACTTATAAAGATAAAGTAAAATAAATATTCAATAAATCATATGGGTTACTTTAAAGAATATAATTATTAATATTCAAATATATATATAATTAGCACTTAGCACTTTGCATCTTTTGCTTTGAAAAGTCGTCCGATTTTTATAAAACAAAGTTTTAGTTTTACGGTGAGTTTTATTAAAATATTACAAAAAGCGCATACGTTGATTCCTATGACTTCATGATTTAATAATATTTTTGAACATCAGTATTTTAAGATGCATTTTAAACTCTATCGATTTAACAATATCGCTGCTTGACTTAGAACCAAGGATGACCAAGAACATGGTTTAAGGTATTTTAAGTATTCTAGATTCTCCGTCTCAAAATAATCGTCCCCGACAAAAAACACATAGTTTAAGAAAAGCATTTATTACGCCTTTCTTTTCTTACTTTTGACCGAATGATGCTTTACCCTTAAGTAATTAATTAAAGCATTCTTTAAAGGTTTTAATAATAATTTCAAACAAGGGCAATATAAGAACTTGATCAAACATTCCTTTCTATATTTAGCATGGACTATTATTTTGGGACATACAAAAAGGAAAGGTGGACAATAAAATTGGGACGGATGAGAATATTTAATGCACAAATCATATTTAAGCTTACAGACATACATGTGGTGAAATAATCAGATATTTCAATGATGAGGTTAATTAAATCGTGTATTAATCAGATATGTTGAATAATGTTTTTTATAGTTTTATTTGTGTTTTAAATACTTGTAAATAATGCTTCCTTATCAGATTCGCTTAAAATCTATTTTGAAATCTTAAAATTAATTATGAGAGGTGTCTTCTCCATTATAAAGATATAGATATGACATGATATGTACTAATGTTTATTGCATGTCTTAACAAACAACAATTGTAAATTACTATTCATTATTATAAAAGTTGTTGAAATTTAATCGTATATAGCTAGTTTTGTGCAAAATTTTCCGATCCTTCTTATCAATCTAATTGCAAAACTGTAGTCTCAATAAAAGATAAATGGATATTTGACTAGAGGAGGTTTTTTTTTTTTTTTTTTTTTTTTTTTTTTGTAGTAACAGGAGTGGACCCAAATAATATACTAATGTTTTTTTTTTTTTTTTGGTTGGATCCCACACAAATATGTTACAATCTCTTATCACAAAAGCTTTAAAAAACTTGCACCTCCCCATCTAGACCTATTAACAGACGTGGACCAACATTGAGACCCACATATATATAAGGCTATGTATCTGGAAACAAAAAAGAAACAAAGCCTAAGTCCAGCCTAGGTTTAATAATTAGCAAACTTATACCCTAATTTTACTTGTATGAAATACACACAACCACCAACATATGCATTCTTTCTATAAAAAATTTATCCTTTTAACCAAAAAGCAGTCACCAAACACAAACTCATACAAACCTTTCTTTATTCGATAAATCTTTTTTAATTAAACCGGATCTCGAATCAAAGTTAGTCGTTGCTTCATCTTCATTTGATAGCCGTATAACACACACACACCGAGTACTTTTGTTCTACCAATCATAAGCCGAATCATAAACACACCTCAGCTCGAATCACTGAAAAAATGAAACACAAATCAAATTCACCTTTTTTGTCTTGTTTAAATCGTCTTCGAGGTCTCAATAATGAGGTCTCGGGTAATGTTTATTTTGTTATGTGTTTCGTTTATTTTTGACCCAAAAGTGAAAAGGGATGATACAGTTGTGTATTGTTCTTTCTTTAAATGTTTCGGAATCTGATGTGAATATGGGTTTGGAAATTTGTTTCATTTGTTTGTTGTTTATGTGAGGTGGTGAAGGGATTAGGATAGATACAGATTGGTTGAGGTTGTTGTAAAGACATTAGTGGTATGTTATCACATGGTAAAGATGATGATAGTTGGTTATTTATAATCTTCAAAATTTCAAGTGAAAAGTCACATTTAAAACTTATAACTGAAAAGATGGGAAGATATATGAGAAATTGTTTATATTCTTTTTTGTTGTAACTGCATGATGAATGCAGGATGGATTCATATATATTCCCGTATTTCATCACATTCAGACTCCACATTAAATTTACAGGACTGAACTGAAGAGTTGCGAACTATATTAAGTGAGGCAGTCATGAACTACATTCGAAGCACTAATTGCAGGCTATATGTATTTACGCTTAAGCATGAATATTAAGTACTCACACATGAAGCCTTCACATTTATAAAAGGACTCAATCTTTTATTATAATAAATTTACTTATAATAACTCTAACACCCAAGGTTGTTTTAACTTACATTGCATGATAATGTTGTTCAAAGTTTGAGCTAATTGAGGTGAGACCTATATATGTCATAGTTTTTTTAAAGATTAGAAACATATATAAAAAATCATGCCCTTTCATCCACTTTTATCCGGTGCCTCTAATTAACTTTAATTTTTATATTTGAATTTTTAACTTTTCACAGTCCACAAAAATATTAGGGTTTTAACTTTTATTAACACACGCACATAAACATGCAATCGAAATCAATCATCAAATCGACAAATGTTCATTCTATAATTGTCGATTTCAACATGTATCTTCGCTATTAATCGTAATTTTCAAAATTAAGAATCAATTTTAGTTTTTTGCTCGATTTTAAGTTTGAATTTATCAATTAACAAAACATTAGTAAAATATGGATGATAATTAGAATATGGAGGACATAAATCAGGTTATGGATGACGAAAATCATGCTTTTATTAAGAAAATCGGGTTATTGATGAAGAAAATCAAGTTATGGTCGAGACAAACCTAGTTTTAGATCTAAAAGAAGATGCAGTAGCAGCAGATAAAATCACATGTGATTCTGTTTGGTTCTCAAAATTTGGAAATCACACTTGATTCACGTATACTAAATCACACGTAATTACATATGTTATAACTAGCTTGCACCGTAGACAATGCAAATGATAAGTATAGTTATATGTGTTTGCTTACCCGCTTAGTGAATTCGTTTCACAACACTTCGAACGATATGTGTTAGTAGAATGTTTGTTTGGGTTACCCGTAACTTTCCCTTAGCTTTCCCGCGACATCATTATTCCCGACATGAAATACCTCGCATCTCTTACGTCAAACACTACCCCAAAAGTATATGATTTTGACTAATCAAGATTATATTGATTGAAATAAATGAAATAAAGATTAAAGTTGTAAAATTTGAATTAAAATAAAATAAACTCATTAAAAATATAAAACTAAAACTTATAAAATATATCAAAATGGATGTTGAATTAAAGAGCATAAAATTAGATTATAAAAAATAAGTAGATAAAAAGATATTTTAATTTAAAATAAAGATGAATTTTTAGTTGAGAAACGACAAACGTCATTTTATAATCGGAGCTTTTATGTTAATTTTTAGTGGTTAGGAGTTAGGCCGAGTTTGTTAGAAGTTAGCTTGAGTTTATAAGAAGTCGACACATGTCATCTCACGATCGGAGCCCTTATCTTAATTTTGGTTAAAAACTCTTCCATAATAAGCAAAGAAAAAAGCCTGACTTTTAAGTCTTCTAATTTTGTAGGCCTAAACGCATTATAAAGTAGTATAGATTAGTTTGAATGGTAAACTCATATGTAATTATATTAAAAATCACTTGTGATTGTAACCGAAAGTATTTGAGTTGATTTTTGAATAAATCAGGTTTAAGCTACACTCTTAGATCAAATATGTTGTATGATGAGGATTTTATTTTTTTTGTTTTTCAGAGAACTAATGATCTGGAATGAACAATCTTAATTTTCTAAAAGATGAATAAAATCCAAAAATCCAAACAATCATATAAATCTAGAAGCTAAAAATAGAACTCACATAAATAATACAAAAGATCCAAACAATCATGAAAGTGTTAGTGCAAATATTCTATTTAATTCACAAAAACTAAATGGCCACTTAACCTTCTTCACAATAACAACAAATTTCATATTATTAACAGAAAATTAACACACACATTGTTCTCTTCAATCATTTTCATAATCATTTGTGTACAACAAAGGTAACATAAAATTATACTATAAGAGTTAGATTCATTGAATATATAATCGTATAATATGATAAATCAATGAACCTAACATATAATTTTATGCATGCTTATGGTGCCAAATCCTTTTTAACCATGATGTCCACCATGTTCACCAGCTTCATGACCATGTGGTGCTTCATGTCCATACGGGGCAGCCGGCGGGACCATGATAGGCTTCTTCTTTTTCTTGGCCAAACAAAAGAGTCCAACTGCAAGGAACGCTAGAAAAAACAGACCACCAAGTGACGCACACACTGCAACGACAACGGTGTGGTCACTACCGCCTCCACCTGGAGGAGATGGCGGTGTCACTATTTCTCCTGATGGAGGGGAAGCATAAAAAGGTGGCAATGGAGTGGTAGGGGGATATGATGTAGGTAAAGGTGGTAGGGTTGATGGAGGCCAACTTTCTATGGGAGATGGTCCCGGAGTCGTTGGTGGATATGGATATGATGGCTTTGGTGGCTTAGGAAGTACACCGGGCGTTGGAGCATATGGTACAGTTGGTGTAGGTGGTTTATAAGGTTCCTCGGGTGGACTAGCTGGTGCGACTGGTGTTGGAGGCTTTGGTCCATGATGTTTTGAAGGTGGGTATGCGGGTTGCTCAGGAGTAGGTGGAGGAGGAGGAGGGGGAGACTTATACACGTAAGGTGCTACTAGAGGAGAGGGAGGAGGGGGAGGGGGAGGGGGAGGGGGAGAATTGTAATGGTAAGCAGTCAGTTTTCTTGAAGAAACCATATTTGATCAACAGATGTGTATACAAAGAGTCGATGATGGAAAGTGCGCACTTATATAGAGCAAAACAAAGATGTCAAGTGCTGACCATGTAACACTTGATTAAACAAATGTATAAACTTGTTTTGAAAAAACATGCATGCAAAATAGTTATTCATCGAAAATTGCAACTTTAGTAACATACATTTAATTTAATAATTCTTAAATTAAATTAAAGTTCTTAGTAAACATAATCAAATACAAGAAATAGAGTTGGTGTCGAAATATATGGGGACTTTTTTCGGTAACTATGGTTTCAGTGACTTTTGTGCTTTTTAGAATTTTACTATATATAACCGTAAACCTCTTAGCATATCTTGTACGGCGACTTTATTTTCATACCCATAAATTCACGCTTAGCAAGGACAAATCTTCACCATTCATCTAGTTTGATCTAATTCATGTGATTAACCCAAGATTAGTAGATAAACCCAAGTTCACGTTTTTTTTTTCGTTCTTTTTGTCTTTCTTTTTATTCATTTTTTTTTGTTTTTTTTTTTCTTATTCACGGTTTTCTTAATTTTTTTTTTTTTTTTTTAATATCGCGCTTTTTATTCGATTTCACACGCTTCATCCGCTTTCACACGTTCTATCCGTTTTACCGCTTTCATCATTTTTCTTTCATTTCGTCCATTTATCATACGTTATCCGCTTACACGTGTTTCTACTCTTCACATCGCCGCTCGCTTTCACGACCGTCCGGTATTCTTCGTTTCGTCCATTTTCTTAAGTTTCGCTCGCTTACACGCTTCGACTATCACAAGTGATTTGAATATTCGTAATATCACTTGTGATTATCTCGAATATCACTTTGTGATATTCGAAAACACAAGTGATATTTTGTTAATATCACTTTGTGATTTTGATATTCTCAATATCACTTGTGATTTTGTGAATATCACTCTTGATATTTTAATATCACTAGGATATTCTCGAATATCACTCGTGATATTATGAATATCATTTTGTGATATTCTCAATATGAGTTTGCGATAGTATGAATATCACTTTGCGATATTGTCAATATCACTTGTGATTTTCTTGATATCAGGTGATATTTTGAATATCACGATGATTTTCATGTTACAAAACATTAGTTGAAAATCACTGTTATATTCAAAAATCACTAGGTATTCTGTATCACAAGTGATATTCTCAATATCACGTATCACTTGTGATATTCGTAATATCACATAACATCACTTGCGATATTCACAAGATTATTTGTGATATTCGAATATCACTTGTGCTATTCGAATCTCACTTGTACTATCTGAATATCACTTGTGATATTCGAAACGATGAAAACGCTTAAAACGGCCGAAAACATTTGATAATGAACTAAAACGATGAAAACGGACTAATATGTATGAAAACGAAAACACGATGAAACGGACGAAAACGTATGAATAATGGAAGAAAACGAAGAAAACAAAGTAACACATATGAAAACGGACAAAATGTATGAAACGGACAAAAACGTATGAATCGGGCTAAAACGTATGAAAACCGACGAAATAGATGAAAACGATGAAACGGACGAAACGTATGATAGGGAAGAAAAAAACGTGAATTAAAAAACGTAAATAACGTGAATTAAAAACAAACAAACAAAAGAAACGTGAATATTAAAAATGCGAATTTTGAAAAATTAAACGTGAATATTAAAAAAAAAAAAAAAAACAAAAACTTGATTATAACAAAAACGTGAATAATTAAAAAAACAAAAAAAAAAAAAAACAAAGAAGAAAGAAAGAAAGAAAACAAAAAGATAAGAAAAAATACTGGACTTGGTTTAGACATATTAATCTTAGTTAATCCCCACCATTAGATCAAACTAAATAGATGGTGAGGATTTTCCTAGAAGATCAAAATAAGAAGAAGCGATTGAAAATTCCTCATCTTATATAATGGGAGAGCCAAAGGCAAAATTATAAGTTTTTGCATAAAAACATAGAAAGTACATTATTACAAAAAGTTCTAAAAGGGCCATCACCCTTTTTAGTTTTTAAGTAGCTCCGCCAACTTTTACATTACAAATAAAACCCTTGCAAACCCTATGTCCCTATCAAACCTTAAGGGCACGTTTGGTAGAGGAAAATTCAAAGAAATGAAATAAGTAAGAGAATTAAAATTCAAAGAATTAAAATCAATAGATAATTGAGATTGATTTAACTGTTTGGTAACAATATAGACTTGAATCAAGAAATGAACAAAATTTACATATTTTTTTATAAAAAAGGTTTTAACAACTTTACAATAAATTATTATTATTATTATTATGGAAGAATTCAATTCCATCACTTTGTGAGTGGAAATTAATTCTCCACTTTTTGCAAATGAGCCCTTTCCAAAGAGTTTTAAATTTTCATTTTATTTTTTTATAGTCGTACCAAACATTGAAAATGATTTCATTTCCATTTCTCTTCTCTCAATTGCTTGTACCAAACATGCCCTAAATGGACAAGCAAGATTGGGTCGATTAACATATTTTATAACATTTTTTCGTTGTTCGAACAATGAAATCATGACAACTCGCCTATTAAAGATATAGCTAAAGATAGTTTCATGATAAAAACTACGATAACATCCAATCACAGCGGATAAGTGTATATATATGCAAAAGAAATGATTCTTTTTATTTTCAGCTATCATCGGATTCAAAGGAGCGTCATCAGAACGACGGACGCAGTGATTCTAGTAGCGTTTTTTCTGAAAATACACATCAACTACCTCTACGCGGTTTTAACATAAAACAACGAGTCATTCTTTTAGAACCCGACGACTTCTTACAACATGTGACGACGGCTCATCATTGTGGTTGTAGTGGCGATTCCGGGTTGCTTTTCTCCAGAATATGAATAAGAAGCAAACGACGCTGACGTGCTCTTTTATTTGTCATTGGACTTAATTTATGAATATAACAATGACCAACTAAGGCGTTTTCTGAAACTGAATGGTCAGGGATTGTTTCGATATCTACACTTATATTATTAGCGAAATTTGCATTTCTATCCAAGATGACACTTATTATCAATTTAGACTCATTTTTGTGGCATATTGCTAAAATTTGGATTTGTTTTTTTAATGCCAAGATTACTCTAGCATTATGTACTTTAATATATTAAACAGATATATTTTATCTGTTGAATGTCAATCGTCTAATTGCATCGATTAAATGGAGTTTAGTGTTTGATGAGTAAGTTGTAAATTTATAAGTGTGATATGGGATCACATAAAATGCAAATTTCCCTATTATAAAATTGACATATTGTTACATATGAACTGCCAAAAGAAAAAATTATCCTAGATAGCAGCCATTATAATTTATACTTTTTCTTAAAGTTAGTTGGTCATGGAGTTAGTAGCAAGAATTTTGGCATAAACGACAAAATATGTTTCCCAATATATGTTTTAGATTTAAGATCATTAGAGATAAAATATTTTTTAAATCAAGAGATCAATCTCCATCATTTATTTTTTCTTTATTTTTATTCGATCTAATTAATGAGATTAATCATAACAATTTAAAAAACTCACTTTCATCTTTTTTTTTTCCAAATATTAATGTATTTCAAACCGTTAATCGTCAAGTGAAAAAAAATATATATTATTACAACAAGCATTTAATTATCTTTCTATATATGCACTTTGATATACTTTCGACAATTTTTTTTCTTCGTATTTTTCACGTTTCTTTTACATTTTTTTCTTTTTTTTTCATTACTAAAATTTGCATGAAAAAAATCACATGTGATTATACACTAATTTGAATATCACATGTGATATTAGTGTTAAATCACATATGATAAATTTGAATATCACATGTGATCTTTAGTGTTAAATCACATATGATAAATTTGAATATCACATTTGATATTAGTGTTAAATCACATATGAAAATATATCATATATGACTTAACACTAATATCACATGTGATATTTCATATCATATGTGATTTAACACTAAATATCACATGTGATATTCAAATTAGTGTTTAATCAAATGTGATTTTTCATGCAAATCTCATATTCGAAAAAAAAAATGAAAGAAAGAAGAAAAAACGATTTTTTTTTCTTTTTTCGAAAGTATATCAAAGTGATCATCTATAAACAGATAATTAAATGCTCGTCGCGATGGTGCAATTATTTTCGCTTAACGATTAACGGTTTAAAAAATATTGAAATTATAAAAAGTACGTGAAATAATTAAATGCTTTTAATATCAATCACTTATTTCTTTTTGGATAAAGAGTGAAGATATGTGAGAAAAGTTTTGTACGTAAAATAACTCTCCTCTATGTTTTAATGTCATAACTTTTTTATTTTTCTTCACGTTTCAATTTGTGCTGTGTATAGTAGCTAAAGAAATCAACTCTAATTACCAATTAGAACTACCATATAGATTAAGTGGAAACTCCAACCATAAGATTTTGTGAAGAGATAACTAATTAAGGGGTTGTTTCTTTTTTTTATATGAGGAAGAAATAGTGGGGTTCACATCTATATTAGTATCTTAATGAAGAGGGGTTATTATTTTTAGCTTGTGTATATAGAGAAAACAAGGGAAAATTAGTCGGTCCTACTTAAAAAGAAATACTATTAAATGTTATGTGAACTCACTCTCTTAGTTAAGGGAAAAAAAGAAACACAACCGACCTATAGTTGGAACACGAGACGTACTGTTATAATGTTCTTACTCTTTTGTTTTTAAGATCTTATGATTCTCAACCCTTTCATAATGGATCCACTAAGAACAAAAATAAAAATAAAAAGAATGAGAAATGTTTTCAGTCACACATTTCAAATGACGAAGGAAAATTTCATGAGAGATGCATCTCTACTTGTAGGTGCATCTGAAATGTGAGGCTATGGTTATTTCTCATCTTTCTTATTTTACTTTTATTTCTTATTTGATCTTTAATTCATGTACAAATAGTTATCTTAGGTGACATATGTAAGGACTATACAAACATAGAAAAGATGTGAAATACGCACGTATCAGTTGATGTTAGTTTCTTTATTAATTAAATAAGAAGTACGCGCGAGATATTTTATTTGAGGAGCAGTTGTGTTTAAGAGCATTCCCACTTATTAATGAAGGTTGATGACTTCAGAAGTAGGGATGAGCAAAAGAACTAAAAAATGGGATCGGATCAAGAATTGGATCGAAATCAAGAAGAATCAAACTGGAACTAAAATTGAAGGTTTCAGTTTCGGTTCTTGATATTGAGATTTTTCGGTTTTTAGGTCGGTTCGGTTCGGTTCCACCGGTCCTCGATTCCGGAACCTAATATCTAATACTATATAAAACACGTATTTTTTTTTACTTCTCATACTAAAAGTCTCAAATCATACATACCAATGCAATAAAAAAAACCCTACCAGCCTACTTTCAGGAAAAATTAAGCCAAACATTTTAAACCCCAATCTTTAATTCATTGAAATATCCACAAATCAATAATTAATCTAAACCTAATAACATTCCAAGATCATTCAACATACTCACATAAACAACTATCATCAACGTGACATCCGAAACGGTGTTTAGTACGTATAGACGTGTACTAGACCCTTATACATATCGCTTGTCGACGCCAATTGTGGAAGCTTTGATTTGCCCAAGATTGGGTGAGAAAGTCAAGAACACAAGTTAATTGGGATGACGTTGAAGTTCTTATTTGAGTTCATGTTTTAGTTGTTAATTGTTATTGATTTAAACGGAAATGGTTGCAAATGCTTAAAAATTTTATTTTTTTTTGTTGTTTACTGGCTTAATTCATTAGTGCATTAGGTTATTTGTTTCCTACAGAAAAGCGGTTCCTATCCGGGTAGACCCAAAGAACCGGAACCGGAACCGAAACCAAAAACTGTATTCGGTTCGATTCTCGATTTCTACTTTTCACAAAATTCGGTTCTCGGTTCCACTGGTTCTGGTTCCGGTTCCAACCGGTTACAGATCCATGGTCATCCCTATTCAGAAGTCATTGAATATAATAGTTGTTACTGCAAAAAAAATAGGGTTGTTAATTACGCTTGGTTACGTAATTAAGAAATAGTAATAATATTCTATCCATAATTGTTTAAATATCAGATATATTCATTTTCTTTCGGACTCTAGAAGAAAGTAACATTTTTAATTTTCTTTCTAATGTCATTTATCAGGAGTTCATAAAAGGAAAACATTAACTCATATTATCATCTGTCAATAAATACTCTAACACATACTATTAAAAAAGATATTTAAAAACATAAATTAAAATACACTACTACAAAAAATGGAATAAAGCCCCCGAAGTAAAGCCCTCTTATATAGAAAAGAGGGCTTTATAAGCTTCTCCGCATTTTTGATGACTAATAAAGCCCTGATGACGTATAGTCTACATCCGGGTCACGAACCCGGCTAAAGTCCAACACTAACTTAGCCCGGTACGAGTCGGGCTACACCGATTAGAGGTTTGGGCTCACAAAGGCCCAAGCCCAAAGCTATTCACTAATAGATATCCGATATCTTCTAAATAAGAGGATTATCATTCCCAACCGACTTAGGCGGATACTGGCAGAAGGTTGAGGAACACGGAACCAACAAAGATTCCGTGCGATATAAAGGGAATCATATCCCTGCTTAAAGTACGATCTCAAACCCTAATTCTCCTTAAACCCTAAAACCGATTACTTACTCACGGGAGGATAATCGGGAGACAATCCCACTGTAAGCCTAACGGTGTCTTTTGTCTCTTAGTGCGCAGGTCTCAAGCAACAATCTTCAATTGGTACGAGAACCGAACCCGAACAAGGAACGCCCAACTTTTGTATCAACAAGGGCGCCATCCGGGACCCTACACTAAGAACCAACACTAGAATGACAAAGCATGGAAATCGATCGCAGCGGACCTTATGGGAAAGAAGTCGCAGCGTACTAACTCCTAAGAGACCTGCAGGACAACCACGCTAAAAATAAGGATCGTGCCAAGACTTGATCTTCCTCCGTGGAACCGCTCAGAACAACCCAAGCCACTACAACCACCACGAGTGGAGTAGACCCATCACAAGACTGCCTTTACTACTCCTTCCAATCGTGCTAGAAACGACCCGACAAAGGCACCGCATTTAATTCGACCGAAATAAGGGTGTAGTGATAGAAACAAACACACTTGCTTTTGAGGGGTCGCACTCGCAGCTAGCACCGTAAGTTTTCGTATCCCGTAACTACGAAACATTAACCGCCTCATGCAAGAGGAAGAGAAGAAGAGATCGGTCGAACTTGAAAGCCCGACTCAATTTCGATTCTGAATACGAACTTCCCCACCGCTACTGCCGAAAGAGAAGCGCGGAGAGACAAACACCGACCCCTAGTATTCAACCGAATCGGAGGAGAATCGAGAGGATGAGACATCTCACTCGCATCATCCGAGTGAGAATGATGAAGATGAAAGCGCACTCAATGTCCACACTAGACTTGGTGGACGGTAATCCAAGACAGATCGGGACGACACTATTCCCAGTGAAAGCCCTCCGAGTACAAACTCAGAGGACACGATCAGTATACCGAAAGAGGAAAAATTGCCTTCCGAAAATTCCTCGACAACGAGGATAGTGAAACCGACACCGAAGTCCGTAAATGATATGATGACCGTGAGGATGAAGATATATCCTCCTCGGCGCCGCCAAAGGTGGATGCGCTCACTCGGCGCATCGCTGACTTCTCGTAGCAAAAGAAGGCGATGCCCGCCAACGTAAAGACCTATGATGGAACAGTGACCCGATGATCACCTCAAAATTTTAGTCACCGCGACAATTGAAAATTGGCCGCACTGTGTGGTGCCACATGTTCAACTCCACACTAGTGGAAACGCGCGAATCGGTTCAAGAAGCTTCCACGCAAGCATCAACGGATTTGAGGAATTGAGAAAGCGTTTCGCCTAAACTTTACTCAAAGGAAGAAGTCGCTAAAAACTCCGAACTCGCCAGGTAAAACAAATAAAGGAGAGTCTATGTTTATTCATGGAACGCTTCAAAGACGAATGCATGCAAGTTAAAGCATGCCCAAGTATTGAAGATCTCGGCTTCATGAACGGATTAACAATCCAACTCATCAAGAGGTTGAACGACAAGATTCTCGAAACTTTGATGAACTCATGAAACGCCTCGGTCCTTTGTCCAGTGGAGAAGCGCCGCGGCATGATAGCAAAAGGAACTATTTCGAACTACCGTCACAGAACAACCCGGGAGACAATCCAATGACCGGGTAGTAATCAGAATAGAGCTATCGCAGCCTGTGGGAGCCGAGGGATAATGATGATACACCCGCTAACTAAGACCCGAAGGAAATACTGCAATGTATAAAAGCGAATTTTCCAAGATCGACGCAAATGCGCACTCCGAGGATCGGCGCGATCGAATGGATACCGTGATTACCATGCATGGCGGCCATACCACCAACGAATGCGTCCAACTACGCCACCATCGACAAGATGGTTAAAGAAGGTAGATTGGACCACTTGGTCAAAAACATTAAAGAGGGAAAGGATAGACAAAAGTGGAAACAAGAAGGAAACACCCAAAGACAAGGTCGACACAATCTACATGATACAATCATGGCAATAATCACTAGCGTATGGTCACCAAGAATTTTCACGTGAAAGGAAATCTCTTTCCCCATCTTAATCATGGACAACGCAGGTGGAACCACTCACTATAGAGATAAGCTGGGTCACGACATCCACCGCATGTACGCCGACGCGGGAGCCTCCGCAAACATCATGTATGAGCATTGCTTCAGCGGTCATACCGAATACGCAGCCGCTAAGCCCGCCAAGACGGCGTTGATCGGTTTTACAGTGAAAAATATGGCCGATGGGGCAAATAAGACTACTAGTCAAGATCGGAAACGAACAACATTCCGCGACGGCCCGGATGGAATTTATGGTGATCAAATTCCATCGCCATATAATGGCATTATCGGAGACCCGGGATATCGACTATGCGCGCGTTGCCATCAATGCAAGCATGGGATGCTTAAATTCCCGGTGGAAGGAGGCATTGTTACTCTCTGCTGCCACTATCCCACATAGAGAATGTAACACGATTACATGCGAAACACAGATCCCGCAACAACGTGCAACCGTAATTCCAAATCAAGGTTGCACCACCAATACCCGCACTGTGAAATATCCATCTGAGGGTCATTGTCGGACAACCAAGAAGCGCTTATGTGCGCGCTCTTACAAAAGAACTTGGACATTTAGCATGGGAACCAAAACACATGACCGGAGTACCACGCTCCATAACAGAGCATAGACCGAGAACCGGCTGGGGTACTCACCAATACGCCAAGAAGCGCGGGCAGCTCCAGAGCTGCCGCAAGCAATCCTCGCGAAGTACACAAACTTGTGGATGCAGGAATCATGCGGAAGTCTATTACCATGACCGCTTTCCAATCCACCATGGTAAAGAAGAGCTACGGTGGCGATGTGTGTAGACTACATCGACCTTAACAAAGCATGTCCACAAGATCGCTATCCATTACCGTAGATAGACCGAAAGTAGAGTCTTTGTCGGATACCCATTAAAGTGTTTCGATGCATACAAAGGATATCATCAAACATGATGGCTAAAGAAGACGAGGAAAAAGCCTTCCACACAAGCCAAGGCGCTTATTGTTACACAAAATGCCCTTTGGCTTGAAGAACGCGGGCGCCACCTACCGCCGTTAGTAGATAATGCTTTCGGCGGAAAGGGCCGCAATCTAGAGGTCTATGTTGATGACCTAGTCATAAAGAGCCATATCAAGGCGAGTTAGTACGCGACATCGAGGAAACGCTCAAAACTCTACGAGAGATCAACATGAAGTCAATCCAAAAAGTGTACCTTCTGAGCCATCAAGGCATGTTTCTTGGATACCTTATCGAACTCGACGGTATAAAACCATGCCCGTAAAAACAAAGGCGGTCATCGATCTTCCTCACCACAAGACGCTGAAGGAGGTCCAATCTCTCAATGGAAAGTCGGCCGGCCTAAACAAAGTTCCTATCCAAGTCACAGAAAATCGCTACCCCTTTTCAAGACACTCAAGAAGTGCATAAAGAAGGTTGATTTCGTGGACTACGGAGGCGTATAGCCTTCACTCACCAAACAAAGATCCGCAACGCCTCCCAACACTTGTTGCACCCCGACCGTGGGAAGAGTCGATTATGTACTTGTCTCGCACTGATGGGCCAACAGCATGCTACTAATAGATAGGGATTCAAGACAAACCCCATCTACTTTGTAAGCAAAGCGCCAAGAAGACGGAGATGAATTATAGTGCAATGGAAAAGTTAGTTCTGGCATTGGTGTTTGTCGCCAAACGATCACAGTGTACTTCCAAGCGCACCCGATAGCGAGAATCACTGCATCAACCGATCAAGGATCATCTCCAAACCCGATGCATCGTGCCGACCCAAAAGTGGAGTGTATTGCTAGGTGAACACAACATCTCTTCTGCATCGCTGCACCGCAATCAAAGGACAAATTCGCGCACTTCATCATCGAGAAGCGGACACCACGAGGTCCCCGAACCAAGTAAGAAGGTACTACTAGATCCATGGATCTTGTTTACGATGGATCCTCATGCGTGGACGGGTCGAGTCGGCCTCATTCTCACAAATCCGTATGAATGGAATTCACTTACGCACCGCGTTTGAATTTACAAAGAACAAATAATGAGGCGTAATATGAAGCTCTAATCACGGACCACGCATTGCAACTCGAATGGGTGTACGTAACTGGAAGCAAATGTGGATTCCTACAGCGGCCAACCACGTGTTGGGCTAATACGGCTAAAGAGGAAAATATGATTCAAGATCTCGACAAGACCAAGACATTGATTAAAGGCTTTGATAGATTCACTATCAAGCAAGTTCCTAGAGGAGAAAACCGCAAGGCACGCACTAAGCAAGATCGCTTCGACAAGCTTCGCACATCTGTCAAAGCAAGTGTCAGGTGGAAACACCAAAAGCAAATCCATATCGGAGATGGAAGTTTCACAATATAGAGGAGGAAGGTCCTACATGGATGACACCGATTACGACTTCCTAAACAAAGGAATATTACCCCAAGAGCGTATGAAGTCGCAGGATACGCGCACGACGCAAAGATTCGAACTTCGAGACAACATACCGCATCGACGCTTCTTCCTTCAACCATGGCTCCACCGTAGGCCCACTACAAGCAAATTACGTGCATGAAATCCATGAAGGTTCATGCAAAGATGCACTGTGACCACGGTCCGCTAGTAGCGCGCGCCATGCGATCGTGGTACCATCGCCAACCATGCACCGCGATGCGCGGACTTAATAAGGAAGTGCAACGATCGCTAAGTACATCGACCCGTCCCGCGCAAACCACAAAGACGAGCTAACACCAATCACATCCCCATGGCCATTCTATAAGTGGGGTATTGACATTGCGGTGACCTTTTCCAACCGCGGAGGATTAAAATTCCTCATAGTCGCCATAGACTATTTCACTAAGTGGATCAAGCAAAGCAAAGGTAACAATCATCGGCAACCGTAAAACGCTCGTTCGGGAAAACATTGTATGTCGCCTTGGCCATTACCCGGCGAAATCATCTCGGATAACGGAAACAATTTTATAAAATCCTTTCAAAGATTGGTGCGAGAAGTTGAACATCACACAAGACTCGAATCGCTTAAACACACACAAACCAATGGCTTAGTAGAGCGCAAAAATCGCAGCCAGGCGAAGGAATTAAAGCGCCACCGACGAAACAAAGGAAGATGGGTGGAAGAGCTCTGATATTTTCGGGCGCACCGCACCTCAATAAAAACTAGCACGTGAGACACCCCTTTCACTAGTCTATGGGACGAAGCCATATACCGGCAGAATTGAATGCCAACCATTCGCACCACCGAGGTTAACATGGCAACTAATGACGACGAACGCCGCCTTGATTTGGACCGCTGGAAGAAAGGCGCGAACACGCATCTATAAGGGAGGAAAATCAAAGTCAAGAATGAAAGGATACTATGACGCCAAAGTACGCAGCGGTCTCCTTCGCACTGTGATTTCGCTCTATCGCGCTAATGATGCGAGCCACGCAGAAGACATGGGCAAGCTCTGACCAAAATGGGAAGGACCCACGAGGTTATTGAAGCATCAGAACGGCTCGTACATAAGTTACGAGGCTTGATGGTCGTGAATCGCCACGCACATGGAACATCTCAGAACCTCAAGAGGTGCTACCTATAGGAAGGGCTACGCCCAACAAGACAGACGCCTCGCACTTTCAAGGCCCAATCAACATCTATGTAGTCACTCTTTCCTTTACTTAGTATAATTGTCTTATTTACTTATCATCAAAACTTGCAAGTATCAATAAAACGCCATGGTTTCTAGCTAACTCCGCGACATATTTTAATTTGTTATTTCCATATCTCGTATGTCTTAACAATTTTTATTTCTTGCCCGATGGCATGCATGCACCATAATAAACCCACGATGGTAAAAGGATAAGTTAACCTACTAAACAACTTGTTGAGTAAGAGGGTTGCAAACCCATCAACACCGGATCACGATCCTTGTTAAACACCTTGTTCTCAAGACGTTGGAATAAGTTCGCCATGATCCCACAATGGGCGACAACATTGCACATGTGCACGCTATCAACTTTGGAACCAAGATACTTGCTTCCTTAATTTTATATTTATAGTACATCAATATTATTAGCATACACGACTATGATAATACTTGAAATTTTTGGGATCTTCATACATGATTATGGCTTTCTGATTATTCACACGCATATACATGTAACAATGAATACGTCTTTTACGTAAAGACAAACAGACAAATACCGTATCCCAAATTGTAACAATATCCACGTGAACTCACTAAGAGATTATTTTATTAAATAACCACGAAGTTATTACAACAAGATTGTTATTTTGCAACACATAAACCTACTAACTATTACAACGCCAATAGATGAGCCACCACGCAGCTTGAGGTATCTTTGGCCTCGCTGCCTCTTCAACAGATCCAATCCCGCCGAGACACAAGGCAACACTTACCGGCACCCCATCGATCTTGGGTCGGTGCACGCACCAACCCCGCACAAGATTGCTTTCCCTTGATACCTTTCTTTTGGGCAAGTCCGTCCCATGCGCTCTAGTACTTCCTTCAAAGGCACTTCTTTCTCTAAAGCAAACGGATTCAAAATATCCTTTGACGATGAAAACAGTGCACCGTCGTGAGTCATGGGGTTTCAAGATGTAATCCGGTGAGCTTCGCACCCTCGCACGATGACGCAAGAGTCAACCCCGCCATGATGACGCTCTATAGGATAATCGATCACGCCAAGATCGGCAATCATGAGGATTTCTAACTCTTTCATCCTTTTCATTGCAAAGAACCAGTGTGCTCACACGCTTTACCATCATAATTTGGTACCTCATTAACTGCACCTTTAGCGATTCGATTCATGCATTCTCTCATACCGCTTTGCCGCCCAGAGCGCCTCGAACCACGCCCCTGGCATTACGACTTCGGTGACCTGTGGTATTAAGTGCGGCAAGACGAAGACCATGACCTACGAGCCACCGCTACCAAATATAGTTGACATCACCGAGGATACAACCTCGTCAGACTCAATGCTAAGTTTGCGCGATAGCCTCTTGCACCTCCAAAGCTTCTTTCACAATGGCACAAAATCCTTCAAGTTGGGATGTCATCGCATCTTTGCCCTTCTCAAGGTATAAGCACCCAAGGGCACGCAGACTTGTACCCGCAACATCCGTGACGCTCTGATTTATTTGGCACATCAGCCATTTTTTCTTCACTTGCTTCGGCGACGCACGCTCGCATCCTTTGCCTCACTTGGCGCTATCCACCGCGCCTGTGTTCGCCACCAGCTTCCAACAACGCTTATTGTCCGGTCCTTTATAACCTTGATTCTCCCACCGTAAACTCGGTCTTTTCACTTCACGATTAGCGGCTTTCGATGTGGAGACCGCACCAACTCTTCACCAATTGCTCCATGGGTGCATCTACATCGATGTGTCTTCATTGTTCGACTATGTGGCTCGAATCGCGAGAACGCGGGACTAGCCTTGGGGTGACTCATAACCCGCCCACCCCGCGTGACGCTCACCGTAGAAATGTTAGATTCACAACCGCACATCAACTAACAAAGGAAACAATACATATACGACATTACTTACTGCGGTCCTGCGATATTAACAGAAGGGTGCGAAGACGCTTCATCAGTGGATGATAATTCCACAGTAGGGATCACGGGGCGTTTTTTCCTTGAAGTGCCTGCACCATCATCTCCTCGTGTCCTTTTGCGATTGAGCCCAGACTCTTGTTCTTCTTCCTCCATAGGGTGAGGCACAGCTAAGGGCGGTGGCTGCGCCACAAGGGAAGGTACTCTGGGATTAGGAAGGCTTTGCAGTGGTGTCGCCTCCACTACGACTGAGGAGCTAGTTCCTGTCTCCCCCACATTCAGCTCCATGGTACGCCCTGCGGTAGCAGCTAGAATCGGCTCTTCATCATCCTTCAAGGGCCGACTCTGCCTTTACCTCTACGGGCTTTGCTAGTCAGACTACGGTAAATAGATCCATCTCTCACAAAACAAGACAACATATACACACAAAGTTATATAATGTGCTAAATATAAGGAAAAATGCTCTTACATTATTTACACACGAGGTACGGAGGAATAAGTACCCACCCGGCCATTAGGCCTAAGAAGATAGGGACCTCATCTTCGGACCAAAATAATTATGGCCGATTCCATGTGTACAAAAATCCTCAGATAGGCACTAATGGGGATGCGGTTGGCATTTATCGACCCGCATCCCCATGACATAAGACCCAGCAATGGGCACTCATCCTCTTTAATGTACCCGGTATAAAATCATAATTCCGTGGAAAGCATGTATCATCTACCCAAGAAATACTCCTCCGCCCTAAGTGCATCTAATTTATCCGTAACACCGCAGCCTACCAAATAAGGCCGCAAAGGACACCCACCCATGCGCCCACGTAGTGATAAAAGGCGCGAATAGGTGGATGGTGGGGTTAATCGCCAACAAATGGCAATTTACCTTAAAATTGGTAATTTTGGCCGCACCAATACAAAGGTAACCGCGATATGTAGATTATAATAGTTTAACACGCCGCACGTAAAGCGTGATAGGGCACACGCTGATTCGCGACCAATAATCGTGTATATACACCCACTTTCCTTTCGGGAAATCCGCAATCGTGGCTCGCGACTGAACTACCGGATGCACATCCAGGGTATAAAGTACTGAGGTGAATTCCATCGATCGCCACGGAGGCTCGGAGGTGAAGTCGCACAACCGCTTAACCATAGTGTTATTATTTTTTGATAAAGCGACGCCGTTACCTTTGTGGTTGGCTAATTTCTCGGACCGCAACTACAAGAATGCTTTAACAATGGTGGATGGAGTTTTACCGTGAGAAACCCGTGAAAATGAAACGATAGGTTATATAGTTTTCTCATCCACACGATAAGCGACACGTGGACTCCACCAACCCTAACCGTGTGGTTGAGATTGCTTGATGGGACACAGTGCAACTTTCCCCGATTTACGAGGCCCATTTTTAATATTACTACCGGATGCAATGTATCCAACAAGATATTTCTTTGGCTTTGTTACGCTTTGGTATATTTTTCATTGACTATGAGTTATTAGTCTAGCATCCGCAGCCCGCATCGCGCATACTAGACCTGGGGACATGTCGACGATAGTCACATCCGGTCACGAACCCGCTAAAGTCCAACACTAACTTAGCCCTGCACGAGTCGGGCTACACCGATTAGAGGTTTGGGCTCACAAGGCCAAAGCCCAAAGCTATTCACTAATAGATATCCGATATCTTCTAAATAAGAGGATTATCATTCCCAACCGACTTAGGCGGATACGCCTGAGTTGAGGAACACGGAACCAACAAGGATTCCGTGCGTATATAAAGGGAATCATATCCTCGCTTAAGGTACGATCTCAAACCCTAATTCTCCTTAAACCCTAAACCGACATTTACTCTCACGCCGGAGGATAATCGTGGAGACAATCCCACTAAAGCCTAACGGTGTCTTTCGCCTCTTAGTGCGCAGGTGTCTCAAGCAACAATCTTCAATTGGTACGAGAACCGAGCCCAACAAGGAACGCCCAACTTTTGTATCAACAAGCCCGGTTACCAATTATATAACATGGATTTATATTGTATTTCTAATAAAGCCCTGTTTCTATAACTAAAAACCGGGCCTTATTCCTTGAGCGGGATTATTTCAATTTTTTAATACCCTACCTCAAGCATAATTACACACTCAGCCGCCGTTCCTCCCTCCACCCCTTCACAATTTTTCTTCCCTTCGTTCACCTTTTTTCAATACCCTACCTCAAACATAACTACACACTCTTCCCGGCTAACGCTGAGTCATCCCCCATTCCTAAATAAAAATTAGGATTAATCTTTATGTCTGTGTTTGTTTTGTCATGTTTTAACTTAGGGTTAACGTGTGTGTATGTATCTATATGTGTTAATTTTTAGGGTTAGATTTCGGATTTGCGTATGTGTATGCAAAATTACTTTAAGGCTTAATTGAAACTTAGGGTTAATTTTAGGCTTAATTCCATTCGTTTAGGTTACCGATGTTTTGCATATATAATAACTTTGGCTAAAAGATACTAGCAAAGATCAGTGCTTATGTTGAATTCATAGTTTGTCATCTTTGACTAATAATTGCTACAAGTTCTTACCATTTTTCTTGTTTCTTGTTTGCTGGTGATGACAAAGTTTGCTTCTGTCTTAATTTCAAAATTTCAATTAGATTTTAATAGCTTATTTCACCAAAAGATACTACTATAAAGATGAGCACTTACGTTATTTTATTTATTGATTGATTTTTAGGTGGTTATGATAACTGATATGGAACAGAAAGGTGCTAGAGCTTATGATTTAGCTGCACTTAAGTATTGGGGTCCTGCAACAGTGCAACTCACATCAATTTTTCGGTAGCCTTTCGCTGTTTTCTTAAATCTGTAAACTAGGTAATTATACCATCTTAAATATATTATTTGGTTATGAATTTATCAGTTAGAGAACTATGAACAAGAAGTTGTAGATATGAAGAACATGTTCAGACAGAATATGTAGCTCACTGAGAAGGTAAAACTTGAACTGCTTTTAAATCAAATATCATAAAGGTTCTATATTGTTACGCTAAAGAAAATTAGTTATTAATTATTTATTCTCACCGTCTTAGTAAGATATCATTAGCATTTGGTTTTACCCTCTTTGACCCATTGCCATCTCTAATGTTTGTAGATCCGCTTACTGTGGCTTGTAGATAAGGATCATGTGTGGATTGGAGTTCGACATTGTCGCTATAATAATCACAACGTACAAACCGAACCGGCAAGAAGGTATTAGGTACTCATATTTTTCACTTTCCTCAAGTATATGACAACCCGTGATTTTCCGACATTGTACTTTATTAATGATGTAATTTATTTCATCGAAATTGTGAAACATTAATTTTGTGAAAATTATCGATGTTATAACTCAAAACAAGTCCGTGCGCTGCATCGACAATGTTTTAATATTAGTTGAAATTTTATATTCATATTCAGAGTCAATAATTCTATTTTCATAATATGTTTATAAACACGTTCCTAGAAACACATTTCTACGGTTTTAACAAAACAAGGTACCACGTTTACACTTTGGCTCAGCGGGACATGGAACACACGGAGCAACTAAATAAAAACAAAACTTACAAACAATAAAACCCTACCCTACACCCATGTGCCGCCCCTTTATCTTTCCTAATTTCCATATTTATTTTTCTGTCTTCCCGCTTTTGTTAGCAAATACCTCATCCATCACCATAGGAATCATCAAACCAATTTTTCATTATCTTCAAACCCTTATGATCCTAGGTCAAACAAGATGATAATAGAAGCTAGGTGATCTATCCATTTCACACGTTACTCTCCTCCCAAGAAAACACCACGAGAGTTTTTGAGATGAGAACCGATTATGAAGTTTGCTCAATATAGCACATCACCAAGACCTATGGAGTAAAGTTCGTCAAAACATTGATATATTGGTTTCTTTATAACTAATCCGATCTCAGTGGAGCCACCCCATTCTCACATCTCAAACAAACACCGTAAAATTTTTCTAACGCCTGTTTCTAGTTTTTTAAAGTAATGGAAGGGAGGGAAGGAAATAAAAAATGGGCGTTCTTGAGTTTTTTAAGATGGAAAGGTAGGGGCGGGAAGGTGGGAGGAGGAAGGATGGGCTTTTGAGTGTTATTTTGTTCCGTCCAATTTTAGGCGGATTGGGAAGGGAAACGAATATTAAACATTACAGGCCTTGTAAAATTACAATATTAACCTAATTTTGATCACATTAGTTACCTTTATCATTATTATCGTATTAGCTTACGTACAAATATATATATAAATATATTTGTAATGAGAATAATGACCGATTCTTCTTAAAGGGCTTGTATTTGAATATCTATGGCCCTATGGGTACACACATCAATAAAGAAAAACCAGATATGCAATTTAGAGAATCAATGTAGTCTCTTATACAAAATTGTAACACTTTGCCACTCTTTCACATATACACGCTACTAAAAGCACTAGCTCAATCTTGTACAATTCACGCTTAAAAACCTTCACACTAAGGTTGCACTCAGAGAATTACTAATATTGTTTCATCTCGCTATGATAGATATTGAATGAAGAGCGCTTTATGCTATTTTCTTTATCAATTGTTCGATGGTGCTATGATGCTACGTGATTCAACCAAAAGTGGTGGTAACATAGAATTTGACCGATGACAAGTAAAACACAAAGAGAATCTTAAATCAGATTGCTCCCATCTCGACTTTCTTCAAGTCTAATTAATCGTGAGATAATTTGATGTAATCGTGTTTGTCATTCGGATTATTATATTGACTACTTTGTCATTCGATATTAATATTGTTTGTAAAATCTGTTTACACATTATGAATATAAGCATAACATTTTTTGTGCAGATTCGTTGGATTAAATATAAGTATATGTATTAGCTTCTTGTCTTTGTGAAGTAGCATATTGGTAATACGAGGGTATATTGGTAATTTGTGTAGCTTCATTTCCTTTCCTTGCTATTTAAAAAAAAAACTCAAGAACACAAAAATAAATAACTATTTTCTTCCCATCCCATCCCCTACTTTACCCTTCCCATCCCATCCCCTTCCATTCTTTAAATTTTAGACTTGAGAATGAGCGTAAAGTGTTCTTGTGAAGCTTGGTGAGGTTATCACTTGGATTCGGATTGATTACTTGTTCTTCTTTCCTACAAATTGGTTCCAAATCATCTCGTAAGGATTTAAACATTGTAATTTAATTATGATTAGTTACTTTTTATGTATCACATTAAACCAATCGAATATATCATGTTGATCGATTCCTTGTTGTTTGGTTGAATTTATGTGTGGATATTCGAGATACATATACACATGTCTTTTTTTTCATACCGATCGATAATATTTTTTGGAAATAAGTTGTTGTTGCTTGATGTGGTAGAAATAGTTTTGGATCCTGGAAGTGTTAGTCGAATTGCATTTTGGGTTAATTTTTTCTTATGTGTCGTTGTAGCAACAAGAGTTGTAGGTGATAGTTGATTTATGAGTTGGGAAACCCATGGTTGTGTTATGTACACTGTATCCTCACAATACCCATGATGGTATGGTTAGTATCGAGTCACATCCTCAAGACGGTTGTACCCGATCGACATGAGACGAGACTCGGTGTAGAGTCTTAAAATCTCCTTGACACTAGTAGGAACTCGTAAGTCATCGTTGTTAAGCATGTTTATTAGTTATTATTGTGATGCAAGAACACACCTAAGGGGCATTGTGTTGCTTGGTCATAAGGGGCAAAGTTCCCTCAAGGATGCTTGATACCACGACAGCCCAAGATCACAAAACGATAGTATGAGTCTCTGGTCATATGTTGCAAACCGTGAAGTCCTTGGTGTGTATCGTTAGGTTGTGTCCGTGTTCATGTGTCAAAGTACTTGTCTAAAACCAAGAATAAAAATCAATTACTAGGTCCCAAATTGTTGGTTGTGTAAGAAAGACCGGGTTGGGCCTCTAGCCCACCCCTGAGGGGGCGCTTGTTTGCCGGCCAGTCAAGTAGCGCATTAGGTCTCATTGGGGTCGTTTGGTTATGTTAAGCCCATAAGGCGGGTCTGCCCACAACCGACCCGCGGATACGTTTGTTTCATAACGACTAAGTGTATATCCCACCCATGTCCGACTTGCTCGACTTGTTGCACATGACACCACTCGACATAACATTCAATGCCCGTCTCTACATGTTAGACCATACGGCTTATCAACGCTTATACAACTTAATAATTTAGAAACATATTTTTACAATCAAACTAAGTATACTGACTTACAAAAATTAAAAACTACTTTTAAAATCTTGAAACTTATATAAACCCAACTACATGAAAAAATGTAAGTATTCACACCTATTTGTAAAGGGCTAATGTTGTTCAAGAATACTCAAACCCTTAAGTCTAGGATTTGAATAGAAAATACCCTAAGTGTTGTCCCTTAAACACTAACAAGTCATCGAAGATAGTCTCTCAACGAGCTATCTTCAAGATACTCAAGAAGAGACAAAGAAGAAGTCTCTCCACCAAGAAGGCGGAACTTAAGTGGTGAAGACTCACCAAGAAGAAGATGGTGGATTCAAAGAGTGATGACAATAACTCACCGAATCCCTAAACTCCTCACCAACTACTTACATCAAGACAAACTCGAGTTGAAGATCAAGGCAATGAAGATCAAGAATGAGCGGGACAAGGGTAAGTTTAAACAGATAAGATGAAGTCCTTATCAACCAAAGTCAACTTTCCCTGAATGGCTAACTATCGTGCTTAGTTTCATCATCGACTAGAAGAAAGCAACCTTGTCACTTACCCAATATAGTTTTAGAATGTGAGACAAAATACATCGATTTTTTGTCTTCAGAATCCGCGGTTGTCCTCTAGGAAAGAGTTAAAACCATACTTGTATAAATAGCATAAGAGTTGGAGTGGAAGATTTTAAGCTTTTGATAATTCTAAAACACACAAAAAGCCATCTTTCACCTCCAAATACAACTCGTCCCCGAGATAGCTCGGTGGTTCCATTAGAGTTGTGCTTTACTTAGCCCGAGCTTAGCGAGGAGTTAGTATACTTTGTCATTTCAATCCCAAGTACTATTCCGCAAGTACTTGGGTAATGTATTCTTTTGATTTGTTTCAATAAAGAATATTGTTGAAAATTATTCAGTGTGTTTTTACTTACGTCTTTTCACCATTGATTCATAACTGCTTACTTATTGCTTAAACTGCTTTTATACGATTGTGAATAGGTAACAACAAGTGGTATCAGAGCGGTGATTATAAAACCTTTTTAAGCCGCCAAAACATTTTTAAATCGTGATCCTAATGGTCGAATTGATGTGCCCCAACTTGTCGACAAAAGGTGGAGCTTATTCACCGTTGCCCTCGACTAGAAGTTGGTAAATTTAACAAATGGAAAGCGGATGCTTTGCTATTTGACCGATGAAACCTTACTACATAAAGTGTATTAATGATGGTCCATTTGTCCAAAGACTCGTCAAGGTTTGCCTAAACTCAAGCTCGATGACTCTGTGGATGAGAGGAGAGGGTCAACCAGACCAAAGGCTCAAAAGTATCTTCATATCTTATCTTTCTGATGATATTATGGAGTCTCATAAGTTGTAGTAAAACTAAAAACCCGAGATGACCGTCCACAATCATGAAGGTCCATCCGATACCAAGGAAAATGGATAATGGACTCAAACTTGAGTATAACACCTTGTGGCTAAGGACTCGTAAACTCGTCTCAAACTCACACCGATACAAAACTTTGTTAAATGAACTGTCAAACGATGGTGTTAAGTTGTCCAAACATGAAATCAATGTTGGTTTTGTCAATAGTCTTCCCGAGAAGTGGCTAAATTTCTCTGTGGACTTAGGAATGCTAATCATATCCGTAATCTTGAACTTCCCGAAATATATGAGAAATTTGTCTATGAGGAAAACCTCATCAATGACGATACCCCGATTTAAAGAAGTCTCGTGAAGTCAAGAAGTCCCCGACCACCACTTCAACACCTATCTCTATTGATTTTTATTCTAACAAAGGGTTCAAGATTTTCGAAAAAATTCGATGATGAGCCCGATGAGAGATCAAGTGAGGAGTACCTAAATGACCAACATCGAATTTCAGAGCGGCACCCTTGCTAACTCTGAGGTTTATAAAAGAAACAAATGTTTTTCAAATGCTAAAGCAAATGAGGACATCAATGCTTTAAGTGTCATAAAAAGGCCATTTTGCTAAAGATTGTTTTTCAAAACAATTTCAACCCTCTTACAAACCATCGTGGTCAAATCACCCTCGTGCTTTAGCAAATTTCAACCAAAAATCTATCGCCTCATCAAAATTTTCAAAACAACTGATCAAAGTAAACTGTTGATTTTGAAGCTAAGTGCAGAAAGTCAAAGCCAAGCTAGCATCGCTGAGACCACCTTCGTAAAACAACAAACATCATAAACTGCAGGTAAAACAAGGGCCTAGTTGTCAAGTCTTCGATTGGGATGAAGAGCCGCCTCCTCGTACGATGAAATGGTGGAAGTCAGCATCGATGGCTCTCTCGTAAGAGGACAAGCTAGTCGTTGGAAAAATCATGCCAGAATGGAGAATGGGTCAACATCACAATGAAGAAGGCAAACATTTTACTTTCTATGAATGTTGACTCGATTGGCCTTACATGAACTATATCAATGTTGACCTTAAGTTTGTAGAAGAGCAAGGTTTAAATCTTTTTCAAAATACAACAAGTTAAGTTTTGAATTGAACAAGTGTAGGGATGAACCGCTTTTTTAAAACAAGCTAAGCTTGAGGTCATTACTTTGCAAATTCAAAACACCGAACTAGTCAAAAGAAATCGTGCTCTTCAAGATGAACTTAAAAGGAAAAAGATATCATTGAAAGTTGGATCGCCAAGAACCCTAGGATCTTTGATGCCGGGAGCCCCAGTAGCAAAAGAGAGTCATAGTGAAGATCATCTCCTCGACTCTCATAACAAAGACCAAAGGTCCAAAGCCATTTATGACCGGTGGCATGATTACCAATATGTTGACAATTTCAAGCCCGGTGATTGGATTGAACGGTTAACCCCGAGTAAGCTTCCAAATTTCGATTCGAAGAATATCGGAGTTCGAAAATCAAGCTCTAAAGAGCATGTTAGACTCCATGATGCCCAGTGGTACCGAACACATCTCTCGAAGTCTCAAGCGTAATCTCAAGCACCGCCCACCCCTCGAAACCTCTTCGTGGTGCCGCACCAAGCTCGAGCTTACTCCATTACAATTTAATCCTCATTCACCAAAAGAAAGGTCTGACTTGTAGAACCATCCGAAAAGACCAACAAAACCAATCCAACAAGAGTCTACTCCCACCGAGACTTCCACATCTTCGCTCCTACCAAGGCACCAAATTCGAAGAATCGATCGAACTTGTGAGAAGTCGATCGATAAGATGGAATCCATCGAAAACTCCCGATTCAATCAAGGAAACTAAGTCTCCTCCTCTAGTTCATCAAGGTCAAAATCCACCAACAAGCCCAGTAAGTGTGATCTATGCCATTACACCACCATACCAATCGAAAATTGCTACGTAATCCTTTTTGTATGATCCGCAAAAGGATGATCACGAACTTCGATCACTTACAATATGTAAGTTCATTCAAGAAGCAAAGCATACCAAAGTTGGTCATCAATATGCTTCAACCTCCAAATCGCCTCACAGAATAGAGCAAAACCTTTTCCTCCTTGCCCACACTGTGTTTCAATGATCATCATCGATGATTGTCTCATGAACACATGCCGTGATATTTATGAAATCCACTCATGAGACATCCCAAGATGACAAAGGTTATACAAGCAAGGACCTGGTAGCACAATGCACTCAACCACCGACTATGAGTCAATTGCCAAATTCAAGCGCACCTTTAGACACAATGCACTCAACCATCGACTATGGGTCGCTAAGAGAAACTAATCCGCACTATTTGTGCAGAGACACGCCAGAGCCTATTTGGTATCTAGATAGTGGATGCTCAAGAAGCATGATCATTGTTAAGGAATATCTCACAAGTATGTAAAGGAACCAGACCCAAGGTAGTATTTGGTGATAACTCATCATGTCCCACTCAAGGTTATGGTTCAAGATAACGCAATGGAATAGTTTTCTCTAGAATAGCTTATGTCAATGGTCTAAAATACAATCTCATAAGTGTCACCAACTATGTGATGCTACATTGTGCAATTCAATGACAAACAAGGCACCATTTTCAATGCCAACAAAGAAGTTGTTTTGATATCTCCTAATAGAGATGATGTTTATGTCTTAGACATGTCAACACTCTCTCAAGATGAAACTTGTCTCTTTGCAAAAGCCATCAAACTCACAACCGGTCAGGGCACAAGAGACTCTCTCACTTAAACTTCAAAACATCAACAACTTGGCAAAACAAAATAAAGTCCTGGCTTACCATCACCGGTTTTTGCAAAAGATAAACCATGCTCGCTCGTGAAAAGGCAAACACCACAGAGCATCATTCAAAACTAAACAAAATTTCTCCATCAAAGTCGCTTCACCTCCGCACATGGATCTCTTTGGACCAACCACCCTAGATCAATCCAAGATGAGAAGTATACACTTGTCATTGTTGATGAGTTCTCAAGATACACTTGGGTATACTTTCTTTCCAAAAGAGTTAGGCAATGATACAATAATGTCATTCATTAGGAAAATTGAAAACCGTAATGACATTATCATAAAAAATCGAATCGATAATGGTATCGAGTTCGTAAATCAAGAGCTTGAGAATTTCTATGATGAAAAGGAATCTCCCAAAACTTTTCATCTCCTTACACCGAACAAAATGGGAAGTCGAAGGAAAACAGAACTCTCATTGAGGTCGCCGAACTATGTTAAATGGCTCAACACTCAAAGCATTTCGGATCAAGCGGTCAAAATAGCGTGTTATACACAAAACATGTCAATCATTGTCAAAAGACATAACAAAACCCCTTATGAGATATTCAAAGGTAGACTTCGATGTCGCTACTTTCATGTGTTTGGGTGTTCTGTTCATTCACAACCACAAGGATCACCTAGGCAAGTTTGATGCAAAAGCTGATGATGGGTACTTTCTTGGTTACTCACTGATCTCTAAAGCCTTCTGTGGTGTTTAACACCGAAAACAACAAGTCGAGGAAACCTTTCATGTCACCTTTGATGAAAGCTCGAAAGCATAAGATTCACCAATACCTCGGAGGAAATAGGAATTGATGACTCAAGAAGATATCCTCCGATGAGTTCAACATCAAATCAATTCCTCCTATCGTCGATGTCGACATCTCATACTATATCTTACCCCACAACCTTCCTCTACCAACCATCGCGAATTCATTGATAATCAATCGGTTCCCACCGGATAGGTAATATCGAACCTAAAGTTCAGAACCCGATTCAAGAAACCCAACTCAACAAAGCATCTCAACAGATGATCTCAATGATTCTCAGCCCTGCACCGAACTCACTCCCGAGTTTCCGCCGACCTCTTCAAGCTCGATCCTAGACCACAAAGTAAGTGGACAAAATCTCGTGACATTGAGCTTGTAAACATCATTGGTGAACCCACCGAGGCATGCTCATAAAAAGCATGGTCGCTAAGTTAACTTCAGCCTTTAGCCAATGAATGTCTATATGCCGATTTTCTTTCGTAAATAGAACCCAAAAGTGTCACCGAGGCTCTAAAACATCCTAGCCGGGTTCAGCTATGCAAGAAGAACTTCAACAGCTTGATAAAAACAAGGTAATGACCTTGATCAAATGTCCTCGTGGTGTCATTGTCATAGGAATGAAGTGGGTTTCGTAAACAAAACTTATGAGAACGGCACCGCTATTAAAAACAAAGCCGACTTGTAGCCAAAGGTTACAACAACAAGAAGGCATTGACTATGATGAGACATGTGCTCTGTTGCAAGAATGGAAGCCATCGATTTTCCTTGCATTTGCTACCTACATGAACTTCAAAGTTTACCAAATGGATGTAAAAGTGCATTCATGAATGGTGAACTCAAGGAAGATGTGTATGTTCAAGAACCTCCTGCTTTTGAGAGTAGTGAATTCTCACGACTATGTCTGCAAGCTTGACAAAGCCCTTTATGGACTTAAACAAGCTCCCGTAGCATGGTATGAAACCTCTCGGCCTTCCCGATTCAAAAACGTTTGTTAGAGGAAAGATAGACAACACTTTGTTTATCTATAGGACAAAGCAAGATGTGATATCGGGTCCAAGTATATGTTGATGACATCATCTTTGGCTCAACAAATTATACTTTGCAAACAGCTTGAAAAACCGATGACAAAGAAGTTTGAAATGAGCATGATGGGTGAACTCACATACTTCCTTGACTACAAATCGTAAACCGATAAAGGAATCTCCATCACCAAGAGAAATATACCGTAAATCTCTTGAAGAAATATGAGATATCCGACTGCGCCTCGGTGAAGACACCAATGGTCCCTCCCCCAACAACCTTGGACCCGATCTCACCGGCAAATCACCAATCAAACTCATTTCGTGGGATTGTAGGTTCACTAATTTATCTAACTGCTCTGCACTGCACATACAATTCTTAGTCTGCCTAATAGCAAGATATCACCCAATCCCAAAGAATCCCATCTCACTGCAGCCAAAAGAATCCTCGACACCGAGGGAACCCAAGCCTTGACTTTACTATCCAAAATGCTCGTGGTTTGACCTCAAAGGGTATTCTGACTGATTATGCAGTGCAACATGGACATAAAAAGTACCTGTGGTCCCGCTAATTTCGAGGAAAGCTGGTTTGTTGAGTGCTAAAAGCAACAATCGTTGGCTATGTCTTCACCGGTTAGTATGTGGTCACCGCAGGATGTCAGGCCAATGTATTATGGATTAAAAGTCAACCCGGTGACTATGACATCCATTACAAATGGTACACATCTTCCGTGATAACACCAAGCGCCATTGCAATCTCCAACAACCCCGTCTTCACCAAAGAACCAAACACATTGATATCGATATCATTTCATCGTGACCACATAATGAGAGGAGACATAGAACTTCATTTCATCCCTATCAATATCAATCACGATATCTTCACCAAACCCTTAGATGAACCTACCTTTAGGAGATCGAAAGTAATTAGGAATGCTTGACATTGAAAGTCAAGAACATCATAATCAATCCTAATCTCAAGATGTTCTCTCCGAAATGGTCCATGCTCCCCTAACAAAACCCCAAAACAACCTTCTCACCGAATGAGTAAGACTCATTCGAGTGACCCCGACTTTGGATATTGAGAATTGAATGATTAACTAAATGCACCAAGTATCGCTTACTTAAATGTCCTAGGTTGGTAAACATGTCAATTTAATATAGGAATATATCTCTTTATCCCGCGTCATCTAAGTCAAGGGTCCTCAAACCTTACCTCATCCCACTAGGCATTAAATGCCTCTCACAAGATATATCTTATGATATTTTATTACCGCAATGCACTTTTACCGTGCCTCGCAACTATTCCCTTGAAAACCGGAAATTATCATGGTAGTGGAGTGGTGGCATTAAATGAGGTAAATGAAACGCTTTCAAAACCAACTTTACAAATCCTCATTTATGCAAGATTTACCCCTCTCACCACTCTATAAATACCCCTCTCAAAACATTAAAAACACACACAAAGTATTTCTACAACAAAACACTGTCAAAATCTCTTCTCAAACCTAGAAATCTTTGTGTTCTTTAAACCTTAAAAAAGTTTTTCAGTAAAATCTTCTCTGTAAACAATTTACAAAAGGTTTTTCATCACAAAACTTAAGAGATTCAAAACTCTTTGATTGTTCTTGTCAAGAAATCTTTTCAAACCCTAAAACTTTTAATGGAAATGGCAAGAACACAATCTCTTCGCCACCTCGGTGGTAGGAGATCTTAATAATGTTGAACTTAAAACAAACAATGTTATAGGCACTTTGAATACCCCGATGTCCCACCTATAAGAGCATCATGAAGTTTTTATTCAACCGCCCACTCAAATGTGCCTTTACTCGGTCCCTTCAATTGTACCAAAATCTCCTCGTGAGTTTTGGGCTACATTAATGGCCTATGACCCGATACCTCTACTAATGAGACCGACCTTAGACCACTCATGGAGTATCTCATCAAATTAGGTCTTTTAATGGGGAAAAGTCACCACCCCGGTCTATAAAACTTTTGTACATCAACAGGTTAGACTATAATTGAGTTCATGTTGCCCATCCCGAACCCTCCACGCTTAAGGATGGGTTAAACAAATTGTTTTGGATCCAAAGTTTTGGACAAAACCCAACCACCAAGAACTCATTTCCGCGGCTTGGAAGATCCTGCTCACATTTACGATCTGTGTTTCTGGAACCACTCATCCACCGAACAAGTTAACTCTATTCAGCTTGATGGTGGCATATTGCTTGATAACAGGGTCATCGTTTACATAGGGAGATCATTTACATTGATCTCAGAATTGCTTATTGAGCAAAACTAGGACGAAATATGTTTCGCACCCTAGGTTTGTCTCATGCGCTTTACAAGTGTTATTGGATTGCAATTATCCTCAGAATAAAAATAATGTGCTTTACCCGGTATCCCGAGTCAATCAAATTTTCAAAAGACCCATCCCAAGTCATTGAAATTAAATTGATGGCCCATATGGTTGTCAGAACAACCTGAGGGACACAATGTCTCCAAACCCTGCTCCTAAAAAGAGAAAGGGAAGTCTCACATCGGGACTAAGACCAAACCCAAGTCTCGTGGCCCCGAGGCTTCTAGAGCACAGCCTAAAAGGCAAAGAAAGCCCCAGATTGATCAGCCACCCAAAGGAGAGCAAACATCATCCACCCCCGATGACAATGAAGGACACCGACATCACGATCCAAGGACCTTGGTCCCAACTACTACTCCCTAAGATCCGTAGGAAACATACAACCCGCCGGTTGGGAGATCCTTCCACAATGCGCAAGGATGACACTCGCCAATCACAGCTTTTGTCTCGAGGGTGAATCAATGATCCCAAAGACTCGTAGGAAACACACAACCCATCGATAGGGATCTCACCGCCACCGCTTCTAGGGATAGCACTGGAATCGCCCACCATCGCTTGAAGGAGCATGGGGACAAAGACTCGTAGGGACAAATACCACCCATCGATATGGAACCCATCACCACCACCGGTCTATTAACATTCTGTCAAGTAAATGATATCCTATTTTCCGATGAAGAACCGGCCGGCGGTGAAGATGAAATACTTTCAAGAAGGGAAGAAATGGACGCCGATGTTCAAACTCAAGAACAAGAGCATCACCGATCCTCATGAGATCAAGAGTCATCCGATAAAGAAACCGACCACCTCTACTTCATCCCGCCCTAAAGAGTTCAATAAGTATGATAATATTCTTCCACCGATCGAAAGACAAACGGTAATGGGATCACAAAGGCTTCCGTGAAATTATACTGTGTGTTACCGATGTTCTCTCGGATCAAGACGTTGAAGCGCCTTCATGTTATGCCGACTTAAAATCAAGTGCTTCATTTCAACAAGAACACGATGAGCACAGGAGCTAATGTATCAACATCCGCATGCACTGGATGAAAACCTCGTTAAATTTCTCAAGCACCTTCGTGGTTGTGGCACAAAGATAGATGAAATCAGGGATTCTGTCAAAGAAGACCCATCACTCAACTCCAAAGTACCGGAGGCTACTGAGGCTTACATGAAGAATTCCTCCAGCCTTACTCAACTAATCGACATGCTCAAACCGCCAATGTTCTGTGGTCTTCACCTCCGCTCGCCTCTTCGCATAACACTTAGTTCTTGATGCTCAAGTGACTACTTTGCTAAGGCATCGTTTTCTATGGCCCGGTATCTTGGGCCTAGAATGACCGCTGGAATTATCTCGTGCTAATCCGCGTAAAAGGTCACCAATCTTCAACAGATACAACGACATCAAGGCTATGGTCACGAGATATACCAAGCCTTCAAAGGTCAAGCAACCCAACTCCCTCAAGATCCGAGGCAACTCTTGCTCTCACCGATGTTGCAAAGAACAGCTGAGGGGAGAGAGCCACTAAAGAGACTCCTCCCACACCGAGGTGGAGCCACCAACCAGCCAAAGAACACCTATCTCATCACCCCACAATATACAACAACAATAATGACAATGACAAAGGCAACACCTATAATGACAACAACACCTCCTTTGGTATCATCTTCTTCATCGCCAGATAAAGGAAAAGCCATAATGCAAACACCGAGCTCGAGAGATTCCTATGTCATCTGAACACTCAAGATTCGCGCTATTATCAGCCTAAGTGCCTACCTTGCAAAGGAAGACATGAGAAAGAAACTAATGAGGGGAAGAAAGGAAAAGCAAAGAAGCATCGTACAAGTTGTAGCCGAGGAAGTCGAAACATTGAATTGATCCCAAAAGCTTCAAAAGGGTCAGCCGACAAAAGTTCAAGGATGCTCAGTCGCTCAAATGGCGCAATAAGAAAGAAGTCGGATGAAAGAAACAGAAAGTCGCAGCCATCGTGAGGAAAGAATTGCCACTACAATTGGTCAATGACAAGCGTAAGGTCACCGAGAAGATCACAGATGTAAAAATCATCCCCAAGTCCAAACCACCGCAATGAATGTCTGCTGGGGGATGATAAAGACATTTCGAGGTTCATGATCCCATGAAATTCACCGACTTTGGGATCATCGAACTCGATGAGCTTGGTCCAATCATTTCAAAGAAGCGTAATGCAATGGTCAAGGAGTCGGTGAAACCCTAAGCAAAGGTATGAAAGATTGAGGAAGCACCAACATAAATTGGAATTCAGCCACTTAATCGCACCACAAGGATCTCGCCTCACCGACCCTACGGCAAAAGAAAAAGGGTTGAATCTGAGCTTGAAATCAAAGTACCTGGCCTGGACTGCAACAGGGAGCTACCAGAGGGAGTAAAGTTTGTAAATTATCTTTGCATTGAAGAGCCTGAAAGAGGACTCTTCTTTATTGATGTCTATGGAAACCCAACATTCTAGAGGTGGAGTGACACTGACCTTGCAGGAGTGTCTACAATGGCAAGTTATCTACCAAAGGCCTCTCGCATCCAAACCCCAAGAAACGCCAGTTCTGCAATGACCTGAATACTAAGATAAGAGAGCACCCTGACAAAGAAACACTCCTCAAGAAGAAACCAAAGCTTGAAGCACTGGGAATCCATATTGAGTGACATCTTTTGTTTTATCTTTTGTACTAGTGATATGAACTATGTAATTTGATCAATAAACGATGTATGTTTTATTAAAATATTCAGTGTTCCTTACTATGTTCATTAGTATATTCAGTGTAAGAAGAAGCCATTTGCTCACTTACACTGATCAAACACTTAGGCTATTTTATATCCAAATAGGGGATACTTGGTTCAAGAATACCCAAACCCCTTAAGTCTAGGATTTGAATAGAAAATACCCTAAGTGTTGTCCCTAAACATTCAACAAGTCACCGAGGCATAGTCTCTCGTTGAGCTATCTTCGTGTTACCAAGAAGAGACAAAGAAGAAGTCTCCACCCAAGAGGCGGAACTTAAGGGGTGAAGATCAGTCAAGAAGAAGATGGTGGATTCAAATGAGTGATGACAATAACTCACCGAATCCCAAACTCACCAACTACTTACTTACATCAAGACAAACCGATGTTGAAGACCAAGGCAATGAAGATCAAGAATGAGCGGACAAGGCGGATAAGTTTGAACAGATAAGATGAAGTCCTTATCAACCAAAGTCAACTTTCCTCGAATGGCTAACTATCGTGCTCGGTCATCACCGACTAGAAGAAAGCAACCTTGTCACTTACCCAATATAGCCTTTAGAATAAAGGACAAAATACATCAAGATTTTGTCTTCAGAATATGTCGCTTTGTCCTCTGGAAAGAGTTAAAACCATACTTGTATAAATAGCATAAGAGTTGGAGTGGAAGATTTTAAGCTTGTGATAATTGTAAAACACACACACAAAGCCATCTTTCACTCCTTCAACATAACTCGTCTCCGAGATAGCTCGGTGGTTCCATTAGTTGTGCTCGCACTTAGTCCGAGCTTAGTGAGGAGTTAGTATACTTTGTCATTTGAATCCCAAGTAGTATTCCGCAAGTACTTGGGTAATGTATTCTTTTTTGATTTGTTTCTAATAAAGAATATTGTTGAAAATTATTCAAAGGTGCTTTACTTACGCCTTTTCACCATTGATTCACAACTGCTTACTTATTGCTTAAACTGCTTTTTATACGATTGTGAATAGGAACAACAATTAATAACCTATTAAAGCACTATACTTGTCAAGAATGGCGCTCACAGAGCTTAAGTAAAAATTAACTCTTTTAGACATTAATGTTGACATTTTTGTCTTTCTTTAAGTATTATTAACATTTTACCCTTTGAAATGTATTTAAAAAAAAGAATTTCAAAAAATCAAGTAATTTTTAATCTAAAAATAAAAATAAAAATCTCATGTCACAAAAAATTTTATTTCGTAAAAATTAAAAAAAAAACAATTTCAAAAAAATTCTAAAATTTATTTATACATTTTATCTGCTTTTATACGCCACTTGCTTTTTATTCACTTTTGATTTTTTTTTGTCACAAGTGAATTTTTATATCGAAATTCTTTTTATTGAAAAAAAGTGTTTCAAAATCAATTTTTTTCGTGTGTCACAAAAAAATTCTAAAAACACATTTTAAAAATAAATTGAAAAAAGTGTTTCAAAAAAATTTGGAACAAAAATTTGAAAAAGAATTCAAAAAATATTTTTGAAAAAATTTCAAAAAATTCGTAAAGGGTAAATGGTCATAATACTTAAAGAAAGACAAAACGCCAACATTAATGCTTAAAAGAGTTATTTTTTAGTTATTATGTAATCGCTTATTTTCGACAAAGATAGTGTTTAAAAGATTATAAGCCCTTTGTAAAATTCTAACTAATATTACACATTCTAACTTAGCTAGTATTAGCATAATAAAACTTAAACTATCTAAGATACTAAACTATATAAAACGACTACTTATTTTTCAAAAATTACATTTACTTACTATGGAAAACCTAGACATCTACTCGTGTCGTGACTAAATTTCTACAAATGTGTATATATATATATATATATATATATATATATATATATATATATATATATATATATATATATATATATATATATATATATATATATATATATATATATATATATATATATATATATATATATATATATATATATATATAGAGTTAGGATCAAATAAGAAGATTACTTAAAATAAGAAGGAATAAGAAGAACTATAACCGCAAACCGAGATGCATCGACCTAAATTAGATGCATCCCTATAATCTTAGATGCATTATAACACACCATAGTGTGTTTCTAGCTTTTAATCGATGCATATACGATATATTAGATGCATTTCATGATTTCTCTTGTTTTTGTTCCTCTGACGTACAAAATCATGAAAATCAATTTGCACCATCTATACATCAAATTAACTTTCGAACTCAAGATGTTGCATCTATATGAATAGAAATGCATCTAATGCAAGTCGTTGTATCTCAAAATGTGGTTTTGGTCACTTCACCACTTTTATTTTAATTTACTTTTATCGGATCCCTACTATATATATATATATATATATATATATATATATATATATATATATATATATATATATATAGAGAGAGATCATGCTGATTTTAATTTTAGTGCGGACGACGGATAGATCCTGACCACCTATTTCAGATCCGATCTTGACTTTTGTAAAAAGTCAAGATCCGCGCTTAACTTCACTGTAGCAATCGCCATGTAAACGATTTTTTAATTTTTTTCCTTTTGAGCGAACCTTACTATTGTTATCTTCTTTCATTTTTTATTTTTCAGATTTTTCGAGCACTTTTTGTTTTCTTGATTATGAGTTCTACCGTGATATTAACGATATTATGAGTATTAGTGTGATATTATGAAACCGTGATATTATAAATGATGATATTATAAAACCAACTGTGATATTTAAGTTTTTACATGTAAAGATGGACCTTGATATTAAGAAACATATGATAGTTACTATGATATTAACAATTTTATTAAAAGCATATGATAGTTACGGTGATATTAACAATTATATTAAAAAGAAAAAAGTTCTGTGATAGTAAAAAGAACCGTGATATTAACATTTTTATTAAAAAGGAACGGTGATATTAATAATATTAGTAAAAAACATAAAAGTAGTGTGATATCAAAAAAAGTTAGTGATATTAACAATTTGTATTAAAAGAAGAATGTGATATTAAGATCGATCTTGCTATGCCAAAATCGATCTTGACTTTTGTAAAAAGTCAAAATCGACCTTAATATCACAATACCTTTAATCATGAAACGATTTTTTTTTGAAATTTTTTCAACGATTCTTAATAATTTATCATTCTCTTTATTTTTTAATTTTTCGATTTTTGAATTTTTTAAAAAAGCTATCGTGATATTTACGCACCATCCCTACTTAAAAGCTTGAAACCCACCCGATCCCTTCCCTATATATATATATATCTTGGATCATTTAAAAGTTGATCTCAAGAGAAAAGTGAAAAATAATCTCAACCATTGGATCACCCATTCTTCCTCCTTTTTCACACCAAACCATGTGGACCTAATTGTATTTTCCTTCATTCTTAAGGAAGTTTTGTAAATTTGCACCTACCCCCTAAAAAAAAAAAAAATCTCGCCAAATTTTTTTTCTTCCGGGGCCAATATTTTTTTGGGCCAAAATTTCCGCCAAATTTTTATAACCGTGATGCACCTTTCATTTGGTGCATCATGCTTATAAAAATTAGTTATAACTATGATGCACCAAATTTTATAACCGAGATGCACCCAACGATTGTTACCTTATATTCTTCAATAACATTGCACAAACTTAGTATACTATGCCTTTTAAGGGCATTAGTTATACAACAAGAGACGAGCTATGGTATCCATGGTAGGCCGCATGCTTTGTCATTGGATAACGCTAGTGCATATATTAACAATCGTGAATTGATGAAAAGTAAGTTAACCATGAGATTAATAAAATGACTTTGAAACATGTTAGGATAATTGATTTCATTGTATATTTAACCACGTGATTAATAAAATAAGCGTGTTGAATCATTGAAAAATCTCTTTATACACAAAGGTTGACGTTTTAATTCAAAACTTTTTCTATAATAAGTTAATAACATATGCGATATGATGCACCTTTTATTTTGGTGAATCACGCTAAAAAAAGTAGTTATAACTATCATCGCACCAATTTTATAACTCGATGCACAAAAAAAAGGTGTATCACAAGCTTATAAATTTTATGAAAATTGCCAAAAAAATTTTTTTTACGGAATTTTTTTTTTTTATGGGGGTGGGGGTGGGGTGGTTTTCAAACTTGCTCAAGTTTGGGAAGTTTCAAATTAGATCCTATAACTTTTTCTCACTTTTCTCTAATTATACTTTTCTCTAGAACCGCACTATATCTATACATTATATATAAGAGGAGGCATGCCACATAAAATGCCACTTGGCATCCCATAATGCCAAGTCATATTTCCATGTCATCATTATTGCCACTTGGCATCCAATAATGCGTCATAATGCCACTTGGCATCCCATAATGCCATGTCATTATTCCATGTCATCACAATTAAAGCCAACTAAGCATGGATTAAATGAGCTAAAATTCGGTATTAATTAATTTAAAAAATGACAGCATACAAGATCGAACCTTGAGTTTTTGAAAGATAAATTCACATATAACCACTAAACCAACACATCTTTTGATTTAAATCTTGCAAGTCTAAATCTTTAAAGGTATGCAATAAATTATTACTGCTAATCCAAATACAATTAATTGGAATACGCATTTAAAAAGATATAATTCGCTTTAACTTTTTTCTCAAAACCCTAATGATAAATCTTTTTTTTGCAGCTTTTTTCCTAAACTTATCAAAGAAGATGTATCGAGAAATCTCGAACTATCCATGTCCCTTCATCAATCTTTAAACACGCTTGAGGAAAATGATATAGTTAAATTTTTATATGCTTCACTACTTTATTTTATATGTTGTAGGAATAATTCAACTTTCGGATATCGAGATCGACAAAGTTAACAAGCCATATTTGGTGCTAGCATCAAACAAACTTCACAAAAGCGGCATTTTACTCGCATCGTTGTATGCTTTTTGGTACAAGTTAACAGTTAAATAAAATCTTCATCATATAAATTACTATCACATCTATGATTTTGACCAAACTTTTATACTAATGGTACATGTCTTTGATATGCTTCTTTTGGATTTTGCTTAGGATGGAGTGTTAATTCTTGGCCTTTGAATATGGGTTTGTTCTTAGGGGTATGCTTTTGGGCACTCTCTTGATGTAGTCGTATATTTAGTGTATTTCAAACATAATTAATTATGATCGTAAGTTATTTGACTTGGTAACACCCTTATAATGTGTATATTGGTTGAGTGTTTATAGGTGTAAGTAATCACGATGTCATCATACGTCTTTCAAGTAGTTGAAAGAATCTCCATATAGTTGTAAAATTTTAGAAATTTTTACACCTACCTTCGCTAGGTTTGATTTGGGTGCACTTGAGTACCTTGAAATTGATGGTGCGTGTTTAACATCAACAAATGGATGAAAGAGCCACGGTATGTAATGTCACATCTCACATTTCTTTTAACTTTCGGAAGAATTCCTACTTTCGGTTTCAACTTATAGAAGGAATTTCATCTCATTGTTTTATGTGATGATAGCTGCAGATGAATGATATAAACATGGGGAGAGATATTACAAGTTGATGATATTATTTCAGATGTGAATGTTGCAATTCCATTCCATGTATATTTAATTATTCAAAATGGTGCAAAGTGAAGTTTCTCATGAAGACAATGTGTACTTGGCCAAGCTAGCATATTAGGCGAGAAAGGTATGAGGAAATGGTTGAGTTCATGGAGAAGGTTGTCAAGGTGGTGGATCTTTGAGGGATTATGGAGAAAGGAATCTTCTTTCGTAAACACAAAAATGTGATTGGTGCAAGGAGGGCTTCATGGAGGATCGTCTCTTGAGTCGGCGGAAGGAAGAAGAGCGTGGTAATGAAGATCATGTTCCGTAATGAAGATGCGGGGAGTAAGATCGAGACTAAACTTAGCAAAATTTGTGATGGGATTTTGGGCCTTCTCATTGTGATAGATTGGCTTCCACTCTCCCAATTAATAAGGCTAGGTCTTGCACTCAACTTCTGGTGTTCTATTATGAAGTTCTCAATTAGCGTAGTGCTTGCAACCTTCCTAAGCGGTAATTGATTATAAACTTGCATTCTTGTTGAATGTAAAATTGAGATTATTGGTTTAGCATTTTAGGATTGGTGGCTCACTATTAATGCATTTGTATGGGTTCATGGTTTCCCGGTTGACATATAACTATATCATTACAATTAGCCAAATTTGGAAGGCGGATGCAACCATTAATAATACTAAATTAGTCTATCACCAATGAATACATCAAAGTCTTTAAAACAAAAATAACTTTTTAGTATATATTTGTTCAACTAAATCTTAAAAATAAAACCACAAATCAAAATACTTACGCTTTTAGCCGTTTTATGGATTATGGTAACATCAATTATTTCATTTAACTTTTAATTACTTTTAATATATATTTGTTCTACTAAATCCTAAAAATAAAAACACAGTCATACAGTCCATCGGACACATTTACTAGTATATATATATATATATTATATATAACGGAGGCATTTGGCATTAATGCCACCTCAATGCCACATAATCATTTTCATGCCACCTAAGCATTATATGTCCACTAAGCAATTAATTGTTAATTTTCGTTTTTTTTTTTTTTTTTTTTTTTTTTTTTTGTTAATTTTGGATTTTTAAGCATTTTTGAAAGTTGTTATAAAAAAGTCCCTTGCAAGGTTTGAACCTTGGTCATTTGATAAATAACTTGTGTGTTTACTTAGGCAACAAGTTATTTTGATAATTATGTTGCATGTTATAATTTATAAATGGCTATAATTATATTGGAATCCTATACTAAATACAATTTATCTACAAAAATCATATTAAGTAATTATCTTTTTAAAATTTTCTATACATATCTTTTCCATAAATATATATTTTTCTTAATTCATTCATTATTAACAAAAAAAATCATTGTTAAAAACACAAAATAAAAATCGGTATGTTTCTTTCCACAAGTCTCTTTTCCTCAAAACCACAATGATGAAACTTTGCTCTATATGCATATGTTGGTTCTTTTTATGTTAATCTATTGGACTTCCTCATGGTTTCGATTATGCAGACGTGTATAGGCAAAAGTTAGTGTGAAATTAGAGATACCGGTGTAGTCATTGGTGATAAGAGAGAAAAGTCATTATGCACATAAAAACGTGTCTTGTGGTGCCAACAAGAATGTCTGAGAGAATCTTTTCATGGTACTATCTTTACTCGTCATACTACTCCTATAACAATCGAGTTTGCTAACAAAAGCTTTTATCATGAAAAACCAAAATTTAACTAATCGCTAAAAGCATACATTGACATTAAGATTAAAATTAAAATAAGATCATAAAAATCAAATCGACCACATGCTTTTCTGTAAATTTATTGTGCTATATATTAACACTCGAAGTTTCCGTAATTCGGCGGTGGTTTGGAAGTTACCTATTTGGAATGAGTGATGTTGTGTGGCACACTCATCGAATGCGAGTTTCTACACTCGGTATGAACATTAAGAACCCGAGCTTGAGCGGATGATTGGTTTTCTCTTAGTCGTTTGTTTTATAGGACTTTTTCGGTCATTCCTCTTTGAAAGGTAAAGAAGACATTACATTTGTGACACTACATTTAAACATGTGTTTCATGAACTAGCAAATAATGACTTTACAAAGTCGTCTAAAATCAAGGGAATTGCATAATAAGATTATTAGATTTAAAACATTTTATGCAATTTTAATATGTATAAACTATTATAACAAGTAACATAGCGAAACTTTTGTGAATTAATCAAGTAACTATCAAGATTTTGTACTAAAGTATTTGATTGGAATATCTGATCATGATCATAGACTTCAGGTGACATACCCAAGTGGGCTGAAGCTGCGCACTTATTAGCAGCTTCCATACCCTCGGGGTGCCAAGCTCGCAAAGTAAAGCATCTCTAATCGGCATATAGTTTATAAAAGATTGAGTATAAATACGTGCATACCACGAGTTCCTTTTTGATCGGTTCTGAGAAGAAGTGATGGGTCACCGTATTAATTAATAAATTAACTTACGGTTTGGTGATTTATATAGAAACAAGTTAGTGCATTGGGAAGTTCTTCTCCTTGACTTATGGAGTTTCTTCCAATGGTTCTTTAGTTACGAGGAAACTTGCGGTTTTGAAAAGTTCCCTACTTTTGGCCTCAAAGCTACGATAACACGTAATTATCATTCTACCCTTTTGAATACTATCATTGCATGGCGATTTCCAGCCAGTATCTCAACCTAATAAGTACAATTACGGTATATTAACATGAAAGAGATGATTGCACCTTGATAAAATAGATGCACAAAAAGTAAAGTTTACATTTTACCTCCTAAAACATTACTATTAAAGGCATAATGATTGATGTTCCTAGTTAATTAAGTTTTATAGCTTTTACTAAATATTTACATTGAAATTAAAAATGCAGGTTTACTTTGATTTCTCAAATGTATGTTGGGGTAGGATGATATGTCCGTACATTATAAGCGTATCATTGTTGCTTGGGCAATACTTTCATGGGGATCATGTAGCCTATCATCGAGACAAAAAGGGTGGCGGTATGGCGATCTCAAACCCACTAGCTCCATGGCCTCCAGGTTACAAGGTATAATTTATTTCTACAAATCCTTCATCATATCTACACACTTTATATTGCCCAAAACCCGTTATAACCATATTTATAAGTGGGCCATATCTATTCTATGTATGATATGGGCGGCATTGGTTGAGAAAAAGGGTTATCAGCGCAAAGAAAAGAAAAGCAATGTTCTTTCGATGAGCGGCGTTTGGTTAGCTCCACAATACTTGCTTTTCGAATAGGAGATGCGTTTGTGCTTGTGAAATTGCGGAGAATTTTCTATGACCAAGTGCGACTCGATTAGAAGCATAGGCATAGCTTTGTACTTAAGTGTGATTGGAGTTGAGGCTTCTTCGCAGTTTCTTGATAATCTTAAGAAACCATTTTACTAAATAAGCTGGAAATTGGATCGGAAGGATATAAATAGCGATGGTTAGACAAGTTCTCTTAATTTGTTGTCTCTGATAACATATTATATAGGAATTATCCAGTGGGTGAACAAAAAGTACAAAAGTGCTACTACAAATAGGGTGATAGTAAAAACAATGGTATTCTTATTTTTGTAGCTTGATCGTAAACTTACCGCAACCGTTTGTTTTCGGTGACAACACTCGGACCTTTACCTTATGGAGCGAGATGGAAACAAACTTTGAAGAAGACCAATGTATGGGCGGTCAAAACCAAGTCGTTATAGTACACTCATGTTGGGTTACAAGAAATCTGGTGCAACTAAAACTAAAAAGCATCAACACAAATATATCGCTATACATTGCTTTTATAACCTTTTTGCGATCACCGGAATATTAGCTACCTTTTAATCCCAACATTCACGACAGGAGAATCATACTCCTCATGTAAGTCTATTATTAACCCACATATCATGTTTTCTATATTTATAAATTTACATAGTTAACATAAGATGATGGGACATGTTTTGTGTCTGGTGTACAAGAGATATCTCTTGTGGTCTCATTCTACATCAAAATAAGCGACTCCGATGTAAGCCTATTGTTATTATCTCTTTTAAATATGAATCTACGTTAAGCTCATGGCGATTTTGTAATAAAGGAGGAGCGTAATAGATTGTTTTAGTGGAAACATGTAATGAAGGGCGTGAGAGTACATTAATGTTTGTACATCCCGCACTAAGAAGCGCATTTTCGATGTAATCCATTTAAGCACATCTTCTAATGTAATCCATTTATTGACTTACACATTATCATGTTTTTAAACTTATAAAATTACAGTTAGTGGAAATACGTTGCTCAACATCAAGCGAATAAGATGATGGACCAAAATCTTATGCTTCTCCGACACATATCATGGTTTCACAGTGGGTAAGTCTCAATTTCAAAATATTGAATGTGTTGACTTGAATACATAGTTTAAATCATTAGAGAATTTTCGTGTTTGATTAGTCGAAAATTAATTTTTTTAATATTTTTGTATCATTCAAAGGACAAAACGTAAGTAGATTTGATGCAAGATTTTGTCTTGGATTATGAGTTTATTTCCGTAACCAGTGAATGATCCATAGTACAACCTTTGATGTAGTTAATTATGATAGGAAGGTAAAGCTCAATAAACATAAATGTATATAAATTTTGTTTGATATAATCATAATTGTATGAAACGAGTTGATTCTTATAGGTCTAGAATTGCTAGAAATGAAACAATTATAATTGAGAAAACCTTGCATGGTTCTTTACACAAAAAGCCACAAGCCACAACTTTAAAACAAAAATAGGGCAATCTCCAATCATCGGCCGCATGGCCACCGCTCTTTATAATATATGAAACCAAATAATACAACCATTGATCTTTAATGGGTTAAGCGGAATAACATTTTCATTCTAGGAATGTATTTAAACTAAAAGCATATACTTTGTAATGACGAATAATATATTAAGTTTTCTTTACTCTATCAATTACCATTCATTTCGTTTTTCTTTATTCACCGTAATTTTACAATGTTTGTTATTCATCAATTGTTACTTAATTTATTCAGAACACTTTTTGACCATTTTTACACTTCTTTCGCAATAGTAAAATATGTCAATGATAATTATAAGTCATGCCGCCATTGGTGGCTTTAACTAATATATATATATATATATATATACTTGTGTCAAAACTCGTCCGATGGATGGTGTAAACTATATTTTTATTTTATGATTTTGTGGATCAAATATAGTAAAAAGTAATTAAAAGTTAAATTAAATGTTTAAGATATATAATTGATGTTACCATAATCCATTAAACGATTAAAAGGTAAGTACTTTGATTTGTGTTTTTTTAGGATTTAGTACTACAAATATATAGTTAAAGTTTTAAAAGTTAAATAAAATTGTTAAGTATAGTTGATGTTACCATAATTAATAATACGGCTAAAGGAGGTAGCTACTTTATAACATTTTGTTATAAACAATATTAATCAAATCTTTTATATTTTATAATATTATTAACATTTATTATTTTTGTGTGTTCGTGATACAATTTACCCAATATACCTATTACCATTTTCCCTTATTTATCTATATTCAAAGTGTGGTCTAGCAGTGTGTTACATCATACCTAAAAGGTAAAATAGATCTTAAATATAATCTTTGTTCATAGTTTCATTGAATATCGTAAATGTATTGTTTTGAAGGTGTATATTTCGATTGAATTTTGATGCTTATTTAGGTTGCAAGGTTTGATGTTGATAATTAAGGATCACTACTATATCACAATCTTAGGATGTGATTGAGTTTATTTTAACTCAAGTTTTTCATTAAGAATGAAGAATACTTGTGGATGGGTATTGATAAGGATATACTTTGATCTTTGAAGAAATATCACGATTTTTATGGGCACCAATGATGAAGAAATATACCCATCACCGACCAATGAAGAAATGTTAGTATAGCATCTATGTTTTACGTTAAGTGAGTTAACAAAAAATATAAACATACTAAATTATATATTAAATGGATTAAGAAAGAAAAATATATCGTTTATCGAATATGATATAAAATATAAAGCTTGACAACCTTTGTGATTACAAACATATTTACATGAATATTGTATTTGTTAAATCATAGATGGGCCAAGATGCTTGATTGATACCTTCAATCCGGAACAACTACGGTGGCACATTTCATTGAAGCGCTGACTTTGACGTCAACGCAACATTTATAACTTTAGTTAGACAATATTACAGAATATATTATATGTTAGACAACATGGACTCATTAATAACATACATTAAGACTCTAAATGTAATGCAAAATTCGAGATGAAACAATTTTACATCAAAATCACATATCCAAAATCATCATTGCAATGAGTACTCGTTTAAGCGACATACATGTTCACGTGTGTTTTACCAATTCAACGACCCTAAGCACCAAAATACTTGAAAATTTTAAGTAAGGTTGAGTAATTGTTTCGCTAAAAGCCTAAAAAGCTCTTAAAGTTGAGCAATATATCTCTAGGTAAGTTAACATATGAATGTTGACATAGTATTATTTTCATAACGATTTCTGAAATAGTTTAATAGGAAATACCAAAGAACATGTATAATCATATATGTAATATTACAATTAGATGTAGAGGACCATGAGTTGGGTGGAACTATTAAAATACTAAATCTCCTTGCATAAGGCTACGAACATGGGTTGTTTGAACATGATCATAACATGTTACTACATATGTGTATCAAATTAGTAAAGTAATTCTTGCATCTAGAGGTCCAAGCTAGCATAATAAGTATATATATGATCAATGCTATTGGTAAGGCTAAGTTCATGGAAAAGTAGTGTCGATATCATTCATGTATTCTATATATATTTCGGTTTTATATGCATACTTCAGTTATAAATATATGCATCTTGACATTAAGGGTTTTACTTACCTAATTTCGGATTAATTAGTTTGAAAAAATGTGCTTGGTAAATTCAAACATGAGTCATTTAATCCATACATCAATAATCTAAGCCTCCTTTTAAGCGCGTCCTCTCATTTATACATAAACCTTCAACATGGTCTAGTGAGTTGCTCTTTTATCCTTTCATAATGACAACACTTTGTTTGTCTACCTAGAGAACCTCTGCTGGGCTTTTGAAAGATTGTATGTATTAGGATAGTCTTTGAAACATAAAGGTGTTGCTTGACAATGTAAATTTAACGTTGAGCAATCCTAGAAACCCCCAAACTCGTATATAATGAAGTATAGGTACTTGATACTTGATAGTATCGTGCTATGAGACCTTTAACTCGATGTACATACAAAAGAAACATGTTTATATATTGCTGACTAAATTTACAATTAACATAGCTTTAAAATACATTCTAGTGCAAAATTGATCGGGACATTATTATTTAGCAATCGAGCGTAAAACATATCTATAATTAGCTATATCGGTTAGGCGTTGGTCTTTGCATCCTTTTTTAGCTTCAAATTGACATGGTCTCAAGTTCACATTCGTATCAAGCTCAGCGAGTTGCGTACCTAATGTGATTAGATGTTAATTACCTATAAGGCTATAAGAAAAATAACAATGACAATACACCTCGCTCATTGCATCTCCCACGCAACATTTGATAAGGTCTTCATAGAGTCAGGTGATTGTTCGATCTCATGTGCATCAACTTAGTATTCCGAATCAACAAAGCATATTAAACATCGTAAAATTGCATAATGATACCGCACCAGTGATATAAATCATGGTATTAGTAGTGCTTTGTTGAGATCTTCGAGAATAAGCGGGTCAAAACCGTCATCGGTGCTTTTCTTTGGTCGACATTTCCTAAAATGGTGGTTATACATTTAACAAAGGATTTTAAGATAAAGCTTTAGAAGTGATAAGAAAAAGTCTTTTTTTAGTCAACCCACATGAAGAATGGCTTGATTTGTATTAACGAATGACGCATTCGAGTGAGCTGTCTTAACCCATTACTAAACCCCTTGCGTCGTTCTTTCCATCTTGACAAGTATTTTACGCCTTTATTTCGATTTTTCTATTTCCTCTTTGATGGGTTAGAAGAATATCATATAGCTTTAAAGTGGTGAAGGAATGAAACTCTTGTAAAATGAATATTTAGCGGGTTGGTAGATTTCTTAAAGTTGTATAAAGATAGCATGAGACAGCAATGCGTACAAAAGTGATGCTAGAACAAACACGCAATTTTGAGAACATCTCTCGAGTTTTGAGATGCTTGTCGGCTACATCAAAGCGAAGAAACAAAATCATTATCATAAATGACTAAAAATTAAATATATAAATTCTGAAAAATCCATTTAGCAAATAGGCAAGATTTTAACCTACTTGACATTCAAATCTCTAGCCATTTTCGCATGGTAACCTCTGAGCAGCGCACATCTAAATGTGCCTCTAACTCCTCACTACATCTTTCATCCTACAAAATACATATTCTTGAAAAGTTACCAAACAACCCTTGTACACTTAACAAACTTTAATCTTTTGCTTGGTTTAATAGATATCGGGCATAAAATAATACAAAGAATCATAATCATGGTTACCTCTTCATCAACTTTTGGCAAAAGATGCAACCACTTCTCAAATTTGTCAAGTAAAGTCTTGGCCATCACATGAACATCACTTCTCTCTTCATTATACTTCATAGCATTTTTAAAATTTAATCTCACGTCGCACATTTCTTGGACATTTGTATTGTAAGATATTAGTTTTCACATACATCAAACCATAACACAAAGTGGCGTATAAATGGAGTTCTAGAGAGAGAAAGTTAGAGGTTTAGGGAACAGTGAGAGAAAGTGAAAGATATTATTATGAGCTCCAACTCTACCTTGGGAGGTAGAGAGTATTTATAGTCTTACATAAATCGCCACACCTCGGAAATGTGGATCGGGCATCTGATGGGTAAAGACCCGTCCGTCCTCACGGTGTTCTTAACTAAATACTACTTAACTTAAAGAACTACGATTCTGAGCTTTCGATTACATATACTTGAGGTGACCGACTCTTTAATACCGGAATTTCTAATTCTAACAATCTCCCCAAGGAGGTCACCTCAATCATGTACCAAAATTACATTGAATACAAATAGATATTACATTAAAATTGATCTTGCATTCTTGATGTATTCCTTTGCTCTAAGCTCGTGAACATTGATTCTTCACTTTGCATGTTTGGTTACTTCAAGTGGAGGTCTTTTCTTGATCCAGCGTGATAATAATTGTGACAACCCGGTACTTCGGTCATTTCTCGACACAATTTATGCCTCATCATTTCAACATTTATAGTAAACTTGGTTTACTTGTTTCAAATCGCGTAACCTTTATGGTTTAGTGGCGAATTCATGATCATATCATCACGTACATTTCATATGGACTAAGATTAGTCTACATTTCATTGACATCATTTGCATCATGATAATTCATTCATGACATTTTATTTCACATTCATCGTAATTTTTATATTCAATAAATGTTATCGCGTGAGTTACTATTTTAATATTTAATCCGTTACTTTAAAAATGATCCGATGTATTTTAAACTTACATTTAGTTCATAAAACTATATTTTTAGTTTCCTAGTGTTTCAAATTTATTTGGTACATAAATCGTTAAAGTTTAAGTATTACGTTGTGTTTCTTAAAAATTATCGATAATTATTTTATCACCCAATTTCACAAGGAATGTATTTTACAAATTTTTATAAAGTCATTTTACTCTATTTTGATCTATTAAAATTTACTTGTAAAAACTACCATTTACCTTTATTTGTACATTTCCACACAATTGCTTACACATCTTTGACAAATTATACAAGTATATATATACAATGATTACAAAAGAAAAAAAATATAATTGAGAAACAAGATCCATGAAATTCGGCAGGGAGGGTTAACATTTATGTTTGGTAGACTTTCTACAAGTATATATATGTACTTCACCTAAACATTAATCATTCATCCATCTCATTTTTTCAAAAGAACCAAAGTTTCTGCTCATCCTTCAAAACCGGCCTCCATAGGCTTTCACAAGGATCACAAATTTTCGAGCTCAAGTATTTTTAACAATCTAGTTATTACTCTTTATAAGGTTTGAAATAAAACCAAGAGTATTTAGGATTATCCTTGTTACTTTCACCTCATCATTTTCACTTGTAAGCATATTTCTTTCATTTTCATGTTTCCTTATCATTTCATATTCATCTTTTCATTTTGGAGCAAGTATGCATGATATGTGATTTATACCATTTTTTTCATGATTTTAAGAGTTATATATATATTTGGTCATCCTATAATTATTCCCATGGTATTCTTGGTCTTGATGGTGATTAGGAACCCATGACACCCTAAGAAGGTGTATGGTATTAGATTAGCTTTGGAGTTGATTTGAAGGGATTAGAATAGGTTTTGTCCAGAGAAAACTATTTTCGATAAGTTATAAATTATGTTCTGTCCTTGTTTCATTTTTTGGAAAATCCGGCGGTTAGTGAAACTTTGGCCTTGATATTTAGAAAATATACTTTAAAAGCGAATCCGTGGCATGAGCGGAATAAACGGACTTATAACGAAGAAGTTATGGATTTTACAAGTTTGGCGACGAAATATATTATTTTACGAAATTTCAGCAACATATATTTATCTTGTTCGGGTCAAAAAAGCGCCTTAAGCTTCACAAATTATTTCGACTTATCAAAAATATATTAGTTTACTTGATGCGAGCTAAGGGCGTATTACGTTGAAAGCGGTTTGAAGCGACAAAGATATGCGTTTTCATAAAGTTGTTAACTATTATTTTAGAAAAACCATATTATTTTTACGTTACAAGTGTTACATTAAATTGTAGCGACCATGTTTCTGTTTGAGGTTTGTGAAACTTTTGGGCGAAATGTCTTCTAATAAAATCAATTTCACCGCCATATTTTTCAAAAGCGACAAGCCGTTTGTATAGCGGAGTTGTAGTAAATTATTCTGGATGTTCAAACTTGGCTTCACTTTTGCACTACAATTAGCCAAAATCACTATCTTTAACCATTATTATCTTTATGTTCGAGACCTTTTGGATGAAAACTCTGAGGAAACTTCTAGATATCGATACAAACTTTCCAAAACCATCGAGTTCGTTCTCTAACAATCGGCGTACATTTCACGACTAGTTTTCCAAAGCCATTTTGTTAATTTCATGATATTTCCGACGACATTGTTTTGCGGCGAAAAGTGATAATTTCACCATAAATCATTATAAAACCATTGTAGGATGACATTTGGCGTAAATACTTGAAAAGTGATTTTTGATTGGTCAGGCGTCAAGCAGTATTTTCGACGACAAGTAATATTTTCAAAACTAGCAAATGGTATAAATAGCATACGAAATGCATGCATAACATTACATTGCAACTCATTATATCATATCATTCATAATAGGTCAAGATTAACGTATCACCTTTACATCTCGGTGTACTCACTTTTGTCTTAGCATCATTCTATCAGTGAGTTCCATAGCCCTACTTTACTTGTTTTCATAAGCTTTTGGGGGAATACATGCTCAACTATTTTTTATAACTATCATGATTATTTGAAACTACATGTTTGGTAGGCGAATGCTTAGTCATGCGTAATGTGATGTTGCCACACTTAGAACTTCCATATCATATTCATTGAGCTAATGGTCTTGGTATATTCATTGAGCTAACGGACTTGGATAATATTGATCTAACGGACTTGGATAATGTTGAGCTAACGGTCTTGGTATAACATTGGGCTAACGGACTTGGTATATTCATGTACGGTACAATCATGGACTAACGGTCTTGGAGCGATTGATCAACACTCATATTTGTTATATCAAGTAACTATTGATACATTAAGTTGAAATACTATTTGAATACATTTGGCGATGTGAGCTTGAACACAACTATACATATCTTGGCAATGGGTTGTGAACACACGGGTTGCAAGTTTTGTATGGGCGGGACTTGGGCGGTGGATTCTGATGCCTTTCTTTGCATAACGATTTCTAAAGGCTTTACATTTCAAAACAAACTCTATGAACTCACTCGACCTTTGTGTTGACACTTTTTAGCATGTTTATCTCGGTATCTAAGGCATTCACTTCATGGCATGCATTTGGACACATCATGGGTCAGCGATGACGGCGTCTCACTTGGGTTTTACATACTTTAAACATCGTTTGAATTGTAACAAACTTATTTCACTTGATTGATTTACATTTGGGACCTACTTTGTAAACTCTAATTGTTTTATTAAATCAAGCGATGTTCTTTTCAAGAAGGTGTGTGGCCCGACCTTGATGTCTCACGCCTCGAGGATGTGTAAGGCCGACCTTGATGTGTCTGCGAAAGACATAAAAACATGGTACAAAGCGAGAAAAAGTAAGGTAACATGATCATGACACACCAAGTTAATAAAGCTGTGATGTTTGAGGTGGTGGGAAAGAAAGACATACCTTATGTTGTGCCTTTAAAATGAAAGGCTTGGGTTGTAGCATCCATGGGACAACAATTAGAAATAGCAATAGAAGCACAAGATGGTATGAAACAATTTGTATTAGTTGAATAATACGGAAACCTTATGTTCCACTATCGGTGTGCTAAGATTTAAACATGAAAAAGCAAACAAAAGATAAAGGTGCTAGAAGAATCAAACTTGAACAGTCTTCTGGTGTGGAAAAAGCTGGTATAGATCGCCTGTGAACCCGTGACCCACTTGTGCTACTCAATAAGAATCGACATTTTCATCTTCAAAGAGTTAAGGAAGGGCAATTCACTGCGACTCCCATGCCACGCAGGGTCCACACCAAATGGGTATGTATCCGCGCCTTTATCAACCCAAGAGAAAACGAAGGAAGGAGATTAGTAAATGAACCGACAACCAGTCGATATTGTTTCTTAATTTTTAATTTATGTTATTACTTTTCAATTTGGGTGGGGTGGGGGAGTCGATAACTATCTCGCATCCACTCACACGGCAAACATATCTTTGAAGGACTAAATAACTAAAATGGAGCCGAGAAGAACTCGTTAGATCAAACGTCATGTAACTTGAGAAGAGTGACATTAACAATATAACATAACGACCCGAAAGTCATTTCCATTATGTCACCAAGTTTACGTATTCATGAAAATGCATAAGCAAATCAATCTCCAAAGCAAAATCTGATGTTAACGAGACCACGAACTTTAAAAAGTTGCTCCATATGAGGCCACGAACTATATGGACATGGTGGTTTTGTTAAGGTCTATAAGGGGTGTCTCACTCTCGCTCCAGGGGAAAAGCATGGTTGCTTTAAAGTGTCTTGATCGTAGACATGGACAAGGAGATGATGAGTTTTATAAAGAAGTCGAATGCTTCGATTACAGACATGAAAACATCATTTCCTCTCCAGGGTCACCATGACGGGATAAGATGATACTTTTGTATGAGTATCCATCTCGTGGAAGTCTTGATGGTTATTTAAAGATGTCAATCTCACATGGACACAACGATTGAAGATATGCCTTGATCTTTGCCAAGGGACTAAGCTACCTCCATGATCCCAAAGAGACTTACCAAAGACTCATCCATTGTGATATTAAAAGTGCCAACATCCTCTTGGATGAGAATTTCAAGGCTAAAGTTTCGACTTTGGGTACATCAAAAATAAGCCCAGGCTAATCGCCAGTCGATGCTTGGCTATAAGTTATGTAACTAATGCTTAATGGTGACTAATTTTGAATGTTGCAGGTCCTTTTTGTTGCATTTTGTTGATGATATTGTGACTTTGCTAAAAGTGGAAGAGTTTTGATTCAAGACTCAATCTTTAGTTCATTTGTGATTACTGATTGATCATGTGTATAATTTGGCAAGTTAGAGTGGTCTTAGAATTAGTTTTCAAGTCAAACTGGTGCTCCTTGTGTTTGTGATGACTGGTTTGAGTCGATATAGTTGGACTATCGTTGTTTAATGATATTTTGTTTAATTATTAGACGGAGGACTTGAAGCAATTCCGTCAATGGGGAAGCAAGACTCCTGGTCACCCCGAGAACTTCGAAACTCCTGGAGTTGAAGTTACCACTGGTTAGTGTTTGAATATGTGTGAATTTTCTAAACTTTGAAGAAAATTATTTCGTTTATAAACGATTTTTATGCTATTATTCTCAGGTCCTCTTGGTCAAGGTATTGCCAATGCTGTTGGTCTTGCTCTTGCTGAGAAGCATTTGGCTGCAAGATACAACAAACCCGATGCAGAGATTGTTGACCACTACACGTAAGATTTCAAATAGCATTTTTGAATTTTCAACATTTTTATTGAATTTGGTAAAATGTTTACTGATTTGTGCGTTTTGCTTCAGATACTGTATTGTTGGAGATGGTTGTCAAATGGAAGGTATTGCAAATGAAGCATGTTCACTTGCTGGACATTGGGGACTTGGAAAGTTGATTGCTTTCTACGATGACAACCACATTTCCATTGATGGTGACACCGAGATTGCCTTTACTGAAAGCGTTGACACACGTTTTGAGGCTCTTGGGTGGCACATCATTTGGGTGAAGAACGGTAACACTGGTTATGATGAGATCCGTGCTGCCATTAAGGAAGCCAAGGCTGTGACTGATAAGCCCACTTTGATCAAGGTTGGTGATTATATAATTGTGTTAATGCGTGATAGAAATTAGTGTCTTTTTGGAGTTTATTAAGATTTTGTGGTGACTTGCAGGTGACAACAACAATCGGTTTTGGATCACCAAACAAGGCCAACTCATACAGTGTCCACGGAGCAGCTTTGGGTGCAAAAAGTAGATGCAACCAGACAAAACCTTGGATGGCCTTATGAGCCATTCCATGTACCAGATGATGTCAAGGCGTAAGCAAAACATCTTAAAACCTCTAATTTTTTGCTTGGGTTTGCTGATTTTTGATTGATTATTGATAGAGGTGGCATAATGGGTGGGGTGTACAATTTATGTAACGGGTCAAAACGGCTAATGAGATTAACGGGTGGTTAACTTGAACACTTACGTCCAAATTTGCATACTTCTATTAATATTTAGTATGTTGGATTACAAAAAGAATATTTATCGAGTATAGTAAATACTATTATCAAACGGTTCCCCTTCTTGCCAAGTGTTTTTTTTTTCAACATATTTGGCTCATTTCAGATAACAGTAACACATAACTCAAATTAATCAAAATGGCAACTCTAATCTTAAAGTTTAAAGCTTGTTTTCTTGGAAATTGATTTGCAAATTTTTTCGATCGATTATTACTAAACATGCATAAATGGTTCTTTGTGTTCTTTATGTTGTCCGAGTAAAGAACTAAAGGTTTTTGACTATTTATTTCTATATAGTTTATAAATGGTTAGTGAGTATAAAAATATATGTAAGGATTTGTATATCGAACATGTCTTAATGTTGGGTCGTAAAGTTATTCTCTAAAGCTAGGAGAGTTGGCGATTCTAATAGGAGAGTTAAGGTTGCTAAAACTAATAAATCATCTTCAAGCCTTTGAATGAAATTCATATGACATGCATGCTATTGTCAAATGATATAGTTAAATTTTATATATGCTTCACTACTTTATTGGTCCATTTATATGTTGTAGGAATAATTCAACTTTCGGATATCGAGATCGACAAAGTTAACAAGCCATATTTGGTGCTAGCATCAAACAAACTTCTGTTAAAAGCGGCATTTTACTCACATCGTTGTATGCTTTTTGGTACAAGTTAACAGTTAAATAAAATCTTCATCATATAAATTACTATCACATCTATGATTTTGACCAAACTTTTATACTAATGGTACATGTGTTTGATATGCTTCTTTTGGATTTTGCTTAGGATGGAGTGTTAATTCTTGGCCTTTGAATATGGGTTTGTTCTTAGGGGTATGCTTTTGGGCCGCATACTCTTGATGTAGTCGTATATTTAGTGTATTTCAAACATAATTAATTATGATCGTAAGTTATTTGACTTGGTAACACCCTTATAATGTGTATATTGGTTGAGTGTTTATAGGTGTAAGTAATCACGATGTCATCATACGTCTTTCAAGTAGTTGAAAGAATCTCCATATATTTGTAAAATTTTAGAAATTTTTTACACCTACCTTCGCTAGGTTTGATTTGGGTGCACTTGAGTACCTTGAAATTGATGGTGCGTGTTTTAACATCAACAAATCAGATGAAAGGAGCCACGAGGTATGTAATGTCACATCTCACATTTCTTTTAACTTTCAGAAGGAATTCCTACTTTCAGTTTCAACTTATAGAAGGAATTTCACATCTCACATTTGTTTTATGTGATGATAGCTGCAGATGAATGATATAAACATGGGGAGAGATATTACAAGTTGATGATATTATTTCAGATGTGAATGTTGCAATTCCATTCCATGTATATTTAATTATTCAAAATGGTGCAAAGTGAAGTTTCTCATGAAGACAATGTGTACTTGGCCAAGCTAGCATATTAGGCAGAAAGGTATGAGGAAATGGTTGAGTTCATGGAGAAGGTTGTCAAGGTGGTGGATCTTTGAGGAGTTGATTGTGGAGAAAGGAATCTTCTTTCGTAAACACAAAAATGTGATTGGTGCAAGGAGGGCTTCATGGAGGATCGTCTTCCGATGGCGGAAGGAAGAGAGCGTGGTAATGAAGATCATGTTACCGTAATGAAGAGAGCAGGGAGTAAGATCGAGACTAAACTTAGCAAAATTTGTGATGGGATTTTGGGCCTTCTGATTGTGATAGATTTGGCTTCCACTCTCCCAATTAATAAGGCTAGGTCTTGCACTCAACTTCTCGGTGTTCTATTATGAAGTTCTCAATTCAGCGATAGTGCTTGCAACCTTCCTAAATGGTAATTGATTATAAACTTGCATTCTTGTTGAATGTAAATTGAGATTATTGGTTTAGCATTTTAGGATTGGTGGCTATCAGCTATTAATGCATTTGTATGGGTTTCATGGTTTCCCGGTTGACATATAACTATATCATTACAATTAGCCAAATTTGGAAGGCGGATGCAACCATTAATAATACTAAATTAGTCTATCACCAATGAATACATCAAAGTCACTTTAAAACCTAAAATAACTTTTTAGTATATATTTGTTCAACTAAATCTTAAAAATAAAACCACAAATCAAAATACTTACCGCTTTTAGCCGTTTTATGGATTATGGTAACATCAATTATTTCATTTAACTTTTAATTACTTTTAATATATATTTGTTCTACTAAATCCTAAAATAAAAACCACAGTCATACAGTCCATCGGATCTTTTTACTAGTATATATATATATATATTATATATAACAGAGGCATTTGGCATTAATGCCACCTCAATGCCACATAATCATTTTCATGCCACCTAAGCATTATATGTCCACCTAAGCAATTAATTGTTAATTTTCGTTTTTTTTTTTTTTTTTTTTTTTTTTTTTTGTTAATTTTTGGATTTTTAAGCATTTTTGAAAGTTGTTTATAAAAAGTCCCTTGCAAGGTTTGAACCTTGGTCATTTTGATAAATAACTTGTGTGTTTACCACTTAGGCAACAAGTTATTTTGATAATTATGTTGCATGTTATAATTTATAAATGGCTATAATTATATTGGAATCCTATACTAAATACAATTTATCTACAAAAATCATATTAAGTAATTATCTTTTTAAAATTTTCTATACATATCTTTTCCATAAATATATATTTTTCTTAATTCATTCATTATTAACAAAAAAAAATCATTGTTAAAAACACAAAATAAAAATCGGTATGTTTCTTTCCTAAGTCTCTTTTCCTCAAAACCTAATGATGAAACTTTGTTACTATATGCATATGTTGGTTCTTTTGCATGTTAATCTATTGGACTTCCTCATGGTTTCGATTATGCAGTGCGTGTATAGGCAAAAGTTAGTGTGAAATTAGAGATACCGAAGTGTAGTCATTGGTGATAAGAAACCGAAAAGAAGTCATTATGCACATAAAAGATCGTGTCTTGTGGTGCCAACAAGAATGTCTGAGAGAATCTTTTCATGGTACTATCTTTACTCAATACGCCTACTACTCCTATAACAATCGAGTTTGCTAACAAAAGCTTTTATCATGAAAAACCAAAATTTAACTAATCGCTAAAAGCATACATTGACATTAAGATTAAAATTAAAATAAGATCATAAAAATCAAATCGACCACATGCTTTTCTATAAGATTTATTGTGCTATATATTAACACTCAAAGTTTCCGTAATTCGGCGGTGGTTTTGAAGTTACCTATTTGGAATGAGTGATGTTGTCATGGCACACTCATCGATGCGGAGTTTCCTACACTCAAGATGAACATTAAGAACCCGAGCTTGAGCCGGATGATTGGTTTTCTCTCGTCGTTTGTTTTATAGGACTTTTTCGGTCATTCCTCTTTGAAAGGTAAAGAAGACATTACATTTGTGACACTACATTTAAACATGTGTTTCATGAACTAGCAATAATGACTTTACAAAGTACGTCTAAAATCAAGGGAAATTGCATAATAAGATTATTAGATTTAAAACATTTTATGCAATTTTAATATGTATAAACTATTATAACAAGTAACATAGCAGAAACTTTTGTGAATTAATCAAGTAACTATCAAGATTTTGTACTAAAGTATTTGATTGGAATATACAGATCATGATCATAGACTTCAAGCTGACATACCCAAGTGGAACTGAAACTGCTCACCTTATTAACAGCTTCCATACCCCTCAGGGTGCCAAGCTCGCAAAGTAAAGCATCTCTTAATCAGCATATAGTTTATAAAAGATTGAGTATAAATACGTGCATACCCTGAGTTCCTTTTTGATCGGTTGCAGAAGAAGTGATGGGTCACCGTATTAATTAATAAATTAACTTACAGTTTGGTGATTTATATAGGAAACAAGTTAGTGCATTGGGGAAGTTCTTCTCCTTCAGCTTCTTATGGAGTTTCTTCCAATGGTTCTTTAGTTCTGAGGAAACTTGCGGTTTTGAAAAGTTCCCTACTTTTGGCCTCAAAGCTACGATAACACGTAATTATCATTCTACCCTTTTGAATACTATCATTGCATAGTCGATTTCCACCAAGTATCTCAACCTAATAAGTACAATTACGGTATATTAACATGAAAGAGATGATTTGCACACTGATAAAATAGATGCACAAAAAGTAAAGTTTACATTTTACCTCCTAAAACAACATTACTATTAAAGGCATAATGATTGATGTTCCTAGTTAATTAAGTTTTATAGCTTTTACTAAATATTTACATTGAAATTAAAAATGCGAGTTTTACTTTGATTTCTCAACAATGTATGTTGGGGTAGGATGATATGTCCGTACATTATAAGCGTATCATTGTTGCTTGGGGCAATACTTTCATGGGGATCATGTAGCCTATCATCGAGACAAAAGAGGCGGCGGTATGGCCGATCTCAAACCCACTAGCTTCCATGGCCTCCAAGGTTACAAGGTATAATTTATTTCTACAAATCCTTCATCATATCTACACACTTTATATTGCCCAAACCCGTTATAACCATATTTATAAGTGGGCCATATCTATTCTATGTATGATATGGGCAGCATTGGTTGAGAAAAAGAGGTTATCAACTGCAAAGAAAAAGAAAAGCAATGTTCTTTCGATGAACGCGTTTTGGTTAGCTCCACAATACTTGCTTTTCGGAATAGGAGATGCGTTTGTGCTTGTGGGGCTGCAGGAATTTTTCTATGACCAAGTGCCTGACTCGATTAGAAGCATAGGCATAGCTTTGTACTTAAGTGTGATTGGAGTTGGAGGCTTCTTCACCAGTTTCTTGATAATCTTAAACCATTTTACTAAATAAACTGGAAGCCTTGGATCGTGAAGGATATAAATAGCGATCGGTTAGACAAGTTCTCATTTGTTGTCTCTGATAATATATTATATAGGAATTATCCGAGTGTCTGAACCAAAAAGTACAAAAGTGCTACTACAAATAGGGTGATAGTAAAAACAATGGTATTCTTATTTTTGTAGCTTGATCGTAAACTTACACGACCGTTTGTTTTCGTTGGCAACACTCGGACCTTTACCTTATGGAGCGAGATGGAAACAAACTTTGAAGAAGACCAATGTATGGAGCGGTCAAAACCAAGTCGTTATAGTACACCTCATGTTGGGTTACAAGAAATCTGGTACAACTAAAACTAAAAAGCATCAACACAAATATATCGCTATACCGTTGCTTTTATAACCTTTTTGCGAGTCACCGGAATATTGCGCTACCTTTTAATCCCAACATTCACGAGACAGAGGAGAATCATACTCCTCATGTAAGTCTATTATTAACCTACACATATCATGTTTTTCTATTATTTATAAATTTACATAGTTAACATAAGATGATGGGACATGTTTTGTAATACAGGTGTACAAGAGATATCTCTTAATGTGGTCTCATTCTACATCAAAATAAGCAGCTCCTGATGTAAGCCTATTGTTATTATCTCTTTTAAATATGAATCTACACAGTTAAGCTCATGGCACTGATTTTGTAATAAAGGAGGAACGTAATAGATTGTTTTAGTGGAAACATGTAATGAAGGGACGTGAGAGTCTGTTAATGTTTGTACATCCTGCACTAAGAAGCGCATTTTCTGATGTAATCCATTTAAGCACATCTTCTAATGTAATCCATTTATTGACTTACACATTATCATGTTTTTTTAAACTTATAAAATTACACAGTTAGTGGAAATACGTTGCTCAACATCAAGCGAATAAGATGATGGACCAAAATCTTATGCTTCTCCCGACACATATCATGGTTTCCCTGGTGGGTAAGTCTCAATTTCAAAATATTGAATGTGTTGACTTGAATACATAGTTTAAATCATTAGAGAATTTTCGTGTTTTGATTAGTCGAAAGTTAATTTTTTTTAATATTTTTTTGTATCATTCAAAGGACAAAACGTAAGTAGATTTGATGCAAGATTTTCGTCTTGGATTATGAGTTTTATTTTCCGTAACCACAGGAATGATCCATAGTACAACCTTTGATGTAGTTAATTATGATAGGAAGGTAAAGCTCAATAAACATAAATGTATATAAATTTTGTTTGATATAATCTCATAATTGTATGAAACGGGATTGATTCTTATAGGCGCCTAGAATTGCTAGAAATGAAACAATTATAATTGAGAAAACCTTGCATGGTTCTTTACACAAAAAGCCACAAGGCCACAACTTTAAAACAAAAATAGGGCAATCTCCAATCATCGGACGACATAGCAACGCCTCTTTATAATATATGAAACCAAATAATACAACCATTGATCTTTAATGGGTTAAACGGGGCAATAACATTTTCATTCTAGGAATGTATTTAAACTAAAAGCATATACTTTGTAATGACGAATAATATATTAAGTTTTCTTTACTCTATCGAATTACCATTCATTTCGTTTTTTTCTTTATTCACCGTAATTTTACAATGTTTGTTATTCATCAACTGTTACTTAATTTATTCACAGAACACTTTTTCAGCCATTTTTTACACACCTTCTTTCGCAATAGTAAAATATGTCAATGATAATTATAAGTCATGCCCGCCCATTGGGCGGGCTTTGAAAGCTAGTATATATATATATATATATATATACTTGTGTCAAAACCCGTCCGATGGACGGGTATGACTTGTAGTTTTTATTTTTATGATTTTGTGGATCAAATATATAGTAAAAAGTAATTAAAAGTTAAATTAAATGTTTAAGATATATAATTGATGTTACCATAATCCATTAAACGATTAAAAGCAGGTAAGTACTTTGATTTGTGTTTTTTTTTAGGATTTAGTACTACAAATATATAGTTAAAAGTTTTTAAAAGTTAAATAAAATTGTTAAGAAGTATAGTTGATGTTACCATAATTAATAATACGGCTAAAAGGAGGTAGCTACTTTATAACATTTTGTTATAAACAATATTAATCATGGAAATCTTTTATATTTTATAATATTATTAACATTTATTATTTTTTGTGTGTTCGTTGATACAATTTACCCACAATATACCTATTACCATTTTCCCTTATTTATCTATATTCAAAGTGTGGTCTAACTGAGTGTGTTACATCATACCTAAAAGGTAAAATAGATCTTAAATATAATCTTTGTTCATAGTTTCACATTGAATATACGTAAATGTATTGTTTTTGAAGGTGTATATTTCTGATTGAATTTTGATGCTTATTTAGGTTCGCAAAGGGTTTGATGTTGATAATTAAGGATCACTACTTCATATCACAATCTTAGGATGTGATTGAGTTTATTTTAACTCAAGTTTTTTTCATTAAGAATGAAGAATACTTGTGGATGGGTATTGATAAGGATATACTTTTGATCTTTGAAGAAATATACGATTTTTATGGGCACCAAATGATGAAGAAATATACCCATCACCGACCAATGAAGAAATGTTAGTATGCGCATCTATGTTTTACGTTAAGTAAGTTAACAAAAAAAGATATAAACATACTAAATTATATATTAAATGGATTAAGAAAGAAAAAATATATACGTTTATCGAATATGATATAAAATATAAAGCTTGACAACCTTTGTGATTACAAACATATTTACATGAATATTGTATTTGTTAAATCATAGATGGGCCAAGATGCTTGATTGATACCTTCAATCCGTAACCTTTACAAGTGGCACATTTCATTGAAGCGCGACTTTGACCCGTCAACGCAACATTTATAACTTTAGTTAGACAATATTATGAATATATTATATGTTAGACAACATGGACTCATTAATAACATACATTAAGACTCTAAATGTAATGCAAAAATTCAGATGAAACAATTTTACATCAAAATCACATATCCAAAATCATCATTTGCAACTGAGTACTCGTTTAAGCGACATAATACAGGTTCACGTAATCGTGTTTTACCAATTCCAAACAGCCTAAGCACCAAAATACTTGAAAATTTTAAGTAAGGTTGAGTAATTGTTTCGCTAAAAGCCTAAAAAGCTCTTAAAGTTAGGCAATATATCTCTAGGTAAGTTAACATATGAATGTTGACATAGTATTATTTTCATAACGATTTAATACAGGAAATAGTTTAATAGGAAATACCAAAGGAACATGTATAATCATATATGTAATATTACAATTAGATGTAGAGGACCATGAGTTGGGTGGAACTATTAAAATACTAAATCTCCTTGCATAAGGCTACGAACATGGGTTGTTTGAACATGATCATAACATGTTACTACATATGTGTATCAAATTAGTAAAGTAATTCTTGCATCTAGAGGTCCAACTGCTGTAATAAGTATATATATGATCAATGCTATTGGTAAGGCTAAGTTCATGGAAAAGTAGTGTCGATATACGACATTCATGTATTCTATATATATTTCAGTTTTTTATATGCATACTTCCAGATTATAAATATATGCACATGCTGACATTAAGGGTTTTTACTTACCTAATTTCGGATTAATTAGTTTGAAAAAAATGTACTTGGTAAGATTCAAACATGAGTCATTTAATCCATACATCAATAATCTAAGCCTCCTTTTAACGCATCCTCCTCATTTATACATAAACCTTCAACATGGTCTAGTGAGTTGCTCTTTTATCCTTTCATAATGACAACACTTTGTTTGTCTACCTAGAGAACCTCTGAAAGTGGGCTTTTGAAAGATTGTATGTATTAGGATAGTCTTTGAAACATAAAGGTGTTGCTTGACAATGTAAATTTAATAATGAGCAATCCTAGAAACCCCCAAACTCGTATATAATGAAGTATAGGTACTTGATACTTGATAGTATCGCACTATGAGACCTTTAACTCGATGTACATACAAAAGAAACATGTTTATATATTGCCCGACTAAATTTACAATTAACATAGCTTTAAAATACATTCTAGTGCAAAATTGATCAGACATTATTATTTAGCAATCGAGCGTAAAACATATCTATAATTCGCTATATCGCTTAGGCGTTGGTCTTTCGCATCCTTTCTTTAGCTTCCAAATTGACATGGTCTCAAGTTCACATTCGTATCAAGCTCTAGCGAGTTGCGTACCTAATGTGATTAGATGTTAATTACCTATAAGGCTATAAGAAAAGAATAACAATGACAATACACCTCGCTCATTGCATCTCCCACGCAACATTTGATAAGGTCTTCATAGAGGTCACTGATTGTTCGATCTCATGTGCATCGCTTAGTATTCCGAATCAACAAAGCATATTCACAACATCGTAAATTGCATAATGATACCAGACAAAGTGATATAAGATCATGGTATTAGTAGTGCTTTGTTGAGATCTTCAGAGATAATCGGGTCAAAACCGTCATCGCTTTCTTCTCTTTGGTCGACATTTTCCTAAAATGGGGCTATACATTTAACAAAGGATTTTAAGATAAAGCTTTAGAAGTGATAAGAAAAGTCTTTTTTTAGTCAACCCACATGAAGAATGGCTTGATTTGTATTAACGAATGACCGCATTCGAGTGAGCTGTCTTAACCCATTACTAAACCCACCCACGCGTCGTTCTTTCCATCTTCAGCAAGTATTTTACTGCCTTTATTTCGATTTTTCTATTTCCTCTTTGATGGGTTAGAAAGAATATCATATGGCTTTAAAGTGGTGAAGGGAATGAAACTCTTGTAAAATGAATATTTAGCAGGTTGGTAGATTTCTTAAAAGTTGTATAAAGATAGCATGAGACACCAGTGTCGTACAAAGAGTGATGCTAGAACAAACACGCAATTTTGGAGAACACCTGCTCTCGTAGTTTTGAGATGCTTGTCGACTACATCAAGTCAAGAAGAAACAAAATCATTATCATAAATGACTAAAATTAAATATATAAATTTACTGAAAAATCCATTTAGCAAATAGTCGTAAGATTTTAACCTACTTGACATTCAAATCTCTAGCCATTTTCGCATGAGTAACCTCTCGAGCAAGTCGCACATCTAAATGTGCCTCCGCTTCCTCCCTTTTCATCTTTCATCCTACAAAATACATATTCTTTGAAAAGTTACCAAACAACCCTTGTACACTTAACAAACTTTAATCTTTTGCTTGGTTTAATAGATATCAGACGCAAAAATAATACAAAAGTCCCGCAATCATAAAGGTTACCTCTTCATCAACTTTTGGCAAAAGATGCAACCACTTCTCAAATTTGTCAAGTAAAGTCTTGGCCATCACATGAACATCACTTCTCTCTTCATTATACTTCATAGCATTTTTAAAATTTAATCTCACGTCTGCACACATTTCTTGGACATTTGTATTGTAAGATATTAGTTTTCACATACACATCAAACCATAACACAAAGTGGCGTATAAATGGAGTTCTAGAGAGAAGTTAGAGGTTTAGGGAACTTAGTGAGAAAGTGAAAGATATTATTATGAGCTCCAACTCTACCTTGGGAGGTAGAGAGTATTTATAGTCTTACATAAATCGCCACACCTCGGTCGTGGATCGGGCATACAGTGGGTAAAGACCGTCCGTCCTCCACGGTGTTACTTAACTAAATACTACTTAACTTAAAAGAACTACGACTACGAGCTTTCTAACGATTACATATACTTGAGGTGACCGACTCTTTAATACCGGAATTTCTAATTCCTAACAATCTCCCCTAAGGAGGTCACCTCAATCATGTACCAAAATTACATTGAATACAAATAGATATTACATTAAAAATTGATCTTGCATTCTTGATGTATTCCTTTGCTCCTAAGCTCGTGACATTGATTCTTCACTTTGCATGTTTGGTTACTTCAAGTGGAGGTCTTTATTGATCCACGTGATAATAATTGTGACAACCCGCACTTTCGTGTCATTTCTCGACACAATTTATGCCTCATCATTTCAACATTTATAGTAAACTTGGTTTACTTGTTTCAAATTCGCGTAACCTTTATGGTTTAGTGGCGAATTCATGATCATATCATCACGCACATTTCATATGGACTAAGATTAGTCTACATTTCATTGACATCATTTGCATCATGATAATTCATTCATGACATTTTATTTCACATTCATCGTAATTTTTTATATTCAATAAATGTTATCGCGTGAGTTACTATTTTAATATTTAATCCGTTACTTTCAAAAATGATCCCGATGTATTTTAAACTTACATTTAGTTCATAAAACTATATTTTTAGTTTCCTAGTGTTTCAAATTTATTTGGTACATAAATCGTTAAAGTTTAAGTATTACGTTGTGTTTCTTAAAATTATACGATAATTATTTTATCACCCAATTTCACAAGGAATGTATTTTACAAATTTTATAAAGTCATTTTACTCTATTTTGATCTATTAAAATTTACTTGTACCAAAACTACCATTTACCTTTATTTGTACATTTCCTACACAATTGCTTACACATCTTTGACAAATTATACAAGTATATATATACAATGATTACAAAAGAAAAAAAATATAATTGAGAAACAAGATCCATGAAATTCGGCAGGGAGGGTTAACATTTATGTTTGGTAGACTTTTCTACAAGTATATATATGTACTTCACCTAAACATTAATCATTCATCCATCTCATTTTTTTCCAAAGAACCAAAGTTTCTCTCTTGCTTGCCTCATCCTTCCAAAACCGGCCTCCATAGGCTTTCACAAGGATCACAAATTTTTCGAGCTCAAGTATTTTAACAATCTAGTTATTACTCTTTATAAGGTTTGAAATAAAACCAAGAGTATTTAGGATTATCCTTGTTACTTTCACCTCATCATTTTCACTTGTAAGCATATTTCTTTCATTTTCATGTTTCCTTATCATTTCATATTCATCTTTTCATTTTGGAGCAAGTATGCATGATATGTGATTTATACCATTTTTTTTTTCATGATTTTAAGAGTTATATATATATTTGGTCATCCTATAATTATTCCCATGGTATTCTTGGTCTTGATGGTGATTAGGAACCCATGACACCCTAAGAAGGTGTATGGTAGGATTAGATTAGCTTTGGAGTTGATTTGAAGGGATTAGAATAGGTTTTGTCCGAGAAAAACTATTTTCGATAAGTTATAAATTATGTTCTGTCCTTGTTTCATTTTTCTGGAAAATCCGACAGTTGGTACGAAACTTTGGCCTTGATATTTAGAAAATATACTTTAAAAGCGAATCCGTGGCGCTTGAACGGAATAAACGGACTTATAACTAAGAAGTTATGGATTTTACAAGTTTGGCGATTTAAATATATTATTTTCGAAATTTCAGCAACATATATTTATCTTGTTCGGGTCAAAACGAGCCTTAAGCTTCACAAATTATTTCGACTTATCAAAAATATATTAGTTTACTTCGATACGAAGCTAAGGACGATATTATCAGAAAAGCGGATTTGAAGCGACAAAGATATGCACGTTTTCATAAAGTTGCCAGAACTATTATTTTACGAAAACCATATTATTTTTACGTTACAAGTGTTACATTAAATACGACCATGTTTCTGGGTTTGTTTTAACGAGGTTGTGAAACTTTTGGAACGAAATGTCTTCTAATAAAATCAATTTCACCGCCATATTTTTCAAAACGACAAGCCGTTTGTATAGCTGGAGTTGTAGTAAATTATTTACTGGATGTTCAAACTTGGCGAAACTCACTTTTGCACTACAATTAGCCAAAATCACTATCTTTAACCCTTATTATCTTTATGTTCGAGACCTTTTGGATGAAAACTCTGAATCGAAACTTCTAGATATCGATACAAACTTTCCAAAACCATCGAGTTCGTTCTCTAACAATCGACGACACCGCTTTCACGACTAGTTTTCCAAAGCCATTTTTGTTAATTTCATGATATTTCCGACGACATTGTTTTGCGGCGAAAAGTGATAATTTCACCATAAATCATTATAAAACCATTGTAGGATGACATTTTGACGTAAATACTTGAAAAGTGATTTTTGATTGGTCAAGACGTCAAGCAGTATTTTCGACGACAAGTAATATTTTCAAAACTATGAATGGTATAAATAGCATACGAAATGCATGCATAACATTACATTGCAACTCATTACATATCATATCATTCATAATAGGTCAAGATTAACGTATCACACTACATCTCGGTGTACTCACTTTTGTCTTCGCATCATTCTATCAAGTGAGTTCCATAGCCCCTACTTTACTTGTTTTCATAAGCTTTTTGGGAGATACATGCTCAACTATTTTTTATAACTATCATGATTATTTGAAACTACATGTTTGGTAGAATCAATGCTTAGTCATGCGTAATAAATGTTACCACACTTAGAACTTCCATATCATATTCATTGAGCTAATGGTCTTGGTATATTCATTGAGCTAACGGACTTGGATAATATTGATCTAACGGACTTGGATAATGTTGAGCTAACGGTCTTGGTATAACATTGGGCTAACGGACTTGGTATATTCATGTACTTGGTACAATCATGGACTAACGGTCTTGGAGCGATTTGATCAACACTCATATTTGTTATATCAAGTAACTATTGATACATTAAGTTAGGCACTATTTTGTGAATACATTTGACGATGTGGGCTTGAACACAAACTATACATATCTTGGCAATGGGTTGTGAACACACAGTTGCAAGTTTTGTATGGGCGGGACTTGGGCGAGTGGATTCACAATGCCTTTCTTTGCATAAACGATTTCTAAAGGCTTTACATTTCAAAACAAACTCTATGAACTCACTCAACCTTTGTGTTGACACTTTTAGCATGTTTTATCTCGGTATCTAAGGCATTCACTTCATGGCATGCATTTGGACACATCATGGAGTCGCTGATGACGCGTCTCACTTGGGTTTTACATACTTTAAAACATCGTTTGAATTGTAACAAACTTATTTCCACAAGTTGATTTACATTTGGGACCTACTTTGTAAACTCTAATTGTTTTATTAAATCAAGCGATGTTCTTTTCAAACGACACTTTAGGTCGCTCAATATAATCGCTGATTGTGGTGCTATGATCTATCCCGTGAATTCCATTCCACCGCAAAGCAGGTAATTTGGGGTGTGACAGATTGGCATCGAGCTTGGGTTATAGAGAACTAGGTTGCATCATTGACCTAGACTATAACTACATCATCATAGCATCTCATCATTTCATCACTAGTGCATGTTCACTTTACATGCGATTTATACGATACATTTTTCGAGTTATTTACTTTCATTTCATATCGATTGTCACATGGATGCCTTTTAATGCCCATTCCATTATTTTCTTCATACTCGAATGTGGTGAATGCCTGTCATTCCCTATCACAATTTTAACATCGCTTGACTTAACACCAAACATCATATGAGTCGATTAGTCCAAGCATTGCATAGTTACTCCTAAATTATACATAGCACGATCACCTATGTCTAATTCAGAAGAATCATGCAATGAAGGGAGTAGTAGTCTCATATGAGTAAGCAATTCCGTGTCGAGCCAAATTTTCAAAGATTTTCTTCAAACCACTTGTTTCGGTTTGATCCATGCGACGATTCTTGTTTGATGAGTTGCAAAGATCGAGCTAGAAACAAGTCGTTACCTAAACCGATTTAGCCTAATCTCATGACAGTTCTTGTTTGATGAGTTGTGAGATTAAGTAAAAATCGGTTACCAAAAGTCTTTTGAGGGTTTTGCTCGAGAATGGAAGGCTTGCCTCATCAAACCCTAACCCGAGAGACCAACACGAATGAATTCGGGACCGAATTCCTTTTTAGATGGGCGAATGTGACAACCCGTACTTTCGTGTCATTTCTCGACACAATTTATGCCTCATTATTTCAACATTTATAGTAAACTTGGTTTACTTGTTTCAAATTAGTAACCTTTATGGTTTAGTGGCGAATTCATGATCATATCATCACGTACATTTCATATGGACTAAGATTAGTCTACATTTCATTGACATCATTTGCATCATGATAATTCATTCATGACATTTTATTTCACATTCATCGCGTAATTTTTATATTCAATAAATGTTATCGCGTGAGTTACTATTTTAATATTTAATCCGTTACTTTCAAAAATGATCCCGATGTATTTTTAAACTTACATTTAGTTCATAAAAACTATATTTTTAGTTTCCTAGTGTTTCAAATTTATTTGGTACATAAATCGTTAAAGTTTAAGTATTACGTTGTGTTTCTTAAAAATTATACGATAATTATTTTATCACCCAAATTTCACAAGGAATGTATTTTTACAAATTTTTATAAAGTCATTTTACTCTATTTTGATCTATTAAAAATTTACTTGTACCAAAAACTACCATTTACCTTTATTTGTACATTTCCCTACACAATTGCTTACACATCTTTGACAAATTATACAAGTATATATATACAATGATTACAAAAAGAAAAAAAAATATAATTGAGAAACAAGATCCATGAAATTCGAAGTGGGAGGGTTAACATTTATGTTTGGTAGACTTTTCTACAAGTATATATATGTACTTCACCTAAACATTAATCATTCATCCATCTCATTTTTTTTCCAAAGAACCAAAGTTTCTCTCTTGCTTGCCTCATCCTTCCAAAACCGGCCTCCATAGGCTTTCACAAGGATCACAAATTTTTCGAGCTCAAGTATTTTTAACAATCTAGTTATTACTCTTTATAAGGTTTTGAAATAAAAACCAAGAGTATTTAGGATTATCCTTGTTACTTTCACCTCATCATTTTCACTTGTAAGCATATTTCTTTCATTTTCATGTTTCCTTATCATTTCATATTCATCTTTTCATTTTTGGAGCAAGTATGCATGATATGTGATTTATACCATTTTTTTTTCATGATTTTAAGAGTTATATATATATTTGGTCATCCTATAATTATTCCCATGGTATTCTTGGTCTTGATGGTGATTAGGAACCCATGACACCCTAAGAAGGTGTATGGTAGGATTAGATTAGCTTTGGAGTTGATTTGAAGGGATTAGAATAGGTTTTGTCCGAGAAAAACTATTTTCGATAAGTTATAAATTATGTTCTGTCCTTGTTTCATTTTTCTGGAAAATCCGACGGTTGGTACGAAACTTTGGCCTTGATATTTAGAAAATATACTTTAAACGAATCCGTGGCCGCTTGAGCGGAATAAAACGGACTTATAACGAAGAAGTTATGGATTTTACAAGTTTGGCGATTTAAATATATTATTTTCTCAAATTTCAAAGAACATATATTTATCTTGTTCGGTCAAAACGAGCCTTAAGCTTTACAAATTATTTCGACTTATCAAAATATATTAGTTTACTTGATCGGTTAAGGACGATTATACGAGAAAACGGATTTGAAACGACAAAGATATGCACGTTTTCATAAAGTTGCCGTAACTATTATTTTACGAAAACCATATTATTTTTACGTTACAAGTGTTACATTAGGTATAACGACCATGTTTGCGGCTGTTTTTAACGAGGTTGTGAAACTTTTGGAACGAAATGTCTTCTAATAAAATCAATTTCACCGGCCATATTTTTCAAAACGACAAGTCGTTTGTATAGCGGAGTTGTAGTAAATTATTCTGGATGTTCAAACTTGGCCGAAACTCACTTTTGCACTACAATTAGCCAAAATCACTATCTTTAACCCTTATTATCTTTATGTTCGAGACCTTTTGACGAAAACTCTGAATCTGAAACTTCTAGATATCGATACAAACTTTCCAAAACCATCGAGTTCGTTCTCTAACGATCGGCGTACACCGCTTTACCACTAGTTTTCCAAAGCCATTTTGTTAATTTCATGATATTTCCGACGACATTGTTTTGCGATTTAAAAGTGATAATTTCACCATAAATCATTATAAAACCATTGTAGGATGACATTTTGACGTAAATACTTGAAAAGTGATTTTTGATTGGTCAAGACGTCAAACGAGTATTTTTCGACGACAAGTAATATTTTCAAAACTCGCAAATGGTATAAATAGCATACGAAATGCATGCATAACATTACATTGCAACTCATTACATATCATATCATTCATAATAGGTCAAGATTAACGTATCACACTACATCTCGGTGTACTCACTTTTGTCTTCGCATCATTCTATCAAGTGAGTTCCATAGCCCCTACTTTTACTTGTTTTCATAACTGTTTTGGGGGAGATACATGCTCAACTATTTTTTTTTATAACTATCATGATTATTTGAAACTACATGTTTGACTGAACTGAATGCTTAGTCATGCGTAGTAACAGTATTGCCACACTTAGAACTTCCATATCATATTCATTGAGCTAATGGTCTTGGTATATTCATTGAGCTAACGGACTTGGATAATATTGATCTAACGGACTTGGATAATGTTGAGCTAACGGTCTTGGTATAACATTGGGCTAACGGACTTGGTATATTCATGTACTTGGTACAATCATGGACTAACGGTCTTGGAACGATTTGATCAACACTCATATTTGTTATATCAAGTAACTATTGATACATTAAGTTAGGCACTATTTTGTGAATACATTTGACGATGTGGGCTTGAACACAAACTATACATATCTTGGCAATGGGTTGTGAACACACAGTTGCAAGTTTTGTATGGCGGGACTTGAACCGAGTGGATTCACAATGCCTTTCTCGCATAAACGATTTCTAAAGGCTTTACATTTCAAAACAAACTCTATGAACTCACTCAACCTTTGTGTTGACACTTTTAGCATGTTTTATCTCGTGTATCTAAGGCATTCACTTCATGGCATGCATTTGGACACATCATGGAGTCGCGATGACGACGCTGTCTCACTGGGTTTTACGTACTTTAAAACATCGTTTGAATTGTAACAAACTTATTTCCGCACAAGTTGATTTACATTTGGGACCTACTTTGTAAACTCGATTGTTTTATTAAATCAAACGATGTTCTTTTCAAACGACACTTTAGGTCGTTCAATATAACCTGATTGTGGTGCTATGACGGTCTATCCCGAATTCCATTCCACCGCAAAACGAGTAATTTGGGGTGTGACAATAATTTTGAGCCATCTTTTGAGATCATCGACCATAAAAATCTCTGAGACATCCTTTGTGGTGTTGGTATTATGTGATGTTGTGACTTTAGGACCGACATGCTCACATTACGGATCATGATATCTTCTCATCGAGTAGCGGAAGCTTTAGTTGATTCATGATATTGGCGTGATAGCGAAGCATGGAGTGAAAATATCGAGTCATTGATGCACTAATCATGATTTCTTTTGAGATGAACGTGTTAAGTGAGCATGCGGCTATGGATTGACCAGCTTCATTACGATCACCGCAAGCGTCGGGTGTACACATACAACAATTAGCAATAAATCGCACGAAAGTGTCTTTGATCACTTCGTTGAATTGAGGTACACGCCCACGGTTCCCGTTGATCGATACAAATCTTGCACTTGTGATCGGTATAATTCAAGAATTTCCTTGACAGGGTTTCGCAATGCTCAAGTCGTTCTCAAACCGGAACGTCTCAAAGAAGACAACACGGAGTGAGTGAACCAAATAATAGAAATTCACCGATTGATGAAAAGATATTTGAAAACAATCGTGTATTGCTCAATAGAAATTTTTTTGCAATACAACGAAGGTTTTAATGAACATCAATTATCAATCATAAAACACCTTTGATTTGAAATATTCGTACATGGTCGATGTGCTAAAGAAAAGAGTTTTTAAGCACAATGACCGGTTTTCAAAGGTATCCGTCAATCCATAACTCGAACGAGGATTGATTCAAGAGATTGAATCGCCCCATTGTTTCTGATTCGGTTGTCACATGGTTGATCTATATAATAGATCTCACATGCCACCTACTAGGAGCTTGTTAGATGTTGGCTCGAGGCTTTCCATCTTCATTGTGAATATGTAAACACATCACTCGGATGTTACGCAATACCACAAGGATAATCGTGGGACTCAAGATATAATCTCTCTTTCCACATGGTGTGAAGCGAGAGAGTCTTCATTGAAAGTGTCCTAATGAGATTTATTGATGATCTCGTGGCTCTAGACTCAATTTGTGCATATTTGGATCTGTCTGGGAGACTAGGGAGAGGTCTCCTTCTTCAATATCAACAATCTCTAAGAGAAAGTCAATAGATAATGTCGGTTCCCGTGAGAATGAAACAAGTCCTTTTAAGAGGAACTTGAGTGGTTTGGAAAGTTGAAGTGCGGTCGTCCTTTGGGTCCATGACGTCTTGTCTTCAATCCGATGTTACCATCGGTAGCATATGAATTGAACCGGTTTTACGCCTAAGGTTGAATATATGGAGGGCTATTTGTTTTCACCCTTTCTCATTCAATTCTTTTAATTCTTGACCCCTTGATTGCTTCCCGAGACTTCATAGCTAGAACCTTGTTGGGTTTATTCCAGTACTAGCTCGGTCTCGATCCGCACTCTTCCCAAATCTCATTTTCTCCTTTTATCATCATACCTAAGAACTCTACACTAACTAGTGGATAGTCCTGGGTAGATCCCTCCGATTACGGCGGATCATGGGAACACATACCTAACCTTATCATCCTTATATCACCGTACATAAAATAAAGTTGGTCGGTCAATTTGGTATTGTTCATCCGCCATTGGAACCAATTGAAAACCATTTGAGAATCAATCCGGATACTTGTGATATATTATCAAAACATTTTGTACCGAATTGTTTTTGATATTTTAGAACAAGTGCTCCCCTCAACATGTGCATCAAGTATTTGAAAATGTTTTGCACACGGAGGCAAGAGAAAGAATTAACTTCTTTGATTACCATTTTCTAAAGATATCAACATCACTTCCCAATCAAATCAAGTAAATAAAGTATTTTCGGGAAGGATGAGGTTTTCCATAAATTGCTCCCCTCAATATGTGCCTCGAGATTTGAAAAGAGTTTTGCACATACTAGAGGAACTGCACGATGAGATATGTTGATCACGTTTCAAATCATAGGTTTAAGATAGATGCTCCCCTCAACATGTGCATGAAAAATTTGAAATCGTTTGTCACATGTGGGAAGGATAGCATGTACATCCTTATAAAACCATTTACGAATTATCGGTTTAAATCCAATTTAAATCACACATTCTCCCCGATCACAATTATCAAATCATTTGAGATTTGTGATCTCTTATTGATTTAAATTGATTTAGAAAGCTTTTAAGGAAATTGTGACTTGATTATGAAAGCGTTTTAAGCGATACGGATCGGATTTTAAGACTTTAAACTCCATTGATAAAACATGCATGAATATCTTTTGAAAATAATTGAATGCCAAATAACTTTTTAATTTAATTAAAATCATTCTCCCCTCAATCAATGACATAGGTTGTTGATTGAGAGATAGAGATTTGACAAATAAGTCTGATGATTATAAAAATAGAGACCGAGTTATTTTTTAGAGCATTTAGTTTTCAACGGATAAATGTTTATAGAATCGAGCATGGAATTTGAAAACATGGTAAAACATGGCTCTGTTCTTTCTTTTTAAAAGCGGTTATTGCACGAAAATGACAATAAACCATTGTTTCTCTTTCTCCCAAAAATATATATATATATATATATATATTTTTTAATATATAAAATATATATATATATATATTTTTTAATATAAAATTAGAACAATATCTAAAGTCCGTGTCATTCTTTGAATGACAACATCAAGAACGTAGATATTATCGAATCGAGAAAGACATGACAAAATGACAATATTTATGAAGATTTTTCTAATTTTTCAAATTTTTATGGATTTTGAAGGTTTTAAATTTTTCTATTTGATTTTGAGGATTTTATAATTTTGTATTTTGTTTTTGAATAAAATATTTACAAGAGATAGATGAAGATAGACCTTTACTCCTCTTCTTCCTCACGAAGGCGTTTGAGTGTTTACGGTTGAAGGCTTTTCAAGCCAAGTCGTGGAAGAATAAACTCAAAGCGTTCTCTTGGAATAGCTTTGGTGAAGAAGTCGCTAGCGATATTGGACCTCACAAAATAGAGTTCCACCACACCTTTTCCACTTGTTCCACGATGAAATGATGTCGAATGTCGATATGCTTTGCTCTTGAGTGTTGAGCGTTGTTGCATGAGAGCAATAGCACTTTTATTATCACGATGCAGAGGTTTTGTTGAATTCAAAGCCATAGTCGGATAATTGAGATCTCATCCATAAGATTTGAGCACAACAAGATGACATGGCTATGTATTCAACCTCTGTGAAGGAAATAAGTACTCATTTGCTTCTTTGAAGACCGGCTCACAAGCTTATCACCCAAAAGCGAGCACCTCGGCGTGCTTGACGTGTATCTTGACAACTGCATGATCGGCATCCGCATAGGCTTTGTTAGTGACATATCGGTGTCCTTGGTACAAAGACCCATATTGATGGTTCCTTGGAATACCGAAAGACCCGTTTAACCGCTTCAAGGTGCTTTTTAGTAGGCTTAGCACAGTATCTAGCACACATGCAAACAATGAACAAGATGTCAGGTCTACTAGCGGTGAGGTACATCGAGGATCCAATCATACTACGATAATTCGTTTGGTCAATCATGATCACAGAGTGGTCCTCATCTAGTTTGGTTCGATCAATCATGGGGTGTCAACGGTCACTTGAATCAAATCCAAATTTCTTTAAGATCTCATTGCATATTTAGATTGATTTATGAAAATGCCTCGGGACTTTGTGAAATTTGTAATCCCAAGAAAATGACATTTGTCCCATCATTGACATTTGAAATTTTGAACTCATTTCATTAGAAAAACGATCACATTCCATTGGGTCGCAGAGGCAAAATAATATCATCAACATAAATTTGAACATGAATTAAATTTTGCACGACTTCACGGTGAATAGTGTAGGATCAATGCTCCTTTGCTAAATCCGGTTGATAGAAGAAACTTTGACGATGTATCATACCATGCCACTTGGAGCTTGCTTTAAACCGTAAGAGCCTTCTTCAATGATAAGCGTGAGTAGGATGCTCTTGATTCACAAATCCTTCGGGTTGGTGGCGTGAGCGACTTCTTTAAGATCTCCGTTCGAAATGCCGTCTTTACATCCATCGATGAACTACCATGTTCTTACTAGCGGCGTTAGCGGAAAGATTACGATTGCCTCGATTCGAGCAAGCGGAGCAAAAGATTCTTCAAAGTCAATACCCTCCTCTTGGCGGTATCCTTTAGCAACTAATCGAGCCTTGTTCTTGAACACATCACCATGCTCATGAAGTTTCACTTTGAAGATCCATTTAAGAGCAATAATCATAGCACGATCTGGGCGGTACTAACTCCCGTACATCAAGTCGATCAAACTCATGAATTTCATCTTGCATGGCATTCAACCGACTATCTTCATTCATGGCGGTTTTAACATCTTTTGGTTCGATCTTAGATAGTGCGGAGTTGAAGAAGCACCATAAGGCATCGGTTGCAAGTTGTTTCCGTGTTGATACAGACGAGAGGATTTCCAATGATGTTGTCTAGTGGATGATCGTGAGTCCATTTTCTAAGGTGTTCATGTGGCGGTTGTTGAGGCCGAGGTAGAAAGTCGATGTCTCTGAAGAAGATGGTTACGATGATGATTCGAGAGCAAATATGTTTTCAAATGGAGCATCTTCGAGGGGTAGCAAAGGGATTAACTTCATCATTGATGCGAAACAGTTCCATGATGTACATTTGAAGAATGATGATTTGTTGATGAGACGGAAGGATCGGAGGTGCTTCTTGACTTAACGATATTGAGGCGAGGATTGACTTCATTCACGAGAATATGAGCATCTTGTTGTAGGATCAACACCTCATTAGTACTTGAATCATAAAGTTCATCAAACATAGGATCAAACAATTTCTTTAAATCATATTCGGATGGAGGTACATATGGAGTTTCTTGAGAGAGTTTGGAACAAGGATGAACCAATGGGTATTTTTTGAAGTGCGGGTCTGGTTGGAGTTTCCGGAGCCATTTGACCGGTCGACTCATCAAGCGTGCGTGAATTGTTTCCATGATATTTGGGTTCTTTTGTTGTAGATTCGGTATCCTTTTTGTTTGGTGCATATCCTACAAATACTCCAATGTCGACTTTAGCCCTAAGTTTGCCTAAGTCTTGACCCTCATTAGTTGGATAACACAATGCACCAAACACACGAAGGAAGAGATTAGGTTTTACATTGTGGACAAGTTCATATGGAGTTTTCCATGAGCGTGTGAATCGAGAACGATATTGTGTGTAGCATGCGATGGCAATGCTTGACCCGGAGAAACATTGGAACCTTTGAGTAAATCGGCATTGTTCTAGCGGCTTCAACAAGAGTTCGATTTCGTCTTTCAACTACACCGTTCATTGAGGAGTTAGTGGAACACTTCTTTGATGGTGATTCAACGCTTTCATAAATTCACTAAGTTGTTTGTTGACAAACTCGGTTCCATTATCATTAGATAATTACGGCGGTTATGTTAAGTCGAACTGCAATTTGTTTGATGAGTTTGATGATGATATCGGAGTTTCATCCTTTGTCCTTAAGAACTTGACCCGGTGAATCTAGGTAATCATCAACCACAACTAACACATATTTCTTCCCAAAGATATTACGCACCTCATTGGTCCACATAAATCCATATGAATCATATGAAGAACTTGATGAATGAGTTAATAGGTTTGGGTTTATGGGCATACTTCTTGCTTTTTCCCAATTGACATCTTGAACAAAGATGATCCTTTTAGTACTTGAGTCTAGGTAAACCTACAACTAAGTCCTTTTGGTGAGATCATTGATGGTGCGAAGTTCGGTGATTGAGGCAGCGATGCCATAACCATGACTTTGTTTTAGAAGCCTTTGACAACAAGCAAATTGGAGAAGACTTCATCATATCTTCGATGGAGATGGTGTATAGATTTGAACCTCATGAGCCTCTTAAAGTTCCTTACCATCAAGTTCTCTAACGAAGCGGTATGTTTTACGAAGGCTACTTCTAGATCCGAATCGCGAGAATTGACCAACGAGAGAACAAATTGTGACCAAGACCTTCTACATAGTAAACTCGGAGATAACACTTTTCCAACAACATAGTCTCCATAACCCATAATAGCACCAAAATGATCATTCCCAATCTAAGGTCCGATGAATTTGCTCACGAAGTTCATGAGCGTGACCGGTCGCATGATCATATGCTTGGAGCGGCTGAGTCCGGTACCACGAGCGATTTGAGCGATCTGCGGTTGAACACGAGACAAGAATGGATAAGCGGATAATTGGGATCCCCATGCAAGAATGGGTTCCATTTGGTTAGTAACAATGGTTGGAACACCGCATCGAAATAGAAGCATTCATATCATAAAATGAGGCAATGGAATCATTGTGAATAGATCACGATACTAGTGTTTGTATTAGCCATGTTCACGGTGTGATCACTTCTTAAGGAATAGTTCTACGGTAGGCATCCATTTTCTAGTGGGCATTATCGATTAGTCTTATGACCAACGGTATCCAATAATAGCCTATTTTCTTTGAATGTTCTTCTGTGGGTTTCCTTTGTTTTCTAACTTTCTTTCGTTTTCCTTTTAGCCTTCTTAGCATGAATTTTAGCATTAACAATATTAGCGGACAATTAGCATCATTAGGCGAGCATTAACACCACATTCATGATTAGAGGCGCGAATTCAAGCAAACGTCAATACAAGGTTTGCAAATAGTATCGAATTGAATTAATTACGATGCGCCTAAGGCTAATACTAGAATCAACACGATTCGTTTTATTCGATTCAAACTTAAAGTTCCTAGATTGTTCTTCTCTTTTCGAGTGCATTCTTAGCTTGAGAGGTCCTATCATTCCTTGTATTGTCTTGAGACTTTGACCTGCTCCCTTTAATGTCATTGATTACTCTGTAGAGGAATGGGAACATTAGTTGGTTTTACTACTCTTTGCATCACTGTTTAGATGTCTTTGGGATCTGAACTACATGCGAGTGCACTAAGGTTCACTTTCTTGAAACTAGAACTCTTGATATTTGTATTCCTCCTATAAGGCACACTTGAGTTCTCTTTCTTAGCATTGACAGATCTATAATCGAACTACTTAAAGGCACTCTCGGTTCACATTCAAGGCATTGGGAATCGAATGAATATCATACTTGGCATTGGGCATCGAGCATGGAATCAAAGGATTAACTCTCTCACCTAATGACTTTGGGCATATTGTGATCAAGCATTCTAAGATTTCTTGAGATCGTTTGGCATATAAGCATGCATGTCCAATTGCATTATCATGAGGTTTCTCTAACTTATCCTCTTCAACAATCTTACGCATGAGACATTCTAAGCAATCCTTAAGGGATGAGAAGTATGTTTGAGCAACAAGTTGTTGTTCCTGAGATGAGGAGGACATAATTCACGGACAAAGCATATTTATTACAAGAGTGAACCTTTGATACACCATTCTCCCCATTGGTCATAGGCATTTTCCCTTTTACGACTCTTGATTCTCAATTTCCTTTTGCAATGAAGCTATTTGTTCGTTATTTTTGTTATGAGTGACCTTTATTGATTCAAATAACTCATTGAAATGACGTTTAACCTTTTCATTTTCTTCTGAAAACTTTCATTTTCCTTTTGTAATGCATTTACTAGGTTTGAAGATGAAACGTTTGAGAAATACGAGAGTCTAAGGAGGAGGCATTTGGGAGCTGTTATATTGTTCGTTTGACCCTTTAATTGAGATATTTGGGCTTTCAACTTTCGATCGTGTTGCAATGAGCTTGAATCATTCATCACGTTTGTTAATTTGAAAAAGCGCATCAAACTACGGAGCATCGAGGATGTCTTGATATTTGAAGTTTGACATTTTCTTTAAGATGTTGATATTTTAGTTGTAAATTAAAATGCTCAACCTCTAGTTTAGAAAATGTTTAACCAAATTGTCGTGATCATCGGTTCAATTTTCTCGTTTAGTTTAGAATTAGTTTTTCAAGTTCAATGACACGATCATGAGAGACTTTCGAGACAGATAGTTCATGAAATTGGGAAGCATTAATAGAGCAATTTGAGCGATGAAAAACACATCTTGAGCAACACATTCGATAATAAGAGTCTCATTTAATGTATGCAAGTTCTTCCTCTCAATCTCATTATATTTTAGTGCAGCGCTCATAGTCACTAACTTCAACAATCATTGCATCAAATTCCTTTTCCATTCCCTTAATACCGGTTTCTATCCCTTTTAAGACTCTCAAAGTGATCTTTTAGAAGTTTAAAGAAAGGCATGACCTCGAGTTAAATAACATTCTTTCATTTGCTCAAAACCCTTTCTCCTTGATTATACGGTGGGTGTGATCCTTTTCTTGCAAGTTTTCTCAAAATCAACAAATAGTTGAAATATAACATATTGGCTAATTAAGGTCTTGCTTTTAGTAGCAATTGTTCTCGGAACAAGATGCATTGGTGTATTAGGAGGATACACGATCGCTCTAGGCATTTTCCAAGGGAGGGTTTGTTTCAACAATATTTTCCGACTTTACGCTTATCTAAATCCATTTTCGGAAAACTTGTTCGGGATCGACAATGTACGAGGCTTAAACTTGTTCAAAGAAATCAGGTTTTCCTTCTTGTAGTCATGAGGAGTGATAATAATTTTTTCTCTTTGCATTTAGGATCATTTAGTTTCTTATTCAACTTCTCCTAGTGATTTCATCTAGTTTCTTATCATCCTCGGTGCACTCAACGCAACTAGGTTTTGTCTAGGTTTAAGAATCTCATTGCCATCATAGATCACACTTTGAGTTTTTTTGCTATCTTCCGTACTCGGGGTTGGGTTTATCTATAATGGGAACACTATGCTTATCGCTTAGAACTCTATGCTTAGTGATCATGTGAAGCGATCTGAATGGTGTTTCCTTGTATGTACAACTTGTTTTCAAGTTTGTTTTCAAAGTTTCGATTAGAAAAGTCTCTCAAGAGTTTTGATTCCTTTGCATTAAATTCTTGTTAAGCATTTCACATTTTCTTGAAGTTCTTGTTTTGCTTAGGCTGTTTTAGAAAGCTTTTCATGCAAGGAATTTAACTCTTGTTTCAATACTTTTCTCTAAAATTACTTTTCTAATTCTTGTCGTGCTTGGTCATCCATTTCACGCTCACGGTGGTCAACTCAAATTTTGCCGTTGTTCATAAATAGCAACACGTTCTTTATAGGCATTTAGTTGAAATTACTGAATCATCGAGGGCACATGCGGTGTATTCATCAAAACATAGTCATTGTTGACGCGAGAAGATGCATCACTTGGTACAACTTCACTTTCACTTTGTTTCACATATTGATCATATGGGACAATATCGATATTACCCATATTTTCAACATTTGATTCAATAGTTTCGATTGATTGTACTTTGTCATGCATCATTGCACATCGACATCATCATATAGTATTAATACCTCGAGATGAGTTTGTCTTTGGATGAGCGGCTTGTGGTGAAGAAGAGACCTTGGGAGAAACCATTGGAGAAATGCTAGCCATAAAAATTGTGTGTGCGATGGGTCCATCATCCGCATCAGTCGTATGCATCACAATCGGCAACTTGAAAGGCATTCGATGATTGTGACCTATCTCTGAATAAGTGCTCATCCACATCGCATCATAGGTCTTGGCATTGCCCTCGACTAAAACATCAATTCCTCTTCATCCAGCGGCACCATTGTCTGAGCTTGTGCAGCGACATCTTATCTCTGAAGTAATCGACGATACAGCGGCGCTTTGGAGATGTGCGATTTCTTGCAATGTGTCCCTCACCACCACAGTTATAACATTTGATCGGCTTAGCTTGACCTTGATTACCATTCCTTCCTCGATTACGTTACCAACATAACCTCTACCGACTTCACCTCTTCCTGATCATCTTGTCTTTCTGAGCCGGTTGCACCACGATCCTTCCATCTTTAACGGTAGCTTGATTGTGTGGGTTAGATCTTTGTTACGAGGTTGTTGTTGGTTTGTGGGAGAATTCATGTTTTGACTAATCGGAAGAGCTAGTTGATTAATGAAGTTACCAGCGTGTGCATCGGCATCGACTTGTTTGAACATAGGATCGAGAATGAGTTTGTGATTACCATTACCCAAGGGTATGACTTGTGAGGCTTTGGTTGTGATTCGATGTTTGAGTAGAAAGCGGTTGAGTCATTAGGCGAGCTTGACTCTCCACAGTTGGTTTTAAAGCGATTGAGAATCATTTTTCAAACATAGCATGTCTCTCATTACGAAGGAGGAAGGCATAGAGTTGCTCATAGTTTGTATTCTTCAATCCTTTAGTGAGCTTCACGAGGTGACAAACTTGTGCCATTCGGGATTCATGTTGTTCACAAATTTTGAGTTCGGTGAATGTTAGGCATAGTCATCGATGTTCCTCATATCATTCACCAACTTATGAAATCTCACATAGTACTCATAGACACTCTCATCGGTTTCATCTTGAAGTGTTCAAATTAGTCATAGAGTTGTGATTCTCGTCTTCCATAGTTAATTCGAACACAGAGAAGCATCTTGACATTATCCCATCGCCTTTGCTTGATTGTTGTGATTGATCGACTTGTAGATGTCTTTAGGAAGACCTTGAAGAACAATGTTAAAGCCACGATATCGCATCGAATCTCTTTTCTCCTTATCATCAAGCTCATCATACATTTTAGAATCATCCATTCCGTAAATAGGTTCCATCTTCATTAGTATCAAGTATATCTCTAGTCGTCTCAACTCGATATCGGTCCTTCATCAATGGATTTGAGAATGTTGACACCATTTTCCTTTCAAGGCAATACAATCGATTCGTTGAGCCCAAGAGTCGTAGTCGATTCATCAAGCATGGGTGGATGAGTATCACGAACCACCGCTTGAACATCCTCGACAGCGATGGAGATGATAGTAGGAACGTTGGTAGATATGTTAACAGTTATCACGGATTTTATAACTCTATGATTAAACCGGAAATAGATTCTTTCACGGGTTTTACTAAATCAAGAGAAACCGTAAACAATCACCCAAGTCGCTAGAAGATAATGCACCAAGTCGCTAACACCTAATTAGCTACACTCCGTCGCTAAAGTCCCAAGTCGCTAGACAAATGCAAGTCGCTAAGTAGTAACTCGCTAGGCCTCAAGTCGCTAGCAAAATTTTGGCGACAATTAAGCTACACAAGTCGCTAAAGATTCAAGTCGCTAAAGAAGCAACTCGCTTCTGAGACCAAGTCGCTACCACCAGTCGCTACCCGTAGTGGAGAGTCCACTACTTGTCTTTGTTAATCGCTAGGTCTAAGTCGCTAGCTCCAAAGCGTAACTCGCTACAAAATTGTGAAGCAAGTCGCTCACGAAGAAAGAAATTCGTATGTCAAGTCGCTAGCAAGAAAAACCGCATAAACATCACTTTTAATCCAAAACAACCCAACCAAGATGATTCAAGCTTGCCAAATGAAAACCTAAACACTTGTGATGATTCTAAACATAAAAGTACTAACAAAATCAAGCTTTAACACAAGAAATCAATCAAATGATGCAAAAACCACTAAACTTTTCAAACTCAAAACCACCTAACAACACTAAAAATCCAAAGATGTGCAAGATATGATCTAACCATGGCTCTTGATACCAATTGTAAGATATTAGTTTTCACATACATCAAACCATAACACAAAGTGGCGTATAAATGGAGTTCTAGAGAGAAAGTTAGAGGTTTAGGGAACTTAGTGAGAGAAAGTGAAAGATATTATTATGAGCTCAACTCTACCTTGGGAGGTAGAGAGTATTTATAGTCTTACATAAATCGCCACACCTCGGGCAAAGGATCGGGGCATACGGTGGGTAAAGACCCATCCAGTCCTCCACGGTGTTGCTTAACTAAATACTACTTAACTTAAAGAACTACGACTACGAGCTTTCTACGATTACATATACTTGAGGTGACCGACTCTTTAATTCCGGAATTTCTAATTCCTAACATGTATCTTGTTAAAGAGTCGGGCACCTCAGTATATGTAATCGCTAAAGCTCGTAATCGAGATTATTATGGGTTAAGTAGTATTTAGTTTAATAACACCGTGGAGGACTGACGGGTCTTACCCACCGTATTCCCGATCCACAGACCCGATAGTGGCGGCGTTATGTGGATTATAAATACTCTCTACCTTCCAGGTGAGTTGAGCTCATAATAAGATTTTTCTTTCTCTCACTAAAGTTCCTAAACCTCTAACTTTCTCTCTAAACTCTTTATACGCTGTGCTTTGTGTTTGGTTTGATGTGTGTGAATCAATATGTTACAAATGGTATCAAAAGCCATGGTTTTATCTTCTCTTACATATCTTTGGTTTCTAGTGTTTTTAGGTGGTTTGAGACTTGAAAAGTTTAGTGGTTTTTGCATCATTGGATCATTCTAGTGCTAAAGTTTGAAACTTGAGTGTAGTTTTGTGTTTAGAATCATTGTATGTGCTGGGTTTTGATTTGTAAGCTTGAATCATCGTGGTTGGGTTGTTTTTGATTGAAAAGTGTGTTTTTAAAGTTTTCTCTTGCTAGCGACTTGTGCTACGGACTCTATTTCTTGGTAGCGACTTGGTTTGTTAAACTGTAGCGAGTTGTAGTGTACTTTGGTAGCGACTTGTCTATTGAGACAAGCCGACAAACAGTACACTTAGTGGAGTCTCCACTACGGGTAGCGACTTGGTGAAAGTTAGCGACTTGTACTTAAGTTTGTTAGCGAGTTGGTGTTAGCGAGTTGGTGCTTAGCGAGTTGCTCTTTAGCGACTTGACAACTTAGCGACTTGGTGCTTAGCGACTTGCTGTCAAAATTTTGCTAGCGATTTGGTGCTTAGCGAGTTGTTCTTTAGCGACTTGACAACTTAGCGACTTGGTGCTTAGCGACTTCTTTGTCAAAATTTTACTAGCGACTTGGTGCTTAGCGACTTGGTTCAGTTTTCTTAGAGACTTGGTGACTGTCATGCATACGGGTTTCTCTTGATTTAGTAAAATCTCGTGAAAGAATCTATTTCCTGTTTAATCATAGAGTTATAAAATCCGCTCAATCTGTCATCATGTCTACCAGCGTTTCTACAATCATCTCCATCGTTGTCGAGGATGTTCAAGCAAATGGTTCGATACTGTCCACCCATGCTTGAAAGAACGACTACGACTCTTGGGCTCAACGAATCGATTGTACTTGTCTTGGAAAGGAAAATGGAGTCAACATTCTCAAATCCATTGATGAAGGACCGTATCGGTTGAGACTACTAGAGACTTAATTGATACAAATGAAATGGAACAATTATCTATGGAATTGATGGACCAAAGACATATGATGAGCTCGATGATAAGGAGAAAAGAGATTCGATCGTCGATATCGGGCTTCTAACATCGCATTTCAAGGTCTTCCAAAAGATATCTACAAGTCGATCAATCACAACACCAAAGCAAAGGCAGTGGGATAATGTCAAGATGCTTCTCGTGGTTCAGCTAACTATGGAAGACAGAGAATCACAACTGTATGATGAGTTTGAACACTTCCAGATGAAACCGGATGAGAGTGTCTATGAGTACTATGAGATTCCACAAGCTTGTTAATGATATGAGGAACATCGAATGAGTATGCCAAACATTCGCTTAAACTCAAAGTTTGTGAACAACATGAATCCGTAATGGCACAAGTTTGTCACCGTAAAGCTAACCAAAGGATTGAAGAATACAAACCATGACAACTCTATGCCTTCCTCCTTCGAAATGAGAGACATGCTATGTTTGAAAAAGGATTCTTAATCGGTTCAAACCAACCGGAGAGACAAGCTCATCAAATGATTCAACCGCTTTCTACTCAAACATCGGAATCACAACCAAAGCTCACAAGTCATACCCATGGGTAATGGTAATCACAAACTCATTCTGGTCCTATGTTCAAACAAGCGATGCTAATGCACACGTGGAAACTTTCATTAATCAATCGCTCTCCGATTAGTCAAAACATGAACTCTCTTCCACACACCAACAACAATCTCGTAATCGCTTCTAATCCACACAATCAAGCCACCGCCGAGATGGGAAGGTGATGGTGTAGCCGGTTCAAGAACGACGATGCGAACAAGCAAGAGGTGGAGTCGGTGGAGTTACGCCGCAAATCGAATTGGGAAGGAATGGAAATCAAAGTCAAGCAAAGCCAATCAAATGTTACAATTGTGGAGTTGAGGACACATTGCAAGGATCTCGACATCGCCAAAACGCCTCGTAATGCCGAGTACTTGAGGATAAGATGTTGCTTATGCAAGCTCGGGATAATGGTGCGACTTTGGATGAAGAGGAGTTATTGTTCTTGGTGAGGAAATGCTAAGACATATGATGCGGATGTAGATGAGCAACCAATTCGGAGATAGGCCATAATCATCGAATGCCTTTCAAGTAGGCGGTTGTGATGCATCGACTCGATGTTGATGATGAACCCACCGCACAAACCATTTTCATGGCTAGCATTTCTCCAATGGTCTCTCCTAAAGTCTCTTCATCACCACAAGTGGTCCATCAAAGACAAAATCATTTCGAGGTATTAAAATTATAGGATGAAGTTGATAAGCAAAAGACACATAACAGTACAATCAACTATATTTATTGAGTCGGATATTGAAAATATGGGTAATATCAATGTTGTCCCATATGATCAATATGTGAAACAAATTGAAAGTGAGATTGTACCAAGTGATGTATCTTCTGCGATCAATAATGATTATGTTTTGATGAATTCACCGCATGTGCCTGATGATTCTCGCATCTCTGAATCGAATGCCTATAAAGAACGTGTTGCTATTTATGAACAACGTGCAAAATTTGAGTTGACCACCCGTGGCGGTGAAATGGATGACCAAATCGTGAACTATTAGAAAAAGTAGGTTTAGAAGAAGTATTAAAACAAGAGTTAAAATCTTACAAGAAAAGCTTTCTAAAACGCTAAGCAAAAACAAGAACTTCAAGAAAATGTTAAAATGCTTAGCAAGAATTCGGTGCTAAGGAATCAAAACTTTGAATGATTTTTCTAATCTAAAACCTTAAAAACAAGCTTGAAAACAAGTTATGCGTATAAGGAAATACCATTCGCATCGCTCACTTAATCACTAAGCATAGAGTTCTAAGCTATAAGCATAGCATTCCCTTGTTGAAGAACCAAATCCAGAGGTCATTAAGAAGGCTAGAAATGCTCATAAGGTTCTTTCCGATGGAAATGAAATCCTTAAGCCTGAGACGAAACCTAGTTGCGTTGAGTACACTAAGGAAGATAAGATATCGGATGAAGTCACTAGGAAAAGATGAACAAGAAACTAGATGATCCTAAATGCAAAGAGAAGAAAATAAATATCACACCCATGATTACAAGAAGGAGAATTGGATTTCCTTGAACATGTTTAAGCCTCAGACATTGTTAACACCGAACAAGTGTTCGGAAAAAGGATTTAGATAAGCAAAAGCGAGAGAATCTTGTGGTAACTAACCCCCCTTTAGGAAAATGCCTTCAACAACCGTGTATCCTCCCAATACACCAATGCATTTAGTTCCTAGGACTATTGCCACTAAAAGCAAGACCTTAATCGATCAATATGTTATTTTTCAACTATTTGTTGATTTTGAGAAAACTTGTAAGAAAAGGATCACACCCACCGGTATAATCGAAGGGAAAGGGTTTTGAGCAAACAAAAGAATGTTATTTAAGCAAGTCGTGCCTTTCTTTAAACAACTAAAAGATCATTTGAAAGTCTTAAAAGGGAATGAATTTAGACATTAGAGAAATGGAAAAGGAATTTGATGCAATGATAGTTGAGGTTAGTGACTATGAGCGAGCACTAAAATATAATGAGATTGAGAGGAAGAACTTGCATACATTGAATGAGACTCTTATTCTTGAATGTGTTGCTCAAGATGTGTTTTCAACGCTACAAATTGTTCCATTAATGCTTCTCAATTTCATGAATTATCTATTGCCTGAAAGTCTCCCATGATCGTGTCATTGAGCTTGAAAAGACTAATTCTAAACTAAATGAGAAAATTGAGGCCAATGATCACGACAATTTGGTTAAACATTTTCTAAACTAGAGGTTGAGCATTTTAATTTACAACTAAAATATCAACATCTTAAAGAAAATGTCAAAACTTCAAATATCAAGACATCCTCGGATGCTCCAGAGTTTGATCACGAGTTTTCAAATTAACAAGCGGGATGAGCAGATTCAAGCTCATTGTAACACGATCGAGAAAGTTGAAAGCCCAAATATCTCAATTAAAGGGTCAAAAGAACAATGTGACTGGTTCCCAAATGCCTCCTCCTTTAGATTCTCAAAATTCTCAAACGTTTCATCTTCAAAACTTAGTAAATGCATTACAAAAGGAAAACGAAAGCTTTCTAGAAGAAAATGAAAAGATTAAACGTCATTTCAATGAGTTATTTGAATCAATAAAGGTCACTCAGTAACAAAAATACCGAACAAATAGCTTCATTGCAAAAGGAAATTGAGAATCAAGAGCCGGTAAAAGGAAAATGCCAATGACCAATGGGGAGAATGGTGGATCAAGGTAAATGTTTGTAATAAATATGCGTTGTCGTGAAATATGTTCCTCCTCATCTCAGGAATAACAAACTTGCTATTCAAACATATTTCCCATCCCTTAAGGATTGTCTAGAATGTCTCCGTGAGATTGTTGAAGAGGATAAGTTAGAAAAACCACTTGACAATGCAATTGGGCATGCATGCTTATATGCCAAACGATCTCAAGAAATTCTAGAATGCTTAATCACAATATGCCCTAAGTCCTTAGGTGAGAGAGTTAATCATTTGATTCCGTGTTCTATGCCTAGTGCCAAGCATGAAATCCATACAAGACCCAATGTTATGAATGTGAACCTTAGTGTGCCTTCAAGTAGTTCAGATTCCAGATCCGTTAGTGCTAAGAAAGCAAACTCTAGTGTACCTTCTAGAGTACAAATCCCAAAGACTTCTTGTGTTAAGAAAGTGAAGCTTAGTGTGCTGCATGTAGTTCAGATCCCAAAGACATCTAAGCAGGAGATGCAAAGAGTAGCAAAACCAACTAATGTTCCCATTCCCTGCAGAGTAATCGGTGACATTAAAGCGGCGGTCAAAGTCTCAAGACAATACAAGGAATGATAGGACCTCGCAAGCCAAGAATGTGCATTGGAAGAGAGTGAAGACCAACCTAGGAACTTTAAGCTTGAGTCGAATAAAGCGAATCGTGTTGATTCTAGTATTAGCCATTGGCGTCTTGTAATTAATTCAATTACGATACTATTTGCAAACCTTGTAATGATGTCTTGAATTCTATTTCTAATCATGAATATGGTGTGAATGTTTTGTCTAATCTTTGTCATACCCCGCTAATATTACTAATGTAAAAATCATGTTAAAAAGGCTTAAAGCGAGGCGAAAGAGAGTTAAAAGCGGTGAAACCCACAGGAAGAACATTTAGTAAGATAGGTTATCAATGGATACCTTTTGGCTATAAGGTTAATGAGTCAATGCCCACTAGAAAATGGATGCCTCTTGGTAGAACTATTCCTTAAGAAGTGAACATACTTTGAATAGGGCAAATCTGGACACTAATCTTGCATCTATTCATAATGATTCTATTACCTCAATTTACGATATGAATGTTTCTATTTACGATGTGGGTGTTCCAATCATCGTTACCAACCAAATGGAACCCATTCTTGCATGGGGATCCCAATTATCGATTATCCATTCTTGTCTCGTGTTCAACTGCGGATCGTTCAAATCATTACGTGGTACACGGACTCGGTAATCCAAGCATATATTTGGCGACCGGTCGCGCTCATGAACTTCGTGAGTAAATTCATCGGGACGATTAGATTCGGGAACGACCATTTTGGAGCTATTATGGGTTATGGAGATTATGTGGTTGGTGAAAGTGTAATTTCGAGGTATATTATGTGGAAGGTCTTGGTCATAACTTGTTCTCTGTTGGTCGATTACGTGATTCCGATCTAGAAGTAGCCTTTAGAAAACATACTTGTTTCGTTAGAGAACTTGATGGTGTAGAATTGTTAAGAGGTGCCCGAGGTTCAAACCTATACACCATCTCTATCGATGACATGATGAAGTCCTCTCAATCGCTGGCGACAAAGGCTTCTAAAACAAAGTCTTGGTTATGGCATCGTCGACTCAATCACTTGAACTTTGGTACCATAAACAACCTTTCGAGTAAAGGATCTAGTCGAGGCTTACCCAGTTAAAATATGAAAAATCATCTTTGCTCGACTTGTCAATTGGGAAAAAGCAAGAAATATGCCCACAAGCCAAAACCCACAAACTACGTAATGGAAGTTCTTCATACCCTTCATATGGATCTGTGCGGTCCAATGAGAGTGCAAACTATTAATGGGAAGAGATATGTGTTAGTAGTGGTTGATGACTATTCCGATTCACTTGGGTTAAGTTTTTGAGGACGAAGGGCGAAACTCGAGATGTCATCATTAAACTCATTAAACAACTTGGATCGACTCAACAAAGCAGTTCGAATCGTCCGAATCGACAATGGAACCGAGTTTGTTAATAAAGTACTCAATGAATTTTATGAAAATGTTGGAATTAGTCCTCAAAGAAGTGTTCCTCGAACTCCTCAGCGAGCGGTGTAGTTGAAAGGCAATCGAACTCTTGTAGAAGTGCAAGGACAATCTTGATCTACTCAAAGGTTCCAATGTTTCTATGGTGAAGCTATTGCCACCGCTTGTTACACTCAAAATAGATCTCTAATTCACACATCTCATGGAAAGACTCCATACGAACTTGTCCACAATCGAAGACACGATCTATCATACCTTCGTGTGTTCGGTGCTTTATGTTATCCAACTAATGATGGTCAAGATTTAGGAAGCGAGAGCCAAAGCGACATTGGGTATTTGTAGGCTATGCACCAAGCAGAAAAGGTTACCGAATCTACAATAAGAGAACCGAGATATCATGGAAACAATTCACGTTACGTTTGATGAGTTGACCGGTCAAATAGCTCTGGACAATCCATTCGGGACCCGCACTTCAAAAGCAGTCCCATTGGTTCATCCCTTGTACCAAATTCTTCTCCAAAGAACTCCATATGTACCTCCATCGAAGATGATTTAAAGAAATTGTTTGATCCTATGTTTGATGAACTCTATGAGCCAAGTGCTAATGAACTGTCACTTCCCACAACAGAGGTCGCTCATATCCTTGAGAATGAAGTCAATCCTTGGCCTCAATATCATTAAGTCAAGAAGCGCGCTGCTCGATAACTTCGGTCTCATCAACAAATCATCAATCTTGAATGTACATCATGGAACATTTACGGCATCAATGATGAAGTTAATCCCTTTGCTACTCCCGAAGATGCTCCATTTGAAAACATTTTGCTCTGAATCATCATCGAACCATCTTCTTGAGAGACATCGACTCTGCTACCTCGGTCCCTCAACAAGCGCCACATGAACACCTTAGAAAATGGACTCACGATCATCCATTAGACAACATCATTGGAAATCCCTCTCGTCCGGTATCAACACGGAAACAACTTACAACCGATGCCTTATGGTGCTTCTTCACTCCGTACTCTCTAGATTGAACCAAAAGATGTTAAACCGCCATGAATGAAGGCAATGGTTCAATGCCATGCAAGAAGAAATTCATGAGTTTGATCGACTTGATGTATGGGAATTAGTACTGCTCCAGTTGTGCTATGATCATTGCTCTAAAATGGATCTTCAAAGTGAAACTTGATGAGCATGGTGATGTCCTAAAGAACAAGGCTCGATTGGTTGCTAAAGGATACCGTCAAGAGGAGGTATTGACTTTGAAGAATCATTTTCTTACATTGCTCGATGTCGAGGCAATCGTAATCTTTTGGCTAATCTTGCCGATAAGAACATGGTAGTCTATCGGATGGATGTAAAGGCGACATTTACGAATGGAGATCTTAAAGAAGTCGTCTCGTCGCCCAACCCGAAGGCTTTGTGAATCGAGCATCCTACTCACGTCTATCGTTTGAAGAAGGCTCATGCGGTTTAAAAGCAAGCTCCAAGGGCATGGTATGATCGCTATCAAAGTTTCTTTTATCTACGGTTTCGACAAAGGCGATTGATCCTACATTGTTCACCGAAAGTCGTGCAAACATTTAATTCACGTTCAATGTTGATGATATCATCTTTGCCTCGATGACCCCAATGAGTGTGACCGTTTTCAAATGAAATGGGTTCTAAATGTCAAATGTCAATGATGGGACAAATGTCATTTTCTTGGGATTACAAATTTCACAAAGTCCGGAGGCATTTTCATAAATCAATCTAAATATGCAAATGAGATTTTAAAGAAATTTGGATTCGATTCTAGTGACCTGTTGACACTCCATGATTGAGCGTACTAAACTAGATGAGGACCACTCGGGGATCATGTTAGACCAAGCGAAATATCGTAGTATGATTGGATCACGATGTACCTCACGACTAGTGACCGGACATCTTGTTCATTTGTTTGCATGTGTGTTAGATACCGTGCTAAGCCTACTAAAAAGAACCTTGAAGCGGTTAAATGGATCTTTCGATATCTCAAGGAACCATCAATATGGGAATTTGGTACCGAAGGACACCGGTATGTCACTAATGACCTATGAAGATCTTGATCATGCGGGATGTCAAGATACTCGTCGAGCAAATGCGGAGGTGCTCGGTTTTGGGTGATAAGCTTGTGGTGGTCTTCAAAGAAGCCAACGAGTACTTCTATTTCCTCTGGAGGCGGAATACATAGCCATGTCATCTTGTTGTGCTCAAATCCTATGGATGAGATCCCAACTATCGACTATGACTTTGAATTCAATAAAATCCCTCGCTTGTGATAATAAAGTGCTATTGCTCTCTCATGCAACAACGTACAACACTCAAGAGCAAAGCACATCGACATTCGACATCATTTCATCGAGGAGCATGTTGAAAGCGGTGTGGTGGAACTTTACTTTGTGAGGACCGAATACCGGTTAGCGAGACATCTTCACCAAAGCTCTTCCTAGAAGGCGTTTGAGTTTATTCTTCCACGACTGGGTCTTAAGAGCCTTCACGAAACACTCAAGCGTCTTCAGAGGAAGAAGAGGAGTAAAGGTTTCCTTCATCTATCCCTATAAATATTTTTTTCGAAAAACAAAATAGAAAAATATAAAACTTTCAAAATCCATAAAAATTTGAAAAATTCGAAAAATCTTAAAAAATAAAATAAATAAATAAATAAATTTATCGTCTTTTTGTCATGTTCTTCTCGGTTCGATAATATCTACGGTCTTTGTGCTGTCATTCAAAGAATGACACGAGACTTTAGATGTTGCTCGAATTTTTATAAAAAAAAAATAAAAAATAAAAAATTGGAAGAAAGAGAAACAATGGTTTATTGTCATTTACAGCGATAACCCGCTTTTCAAAGATGTAAGCGAGCCATACTTTTCGTGTTTTCAAATTTCTTGCTCGATTCTTTAAACTAATCCTTACTATCTAATGAAAACTAGTTGTTTTGAAAAATAACACGAACTCTATTTTTGATAATCATCTCGACTTAAAAAATTTGTCAAAATATCTATCTCGATCATCAACTTATGTCATTGATTGAGGGGAGAATGATTTCAATTAAATCATAAAGTTATTTGTCATACAATTGTTTTCAAAAGATAATCATGCATGTTTATTCAATGGGTTTAAAGTCTTAAAATCCGATCCTTATCGATAAAAGCGCTTTCATAATCAAGTCACAATTCTCCTTCAAACATTTCAAAATCAATTTAAATCTCTGAGATCACAAATATCAAATGATTTGATAATTGTGATCGGGGAGAATTTGTGATTTAAATTGGATTTAATCGATAATTCGATAAATGGTCTTATAAGGATGTACAAGCTCTCCTTCCCACATGTGCCAAACGATTTCAAGAAATTACATGCACATGTTGAGGGGAGCATCTATCTTAAACCACAAAGATCCGAAGCGTGATCAATTTATTTCAATGTGCGGTTCCTCTGTATGTGCAAAACTCTTTCAAACCTCAAGGCACACATTGAGGGGAGCAAGCTTATGAAAACCTCATCCTTCCCTTTTATGCTTTATCTACTGTTTTGATCGGGAAGTGATGTTGATATCTTTTAGAAAATGGTAATTAAAAAAGTTAATTCTTTCTCTTGCCTACGTGTGCAAAACGATTCCAAACACTTGATGCACATGTTGAGGGGGAGCTCTTGTTCTAAAAATATCAAAAACAATTCAAGTACAAAATGCTTTGATAATATATCTTAAGTATCTGGATTGATTTTCAAATGGTTTTCAATTGGTTCCAATGGCGGATGAACAATACCAAATAGACCGATCAACTTTACTTTATGTATGGTGATATAAAGATGATAAGGTTAGGTATTTGTTCCCATGATCCGCTGAGCGGAGGGATCTTCCTGGACAATCCACTAGATAATGTAGAGTCCTTAGGAATGTTGAAAAAGGAGAAAAATGAGAATATGGGAAGAGTGTGGTGAGGCAGAGCTAGAACTGGAATAAACCCAACAAGGTTCTAGTTATGAAGTCTCGGTAAGCTTGAAGGGGTTGAAGAATGAAAAGAATTGAATGAGAAAGGGTGAAAACAAATAGCCCTCCAATTATTCAACCTTAGGGCGATAATGGTTCAATTCATTTGCTCTCTGGTGGTTACCAAGGTAACATCGGTATTGAAGACAAGGCGTCATGGACCCAAAGGTGGCCTTCGCACTTTAACTTCCCAAACCACTCAAGTTCCTCTTAAAAGGACTTGTTTCATTCTCACGGGGAACCAACATTATCTATCGACTTTCTCTTAAAGATTGTTGATATTGAAGAAGGAGACCCTCTCCCTAGTCTCCGATACAAGATCCAAATATGCACAAATTGAGTCTAGAGCCACGAGATCATCCATAAATCTCATTAGGACACATTCAATGAAGACTCTATGTTTCACACAATGTGGAAAGAGAGATTATATCTTGATACCTACGCATTATCCTTGTGGTATTGCGGTAACATCCGAGTGATATGTAAAAATATTCACAATGAAGATGGAAAGCCTTACGGAGCCAACATCAAACAAGCTCTGGTAGGTGGCATGTGAGATCTATTCAATAGATCAACCATGTGACAACCGAATAGAAACAATGGGCGATTCAATCTTTTGAATCAATCACGGTTCGAGTTATGGATTGACGGATACCTTTGAAAAACGGTCATTGTGCTTAAAACTCTTTTCTTTAGCACATCGACCGTGTACTAATATTTCAAATCAAAAGGTGTTTTATGATTGATAATTGATTTTCATTAAAACCTTCGTTGTATTGCAAAAACAATTTCTATTGAGCAATACACGATCGTTTTCAAATATCTTTTCATCAATCGGTGAATCTCTATTCATTGGTTCACTCACTCCGAGTTGTCTTCTTTGAGGCGTTCGGTTTGAGAACACTAGAGCATTGCGAAACCACATCAAGGAAATTCTTGAATTATACGATCACGAAAGGTACTTGTATTGATCAGAGGGAACCGTGGGCGTGTACCTCAATTCAACGAAGTGATCAAAGACACTTTTGTGCGATTTATTGCTAGCTTATTGTATGCACGCCCTACGTTTGCGGTGATCGAAATGAAGCGGTCAATCCATAGCCGCATGCTCACTCCACACATTCATCTCAAAAGTAATCATGATTAGTGCATCAATGACTCGATATTTTCACTCCATGCTTCGCTACTGTGCGCCAATATCATGAATCAACAAAAGCTTCCGCTACTCGATGAGAAGATTTCATGATCGAAATGTGAGCATGTCGGTCCGAAAGTCACAACATCACATAATACCAACACCACAATGGATGTCTCGAGAGATTTTGTTAGATGATGATCTCAATAGGCGGCTCAAAATTATTATCACGTGGATCGATAAAGACCTCCACTTGGATTATCCAAACATGCATCAATGAAGAATCAATGACTACGGGCTTGAGCAAAGAACGAGAACAAGAATGCAAGAACAATCTTTATGTAAAATATGTTTGTATTCAATGTATGTTTGAGGTGATCTTGAGGTAACCTCCATAGGGGAGATTGTTAGGATTTAGTAAATCCATGTATTAAAGAGTCGGTCACCTCAAGTATATGTAATGGTTAAGCTCGTAGTCGTAGATTATTATAAGTTAAGTAGTATTTATTTTAAGTAACACCGTGGAGGACAGACGGGTCTTTACCCACCGTATGCCCGATCCACGGCCCGATAGGTGGCGATTTATGTAAAGACTATAAATACTCTCTACCTTCCAAGGTAGAGTTGGAGCTTATAATAAGATTTTTCTTTCTCTCACTAAAGTTCCCTAAACCTCTAACTTTCTCTCTCTAGAACTCTTTATACGCCTACTTTGTGTTTGGTTTGATGTGTATGTGAAATCCAATATGTTACATATACCATGTGCCATCTTTTGTCTTCCATTTTTTATCAATTGTACTGAAGTCCATTGGCTTTTTAATGATCTAGATTAAAGAAAGTACACCAATATAAAATGAGCAATGTTGCACACCAAAAATTAATTTCACGCCTACACACATTTCTCAGACATTTGTATACCCGATGCCATCTTTAGAAAATAACCAAAAATAGATTATATACCGTTTTTATGCATTTTGTCTATATAGAAAAGTGCAATAATGAGTTGGATAAATATAACAGAGATATAAAGTTCATAAACAGAATACAAAATTTGAAAACAATTAAGGCACTCCATATTTTGGTCCTTTTAGGAACTCTATACATAGTATATGCTACTCTAAATCGTGTTTGTATAATAAGAGGCTTGATAAACGATGTGCAAGCTATTCCTTTTGTCAAGATAATTTGGTTCCAGCTAAAGGGATAGGGTGACGTTCATGTACTGATAGAGTAAGTTTTCATCACAACCAATACTTAACATCTACTCTAAACCTAAACTACGCATGCACTAAAGTCTAGTACATTGGAACCCTGTGTATAGACTGTGAACATTACAAAAAAAAGTATAAAAGTATGCACAACTGATAAAACACAAAGATGATAGTATTTGTTATTTAAACAAACTTGTTCGAATCCCATGCATTGGATCTCAAAACATATGGCCATCAACTTGGTAGCTACGCCTATGGCACTCGGCAATCATAACAACGAAAATAAATGAGTTAACAATATATACATAGCTATTGATTGCAAGAGAAAGTTATTAGACTAACCATAATCAAGCAATCGATGATTACCCTTTTTGACTATCGGCACTTTTAACAAAGAAGAGAATGAATCTACTATATCCTTTATTGGTTATAATTTTGTCATTGATGATGACATTAAAACGTTACCCGTCTAACATGCAAAACGTACAAAGAAATCACCATCAAACTAAACATTGGCAAGGAAGATAAATAAGAAATAACAATCAGTTGCAGAGTCACTTAACGGAGTATTTGGGATTGCTTATTTTTTCCACTATTTTTAAGCATTTTGTATTATCCAAACTTGTTATTTTGAGATTAAAAATGCGCATTCTAATAAGCAGGTATGAGGATGCTTAGTTTAAATGACAGGCACAATAGTTGGAAGCTCAATGACGTTGCTTAATCCTAATTACCACTATCTCACTCACTTAATCACATACCACCACGTGTCATTCCGCATATATTCAAACACCAAAAAAATACAAAAATAACCAAAAACATAAAAACCAACATGTTTAATGAGGAAGCCCTTGGATCACTGACTTATGGTAAAAGGGAAAAGGTTTATGGAAAATGCATTCACAGCCCTCAACTGCAACATCAAAGGAGGGTGTCAAAGGATACTAAATTACAGGCCATAAGAAGCGAAATGCTCATTTCTATGTTTATTTGATCTATATATGCCTATGAACAAAACACACTTGTTAAGTAGTTATTTTTTTGTCACTTTATTGATGTCCAGTTACCACCCCATGAACCTTCTGTGTTCACGTGATAGAGCTGCTCATTGCTTTGAACATAATCTTCGATGAGCCCTTTTCCTAGGGACCTCAAGTTGATGAAATGTGAGAACACTAAAAGCTGATAGAATCGCCTTACTTGTAAACTAATAGATACTGCAAATATGTAAGATGAGTAGATATATTTTAAGTTCTCCATGTCAATTCTTTTTAAGTTACATCGAATAGATTAAGGGGTGTTTGTTTTTTACTAAACTACATCTCAACCATTGTGATTACCTCATCGGGGCCTGACCGCTTATGCGTTCAAGATTTCACTTTCTTTATATCTGCATCAACAAAAGACAACATTAAACTATGTTTTCACCTAGTGTATTCTAAAATATTTATTCCTTTTGAAATACAAAACAAACATTTTTGCTATTCCACGCCAACTAAAAAAAGTAATTCACAAAATAGTTAACAAATCTCATACACATTCTTACTCAGCAACTTTACCCAACAAAAATGCTCAAATTGAACTCGCACCATCTTGATTTTTTTTCAAAAATTTCTGCTGTAACATGAAAAAAAAGAACTTACCAATAGAGTATACTGGAATAGTAGTATGCAATGTACATTCAACATGCCCTAAAAGACTTTTATGTCCGAACAGCCCCTGAAATAGTAGTATGCATTGTACATTCAGGAGGAATATAGGCAGGCGTTCCAACAGTAGATTTTGGTTGTGAATGCAGCACGAGGACTGGCCAAAACAATCAAGAACTATTAGGACCCAGAGGCAGCAATTTTGATCCATTAACTTATAAATGGGTCAATCCAGGATTTTATTTATGGGTTAAATGTAAAATTAATAAATATAGCTCTAACCAAATATGTATTTTAGATGCATAAATCCACATATATCATTAGGATGCGTTGTACCTTTGAGTAGCCAAATCGCAAATTTTGAGCCGAGGAGCAGAGTTAATTAGTACCAGTTCAAATGTATTAAACTTATCCCCTCTATTCTATAGTGGTGATAAATTTTTGGATCTTGGATTGCGCTTTCTCTTTCTCATCTGGGCCGTCTAGATCACCAATATTGTCATTATATTCCTATACACTTATTCAAATTCAAGAATTATTATTGGTGGATTGAAAAAGCTCATAGGAACTCCTAAGCATGTCTGAAAACCATACACCGTATTCAAGTTGAAGAGCATTTGGAAAATATACCTATAATACATTGTTAATGTCCTTTTAGTTAGCTTTTGTTGCTTTAGTAATAGCTCTATTCTTGACGTTATCCCTGGATGGCTGCAACATTATCGTTAAAAATAGTAGATGATTTAGCAGGAGAACCTTATAAAACATTTAAAAGAACTATAAGTTTTATAGAGAAACTTACTCAGAAGTCCAAAGATGACCCAAGATAACCGCAATCAACTGTACCATCACAAAGTGAAAAGCTTAGAATATCAACTGACATATGTAAAGAGAGATACCATAAATGAGTCCAAAGATGGAGATCAGTCTTGTTAAGAATGAGGAGTACAAAAAGGGTCAACCATCAACTCCTTAACTGAAGAGAATAGAGTCCATATTCTAGCTTTCTATTGTACTTCTCATCTTATAAACAGGTTGATTAAAGAATCATATTTGAAGACACCAACTGGAAAAGGAATGTCTGTCCAAGAAACGATTGATCCAGTATTAGGGACATCAGCAATGACTAAGGATCAAGGATCAGATATGTTAATCAAAAACTCAGTATCGGGGACTTTGGTGGGTACATAGAGTTTAAATATATAAAAATACGGAGTAATACATTATAACCCAATTCGACCTATTTGAGATAAATGGGTACATATCATTCCTCCTAATATTAAGTGTGTTGTACCTATCATGAGTATCCATATAATACGTTGTTGGGTCAGAACAATCTTGTTTTTCTTCATCAAGATGCTCCCAAACTGAGAACTCAAAATCATATATAGGAAGATACTGATCACAACAGCAAATATGAAAATAAGATTTATTTATTTTTTGCTTCAGTGATTGCCCCAGTACTGCCAAACCCTCAAATCGACACATAAATCAAATATAAAATAAGATGAAATGGAAGAAGTTGCAATCTTTGTAGCATATGGGGTGTTTGGTATTGCTTACCATACTTATTTGCCCATTTAGAACTAATTTGGAATAACTTAAAGCAGTGACTAATCGAAACAATGTATTTTCTTTAAAAATCGAGGTTTTTTTTTTTTTTTTTTTTTTTTTTTTCGATCTAGGATGAACAAAACACGTATATATATCGTTGGCCTATAAAGTAGTTTTATTAGTTAGGACCTTAATTAATGAAGTTAAATAGTTGAGTAGCCTTCTGGTACAAGTGTAAATAATTGACCTTAGATTCTTCCCTCAAAGTTGCGTTGGTGTAACCTAACTTCAGTTTTTAAATAAACCATCTTTTCTCTAACCGCTTATTAGTAGCCACGCAGGATCGCAATATATCTGCATTCTCAGAAATGTTTGACGGCTACATTAATCTTTATAACAGTTTACAATAACAAAATGGTAGACGTCAATTTAAAGAAAAAGAATGACATGGACCAAACTGAGAACTCAAAATAATATATAGAAAGATACTGATCATAATAGCAAATATGAAAATAAGATTTATTTATTTTTCGCTTCAGTTGTTGCCCCGGTACTGCGGCAAACATCAAACTGTGAAAGACAAAGCTAAAAATTTAAGGGGGTGTTTGGTATTACATGTTTTTAGCTTATATGCTTATAAAGAATCACCTAAAATTAACTTGCCAACATGTATGAACTAAAAAAATACCTACGCATTTATATAACAACAGAACCAACTATTTTAGTTAACAATTCTAGGTGTATGGAAAGGATTTGATATGTGATACCTGAAGGTAACAATGATCACTACAAGGTTTCACATTTTCTTGGGACTCAAGATGGTAATATTGTCTTTCAGTCTGTTTATGATGCAAATGGATGTGCATTAATGTTGCAAGGAGTAAACTTGACTACAAAAGTGTAATGGTTCTAAAAGCACATATGATTACAGGAGAAATAACAGTTTAAGAGTAGCCATGAAGACGGCAATCGAATACCTGTCAAATATATAGGAGAAATGAATATACAATTGACCCGCTATAATAAAAGATAACAAATGTGACAATGAGGGGAAAAAAGCATATAAAGAAACATATAAAAGAAAATTGTCATAGAGCAAAGAATGTGACAAGGGGAAGATGAGATCTTTGCATATAAGCGGTAACATCTTTAATGATGCCATAGCTAATGCAACAATTCAATCAAATATAAATCCAATCCTAATGTCTTTATGCTAAAACCTCAAATAGCTAATGCATCAATTTATTGTCTCTAATCACAATAAAAACCTCAAATAAAACATAAAACTAATCATAATTCACTAAAACCTCAAATAAAACCTAAAAAACTAATTACATCAACCTCAAATAAGCCCTAAATCTACTCGTATAGAATTACTATCATAACGTCTTTACGCTAAAACCTTAAATAGCTAATGAATCAATGTCTTTAATCACTTATAAAAACCTCAAAAACCATAAAACTAATCATAATTCACTAAACCCTCAAATAAAACGTAAAAGACTAATTACCTCAACCTCTCCGCAATAGCTAATGCATCAATTCAATCAAATATAAATCCAATCCTAACGTCTTTATGCTAAAACCTCAAATAGCTAATGCATCAATTTATTGTCTCTAATCACCTTTAAAAACCTCAAATAAAACATAAAACTAAAAACATCAACCTCAAATAAACCCTAAATCTACTCATATAGAATCACTATCTCTAATTACATTGCGAAAAAATCGATTAAAACCTAACTCTGACCCTAATCAAACCAAAAACTAATCATAATTTGCAAACGTTATTCTAATCATGTGTCATGCACATCAGTTCTATAAAGCCAAAAGTATTCATAAAATAGATATGTAAATAGGTACCTGTAAAAGCAAAAGTATTCACCTTATTATGGTGGTTGAGGATGTTGTTGGCGACATGATGACCTGTTGATAAGACTGGAATATCGTGTGAAGATATAATGACAGATATTAAACAAAAACTATACAAAACAATTAAAAAAAATTCAGCATCATCATCGATATAGTTAAATCATATACTCCAACAAACATATACAATTTTGGCTTACGTAATCACTATAACATTCAATCAACTAATACATGCATATCAATACGACAAAATCAGATTGGAATAAAAAAATAGTAAACCATAACGGATTGTTGTAGATCTTATTATGGTGACTGAGGATGTTGTTGGCGACAAAGATGGTAGAATATCACATGATGACCGGTTGATGAGACTATGTGAAGATAATAATGAGGTTTTAAGAAAAATATCGAATGATTTGTTGTGTTTTAGGGTTGCAGAGTTGGGCCGAATTTTCTCATTAAAGTAAATAATTAGTTGTTTTATTTTTAGAGTTTATAGTTTTGGATTTGCAAAATATAAACAAAAACAATGTGTTGGTCTAGTGGTTATCAAGTTACTTGATGTTACCAACACCACAAGTTCAAATCCCATGACTGTTATTTTTACACCAAGTATATTCCGAATTTTAGTTCATCCAAAGTGTGCTTAGGTGGAATTATGACATGGCATTATGGGATGCCAAGTGGCATTATATGTGGCATGCCTCCTCTTAATATATAATGTATAGATATATACATACATACATATACATACATATATATATATACTAGCCGAGTACCTACGCCTAGCGGCAACGGTATCTAGTTTCGACCAAATTTCAACGGCGAATAATTTTTTCAACAAAATATATTTGTGGTGTAAGGGGATCATTTTCAGCGATATTGGTTTTCGGCAGAGTATCTGCACCTAGCGACAACGATATCTAGTTTCGATAATATTTTGACATTATATAACTATCTTTTGACAAACTGTATTTGTATCATTAGGGAATCATTTCTCCGTTTTTGCAGCATTAGGGAATTCTTTTCGAACAATTTTTTTCTAACGGTATGGTTGCATTGTTTTTTCAATAACGTCGATATGAATGCCAGTAACTTTTTCTAATAGCATTTTTTTAAATCGATGCATTACTTTCCTTTTAACCTCAGAGCATTCAGCGGTCGACGACTTTTTCTAATAGCATTGTTTTTGTTTGTAGCCAAACTATCTCCTTAATAATAATACATTTAAATTGAAGCAGACTTTTTCTAATATCATTGTCAAAATTTGGTCTGCGTTGATTTATGTATGTTTTATTTTTTTGTTTGTGGTGGTTTTTGTGTGCGTCATTTTTATTTTCTAGACAAACCCTCAAGGCGATTTTTATTTTCTAGACAAACTCTTTATGAAAACTCTAGAAATATAACGGTCAAGTTGCATTGAAGATGAGAAACTATTTCATTACACTACGTTTAGAGGTTTTAGATAGCGAGTGTGTCAAGGTTTCGGTGAACAACTATACAATATGAACATGTAATATTTCGTTTAAGAGAAGGTGTGTAATGAAAGATATAGTTAGTGTATCAAGGTTTTGGTGAACCACTTATACGATACGAGCATGTAAATATTTCGTTTAAGAGAAAGTGTAATGAAAATGACTAACATTGATATATAACATTCATGTCCTTCAACACATCTCATTTCACATAATTCCAAGAAATGGTTTCAAATTATCGGAACTGTTCCACTTTTTGATTAGGTTCATGTTATTTGTCTAATGTTTTGAGTATTCATCATATTGGTGTGTTACTTTATGAAATTCAAGAACTTCTATTTTTATTTTTATAATTTTAATCAACTACTCCAATAAATCAAACTCACATTTCTTGAGACTTAACCTTCGTGAGTTGTTCTTTAATTTAATATAGTAAGTGATACCAAGATGGAATATATGAATTGTCTAAATGTGGTCATAGGCGTCTCCTACTCATACTACTTTTATACTATAATAGTGTAACTTTGTGAAAGTAAAGTCAAACAATAAAGCTGACTACATTTGCTTCTTTGACAATGAGTTACCATTTGGTTAAGTTAATAACAGGAAAAAAGAAAATAAAGCTAACTAATAGAATGTAAAAAAGCTTTTGTGTGGCTCTATGAATACTTTCAAATTTAAAAAGTATAATTTTTTTCAAATCTCAAATAACACGGGTTAGTTTTGCAGAAATTAATCACAAGATAATATAAACAACTTAAAGATGGAATTACTTCTCCACCATTAATCACCACGCTAATCCACAAATATAATCACATGAAAACCTTTTCTTGCTGAAATGTTAATTACGAATATGATAAAATTGAATCCACTAAAATTTAATTCACCGTGAATTTACAAAACAAATTTACCTAATGTTTACACAACAAAAATTTACCCACAATATATACTAACACAATATAAACCTAAAAACAAATTTTTACACCAAATTTTATATCAAGTTGATAACCACAGCATGCAAAACTTAACGTAAAGTTAATAAAACATATTTAGATAAACTTTTTGCAAAACCATTTGCGACAAAATTTACACAAACTGTATATCAAACTCTACATAAATTTACAAAAAATAAAATAATTAAAAAAACTTTATTAACAAAAAATTTACAACCCATACATTTACGGCGAGCGGGTTCAGTCGCGGCGACGGCGGCGGAGAATCCAATAGGTGCAACACTGAATTCCGGCGACAACGGCGGATTCAACAGCAGATCTAAAAATATTGACAAAGTTGTTATATAGATCTAAAAATATTCAATGGTGGATTCAACAGTAAAAAAAATATATAGAACTTTAAAGCATATCATTAAATTATATAGATCTACCACAATTAATCAAATATTAAAAAAATAAAAAAATCTTACATTTACTAATGACATCAGTAGGTATAGTGACGGCAACGGCGACAACATCAGTTAGATATTCGGCAACGGTGAAAATAGCTGAAATGAAAGGAAAAAAAACACAAATCCATAAGAAACAAAGTAGATCTATAAAAAAAAGTTATCTAGATCTGTTAAAAAAAATATAAAATTACAAAATAAAATATATAGATGTATAAAAAAAAGCATTCAAAATTGTTTAATACATAGATTTTTAAAAAAGCTAAAATGATAACCTCAAACTTGATAAAAACTTTCGTTCATAGTGGGTTTGTTAAATTTCTTTGTGACGTGGTGGCGTTAATGGTGGTGTTACAAGCGTGACACGGTGGTGGTCGGCGTCGTGACAAAGTGGAGGCGATGGGTTGTGACAAGTGTGTGTTTATGTTTGTGTGTGTTGGTTAGATGAGAGAGATTTTTGTTTGTGTGTAGGTGAAAAATAGGATAAAGAAGAGAAGTGAATGGGGTGACAATGGTATTTGTGTGATGGATTTGTAATTTTATTGGTTTGGATTTCTTTTAGGTTCGATGTTGGTTGAGTGTGTGTAAATTTAGGATAGGATATTGGTTTGTGAGTGAATCTTAAAATTTAGGGTGGGTGTTAGGTTGGGGATATTGGTGTTTTATAATATCTATACTCCTTTATAAAAAAATCAATATCCTATCCTAAATTATAAAGGAGTATAGATATTATAAAACACCAATATCCCCAACCTAACACCACCATAAATTTTAAGATTCAGCCTCACAAACCAATATCCTATCCTAAATTTACACACACTCAACCAACATCCGAACCTAAAAAGAAATCCAAACCAATAAAATCACAAATCCATCACACAAATACCACCCTGTCACCCCATTCACTTCCCTCTTCTTTATCCCATTTTTCACCTACACACACAAAAATCTCTCTCATCTAACCAACACACACAAACATAAACACACACTTGTCACAACCTACTGCCTCCACTTTGTCACAGACGCCGACCACCACCGTGTCACAGTTGCAGAACACCACCATTAACGCCACCACGTCACAGCAGCCGAACAAACCCACTATCAACGAAAGTTTTTATCAAGTTTGAGGTTATCATTTTAGCTTTTTTAAAAATCTATGTATTAAACAATTTTGAATGCTTTTTTTATACATCTATATATTTTATTTTGTAATTTTATATTTTTTTAACAGATCTAGATAACTTTTTTTTTATAGATCTACTTTGTTTCTTATGGATTTGTGTTTGTTTTTCCTTTTTCATTTCAGCTATTTTTACCGTTGCCGAATATCTAACTGATGTTGTCGCCGTTGTCATACTATACCTACGTATGTCATTAGTAAATGTAAGATTTTTTTTTTTTTTTTTTTTTTTTTTATAAATAATATTTGATTAATTGTGGTAGATCTATATAATTTAATGATATGCTTTAAAGGTCTATATATTTTTTCTTTGTTGAATCCACCGTTGAATATTTTTAGATCTATATAACAACTTTGTCAATATTTTTAGATCTGCTGTTGAATCCGCCGTTGTTGCCGGAATTCAGTGTTGCACCTATTGGATTCTCCGCCGCTGTCGTCGTCGCAGCCTGGAACCTGCTTCTATCGCCGGTAAATGTGTGGGTTGTAAATTTTTTGTTAATAAAGTTTTTTTTATTTATTTTATTTTTTGTAAATTTATGTAGAGTTTGATATACAGTTTGTGTAAATTTTGTCGCAAATGGTTTTGTAAAGTTTATCTAAATCTGTTTTATTAACTTTACGTTAAGTTTTGCATGTTGTGGTTATCAACTTGATATAAAATTTGGTGTAAAAATTTGTTTTTAGGTTTATATTGTGTTAGTAAATATTGTGGGTAAATTTTTGTTGTGTAAACATTAGGTAAATTTGTTTTGTAAATTCACGGTGAATTAAATTTTAGTGGATTCAATTTTATCATATTCGTAATTAACATTTCAACAAGAAAAGGTTATCATGTGTTTATATTTGTGGCTTAGCGTGGTGATTAATGGTGGAGAAGTAATTCCATCTTTAAGTTGTTTATATTATCTTGTGATTAATTTCTGCAAAACTAACCCGTGTTATTTGAGATTTGAAAAAAATTGTACTTTTTTAATTAGAAAGTATTCATAGAGCCACACAAAAGCTTTTTTACATTCTATTAGTTAGCTTTATTTTCTTTTTTCCTGTTATCAACTGAACCAAATGGTAACTCATTGTCAAAGAAGCAAATGTAGTCAGCTTTATTGTTTGACTTTACTTTCACAAAGTTACACTATTATAGTATAAAAGTAGTATGAGTAGGAGACGCCTATGACCACATTTAGACAATTCATATATTCCATCTTGGTATCACTTACTATATTAAATTAAAGAACAACCCACGAAGGTCAAGTCTCAAGAAATGTGAGTTTGATTTATTGGAGTAGTTGATTAAAATTATAAAAATAAAAATAGAAGTTCTTGAATTTCATAAAGTAACACACCAATATGATGAATACTCAAAACATTAGACAAATAACATGAACCTAATCAAAAAGTGGAACAGTTCCGATAATTTGAAACTATTTCTTGGAATTTTGTGAAATGAGATGTGTTGAAGGACATGAATGTTATATATCAATGTTAGTCATTTTCATTACACTTTCTCTTAAACGAAATATTTACATGCTCGTATCGTATAAATGGTTCACCGAAAACCTTGATACACTAACTATATCTTTCATTACACACCTTCTCTTAAACGAAATATTACATGTTCATATTGTATAGTTGTTCACTGAAAACCTTGACACACTCGCTATCTAAAACCTCTAAACGTAGTGTAATGAAATAGTTTCTCATCTTCAATGCAACTTGACCGTTATATTTCTAGAGTTTTCATAAAGAGTTTGTCTAGAAAATAAAAAATCATCTTGAGGGTTTGTCTAGAAAATAAAAAATGACGCACACAAAAACCACCACAAACAAAAAAATAAAACATACATAAATCAACGCAGACCAAATTTTGACAATGATATTAGAAAAAGTCTGCTTCAATTTAAATGTATTATTATTAAGGAGATAGTTTGGCTACAAACAAAAACAATGCTATTAGAAAAAGTCGTCGACCGCTGAATGCTCTGAGGTTAAAAGGCAAGTAATGCATCGATTTAAAACAATGCTATTAGAAAAAGTCACTGGCACTCATATCGACGTTATTAAAAAAATAATGCAACCATACCGTTAGAAAACAATTGTTCGAAAAGAATTCCCTAATGCTACAAAAACGGAGAAATGATTCCCTAATGATACAAATACAGTTTGTCCAAAGATAGTTATATAATGTCAAAATATTATCGAAACTAGATACCGCTGTCGCTAGGTGCAGATACTCTGCCGAAAATCAATATCGCTGAAAATGATCCCCTTACACCACAAATATATTTTGTTGAAAAAATTATTCGCCGTTGAAATTTGGTCGAACCTAGATACCGCTGCCGCTAGGCGCGGGTACTCGGCTAGTATATATATATACATACAAACACACAAACACAGGATATATTAAGAATGGTTATGCATAATGTATATAAGGTGACCAACACCTCTCAAATGAGGGAGGTAACAAGGTATTTATAGGGGAAGGGAGCTAGGGCAACACATCTAGTCCATTCCTTGGCCTTTTGGGCCTTTGCATAGGCTTATGGGCTTTCTACATAAGCCTAGCCTTAATTACTAACATAAAATCCATATTAATGCAACCTATTAGATATAAATGACTAACACTTGCTAATAACGTTTAGGAGCGTTTCCAACAATTTTCCCCTAAGTGATAGTTATAATGTAATAGCGGTTGCCCGACGTCTTCTAGCATTCTTCTTTCTTGTGAGTAGAGATGCTTTAGGTTCCAACAATCTCCCCTTAGTTTGGGATCTTGTTTCTTGTGAAATTATCTGCACTGACGTCGTTGTATTCTTTGTTCTTTGTTCTTTTGTGGATGTGGTTTCGTCGTTCAGGTCTCTCCACGTCTTTCTCCACCATGCTCACACGTCTTTTGAATTTGGATTTCAGATGTGAAGTTGTTCTCGAGTCTTTAAACTTTGTAGATTCTTTGGCTTTGATGAAGAATCATTTTGACTTTTGAGTTGCCTTTTGAGAGAAATTCATATGTGTTGTTGTTAGTGAGAGCATGTGGAGAAGCAGCACGATCTTCTCTCCCAGGAACTTTGGATCTCCAATCCTGCATGTAGACAGTTAGCAATAAAGTTCCCGACGTGAGAGTTCGGATATTTTGTACATGCATATCCCATTACCGGGCGCGCTTAAGACGAATCTTAAACCGGATGGTCATTGGGATGTCCCGTACTCAATATCGTTACTACATCGTTGTGAGTCATTGGAGTATACCAAGGTATCATTCCACGTCAGAGACCATTTGAGACCACTGAACACTAAGCGTAACCCACAAGGAGTTACCGGTGACTGCCGTCGGTGTTTGATGTTGACCACGATAGGAGTTTCCATTCAATCACTGAGGATCACAATTGTGAATCCCCTCATAAATGTTCTCGGCAGATTGCTAGGATCTGTGAAGGACTCTAGAATGTTTCACTTGCGTTCTTATTTATTGAACGACAAGTCATAAAAAGTCAAGTGTTCCTAAGAGATCTTTTGATGAATCTCGTGGCTCTAGACTTAATTTGGTTTTCCTAAGCGGAGACTAGGGAGAGGATCTCCTTCTTCAATACCAACATTCTCTAAGAGAGAGTCGATAGATTATGTAGGGTTCCCAGTGAGAATGAAACAAGCTTCTGTTGAAAGAAACTTGAGTGGCTAAGAAGGTTTAGTGCAGTGCGTCACTGGGTCCATGACGACTTTGTCTTCAATACCGGTGTCATCTTGTGACAACCAGTAGCATATGAATTGAACCCGGTGGCTGCTCTAAGTTGAATAATTTAGAGGGCTATTTCTTTTCACCATTTTCTTTACTTTTCTTTTTAATTCTTCAAATTCTTGTTTCTCCGATTCTCATTTCTCCTTCTTATCAATCATACCTAAGGACTTCTAAATACTAACTATGGTGATCTCCTTGGGTAGATCCCTCCGGCTCTGGCAGATCATAGGACGTTTATCCCTAAACTTAGTCACCTTATGACTCTATGACTATCCTATGTTGCCATAAAACCGTTTTCATGAAAATCTCTCAAAGTGTTTATGAATGAAAACATGTTTGTAACACTTCGAGAGTTTTTTATTTTCAGAAATACTCCCTCTCCACATGTGCTTATGAGTTTTGACTGAAATTTGCACAGTGAGGGTGGAGCGCGCACTTTTGAATTAATCGACTCAAGATAGACAATTCCCGCGAGACACGGTTACATCACTGACTAGGTCAGCTTGAAGTTGTAAACAATCCTTGGTGAGGAGGTTTGACCCGTCAAGGTTCATGTCTACCAAGAGTTTCTCAGATGGTACATTCTACTAAGAGTAGTCATTTGCGAGACACGTTTACATCACTAGCGAACTAGTTTGAAGTTATTACCCGTCCTGGACAAGTCTTTTCGATTTACGAAATTTTAGAGCTCGTCAATTCAATGATTAAGTCTATGCACACTTAGATTCAATCACAATCCAACATATTTGTATCACACAATTTTTCTCCCACTCAAAAATCGCATATTAATGTTATTTTTTGATGAAATTTTGATATCGAATATGACCATTTCGAGTTTTGAGGGAAGATTTCCAAAAAGAACGTTAATAAGAACAAATTTAGTTTTCAAATACTCCCCCTCAACAAGTGATATTAACTTTTGAGGTTTAGAAAACACGAGAGAGAGTACTTGTTCTTTTGAGCAAAATTTTGAAAAAATGTTGAAAGTTTGATAAATTTTACTCAAAATTAAGAAGCTTTCACTCCTTTTATAAGGATTATGGCACTGAGGCGTACCACAGGGTCCTTTCATTACAAGATCGGGTTGTACACTGCTATTTATGTACAAACCATAATGAATAAATGAATCAAATATCAAAAAATACAATCAAGAATGTTAGAAAGAGTACCCAACGATTACACACGACCTGGAACCTTATCTTCACGTTGGAATGTTAAGATAGGGAAACTCTGTCGTCCTCCCACATAGCTTTCTAACCTTTGCATCTGATCCCGGTGGAACAACCTCTCATCCAGACGCGTGATGAACCTGCGAACTTCCTTGCGTTCCTGTGAATTCCAACTCTTCTTACCAATACCCTCTTGAATATCCTTTAACCAATAATCTAACCCGTCTCGAACCATTTACAACGTTTTGTCACAGAACTTGTGGATCTCATCAAATTCCATGAAACATGTATGATGATCTTCACTGCGGTAGACGATTCCAAATTTCAGTTTATGCATGATGGTGTACTAAGCTTGTTGATTTAGTTTGGGAAAGTGTAGCAACGGTTTAGTAAGATTAATCTGCTTCTGGTAAGATTCGACCGCATGTTGTTGATCTTCAACACGTTCTTGAATGACTTTCTTTGCAAATGAAGATCGCAGGCGTTGATGAACCGGGTTGAATCTCTGTTGAGAATTGTCTCATCCTTCCTTGTACCTTTGCGAGGTACATGTCTTCGATGTCGTTGAGTGACAATCTCGAGAAATTGGCCTCAGTGAAATCATATTCTTGTTCATCTTGTCGCTTGAATTTGATCTCGGACAAGAATGAATAACCCCACTTTGTCGCCAGTGTAACCTTCATTACAGCAACGATATTCTTGTCACTCTTTACCTCCTTGTTTGACCTTTTTACCTGACATCTTTTGTAGTACAATCTTCTTCTGGTTTAAGTGCCCAGATTGATAATGGTTTTATCCCGACCTTAGTCAAAAGTACATAACCCCGTAAAACTTAATGATAGCCAAAATGCCATGAAGTATATCCAAACAATCATCCAAGACATAAAGTACACACATTATCCCTTCTTGGAAATAGAAACCGTAGCACCAGAATCAGATAAGATCCAGAAATACACTTTCCTTTCTTCAAGATGGTTCCATCATCACGGGATTTTACAATTATATGATTTAAACCGAGAAATAAATTCTTTCACGGGATTTTACAAAACCAAGAATCAACCGAGAGATAGATCCGGAAATGCACTTTTCTTTCACCAGGATGTTTTCATCGTCACGGGATTTTACAAATCTATGATTTAAACAGAGAAATAGATTCTTTCGCGGAATTTTACAAAATCAAGACTAAACCATAAACAATGACAGATTGAATGTGTTATGACAAATTTGGTTTTGGTGAATATCTGTTTTAGAGGAACATGCAACGAATCATCAACAATTCTTCTCCCAAATGTAGAATACTTCACAAATCATACTAAGTAAAGTAGTATCCACTGCTTCCTCCTGGAAGTTGACCTTGTAACATGAAAGTACACGTTTTTCCCTCATGATGATTTCGAACTTTCGGTAGCATCATTTACGTGTATGACCATTTACATGAGAAGTTCTTGTCACAAGCAAGCATCTTGAAAAATCATGAATGACACTGAAGATTCTTGAAAGATTTTGCTTAGCCTGTGAAGTATCATTGACATTCTGTGGCTTCGAATATCCCATGAGAATTTCTGATTACATCTCAACCTTTAAACACATTGGTAATCATATCATCCACGTATTCTGTAGGCTATTGCAATGACCACTTGTTGAAGTAAATCCGATATGCCAAACTTGAACATGAATTAGAATTCCCCAGATTTGTTACTTAAGCTTGTACTATCCTTGTGAAAAAAAATGGTGTACCCAATGTACAAAACCTCTTGACGAATCCTCAACTGCATGAGACACCGAAAGTTATAGCTACTTTGTGGGTTGAGTGAGAAAGAATCACAAAAGTAACTAGATAGCCAAGTCTTCATCACACTAAATATATGCCCAAACAAGTCCTCTTCGCGAAAGGGAAGAAAGAAAGAAGACGAAATAAGTACACGTTCCAGGAAAACTTCAAGTCATTTATATTCAACTTGTAGAATCTAGCCGTGAAATACGTATTCCTCGTGAAGTTTAATGACTAAAATTCCACTTTTTAACCAAAGTTAGTCAAAACATATTTATCCAAAGATTACATTTGGATTGAACATATTTGATAACATATGACTTAAAAGTTGTATTAGATCATTTTAAATAGAAATAAGGATATCATGATTAAACACACCAAAGTTAGCAACGCCATTAATCATATGTTTTTGTCACATCAACGTTAACACCATTCCGGTTCAATCAATGAAACCCATATATCCGTTTTAGCGACATATAACCCGATCTACTAACATTTGATAAACCCGATCCATGTACAATCACTTAGTTTACCAATTCTCGTCGTTCAGCCCAGCAAGAAAGAATCGTCCATGAATGAAGTAAAGCCCAAATCTCAATCACAAATCCAATCACAAATCACATGCGTCTTCATAAATTGCAAATCGCATTCCATGAACAAGATAATAAAACCCGATCTAAATGACTTACTATTACATTCGGTCCAACTCAAGCCCATATCTGGTCCAACTCAACACCACATCTGGTCCAACTATGGCCCACGAGATCCTGAGACCCGATCCATTTAACACAATATTTCACTAATAATCCGGGTATTAAAACGCATCACACAAACCTTATCATACCCCAATTTCACTCAATCTACTAACACTAATCCTTATTCTGCCCGCCCCATCACAACAAAACGCTCTCAAAAAAATATGCCATCCACTCCTCTGATCCCATCTCATCCCTCACAAACCAAACAATCATATGAATACATTCTTTACCCAATTTGCTCAAATTAATTTGAGCTCGCCACAGGGATGGCTTGAGCTATTGAATCGGCTTCAAGGTCTGAAAACTATGTCTCGGGTAAGATGTCTTCTTTGAGAGCTTTATATGCTTTTAAGTCATGAACGAACCAAAGACTTGATGTAACATATTTGTTAAACTCACTTCTTTATTTTTGGATATTATAAAAAACTTTAGATCTATGATGATGTGCTATTTTCGTGCTTTAGACCTTTGGTCTTGATGTAACTTTTGAGTACCACGAAATTAGAAAGCTGAGATCGATTAGCTTTTGGTCTTTTTTCATTTCTTTTGATGTAACTTTTGATAGGTATTTGTAATGAGTTCATGTTAGTCATATGTCTTCATTTCTGCATAAGTATTCAAGGTCAAACCGCATCACTTCATTTACCTTTATTGTTATGTAGATCAATGATGAACTGATGTCGTGAAAACCCTAAAAGGTTTTGAATTGAAACTTTGAGAGAAACGCGACATAGATCTGAGATCAAATATATGTTTTAATATAAAGTTGGAGTCTTGAATGAAAGTTTGTTCTTTGAGTCTTGATCAATGATGTTATGTTCTTCTCGAAAAGATGAGTGAGTTCAATGGGCTTGTACCAAACGAGATAGAACTTCTGAGATCTTGTAACGTTATCGTTTTAATCTTTGAGACTTGTTAAAGTTGTTGAATGAGATTGTGACATATTGTGGGATCAGTTACATTGGTTATGTGTTTGTGTGCTGGCTGAGGTTGTGATTGACTTCTTGGATCTGAGGTCATGAGTCTTCTTTGTCATTTTTGAGTCGATTTGATATTAGTGAGAATCATGGACCGATGATGTTCATTACAAACTGAGGTCGACTTAGAGTTTGTAGTACTTGGTATTTGTTGCTTGTGTGGTCAAGGTCTAGTACACCATTGAGTATTGGTCAAGTGTTCTAACTCTTGTTCATTCTTTATATTGTTTCTGATCAAAATGCAACACGTTTCTAGGTCAAAACGCAGTTGTCATCTTCTTCTTTCTTTCTGTCATGGTTTGTCATCAAAACGAAGTCATGGGTCAACAAGACGCAATTACTGCTTCATCCTTTTCAAAACGCATTTGCCCGGGTCAAAACTCAGTTGACTGGGTCAAAACTCAGTTGACTGGGTCAAAACTCACTTGACTGGGTCAAAACTCAGTTGACTGGGTCAAACCTCAGTTGACCGGGTCAAAACGCATCAACCTTTAACAAACCGCAAGAGTATTCGTTTAGGGTCAAAACGCAGTTTAGGTGTCAAAACGCAGTGAAGCCAAACCGCAATAGAGTAATCCTTCAAACCGCACATGTTTCCCTAAAAACCATATCTCGGACATTCTTTTAGATCAAACCGTAGTCTAGAACAATAATATGCAAACTCAGAAAACTGTTGAGACTTATCATCAGAAATAAAAACTGCTTAGAAATAAGATTCAGGACCCGTAAGAAAACGTCTTAAAACCAGTATGAAACTGCTTAAAACTCTTATAAAACTGATATAAAACTGTTCGAAAACATTTTGACCACATCAAACTTCAAAACCAGAAAACATCTTCAATAGCAACAAGAACCGCAAACATGAAAAGGAACAATAACCACATACCAATAAAAACCAGTAAACATCAAACTCAAAAAAACAAATAACCCGTAAACAACCACTAGAACCGCATACAAGTCGCATCACAAACCGCACACTAACAAAGATTGAACCACACGAATCAACACAAACAACAAAGCCTTGGCTCTGATACTAATTGTAGGATCATTATTTATGTTGTTCATATGATTTGGGTGGTCTAGGATTGTGGAAGAACAAGTTAGCCATCTTTAGAGAGAGAAAGAGTAGAGAGGGTAGTATTCTAGAGAGAGAAACACCTAGTGTGTATTTTATTAAAATGAAAAGGTATTTATACAAACTAATAAACGCCACCTACAGACTGTGGATCAGGCATACAGTGGGTAAAGACCCGTCCGTCCTCCACGGTGTTACTAAATTAATCTAATAACTATCAAATAACGTAATGTCTACGAGCTAATATATGCTAGACTATTGTTGGGGTGACCGATACTTCAACATGGATTTTCTAAATCCCAACAACTACACAACACCGACAGAGAAGCCTTCACAATGTCGCTTACACTTTATCTGGTACAAAGCTAAATACCAGGTTCTTCACACAAGATAAAACCAAACCTTCATCGCCTATACTTTATCCGGTACAAGGCTAGACACCGAGTTCCATTACAATGGAGGAACCACAACCCAAATAACACAACACATCAAAGGACCAACGTCCTATTACACCACTACTTTTTACACCACATGTACTACACACTTGAGAAGAACAAATAGCAAGATACACTTCAGTGATCTTGTGGAGATGAAGAATCCTAGCAACTCATGTCTTGAGCGTCCAAGTCTTCTAGAGGTCGTGATCTTGCCTTTAAGAGGAACCTAGAAAATTCTTAAAAAGGAAAGCTAGATAGAAGATCATTAGATCTGAGATAAAGAACTTAGAATATAGAGAGAAGATGTGTCTAAGTGGGGTGAGTGAAAAGGGCTAAATGGCCAACTATTTATAGGCAGTCTGGCCACTGTTCACACGGATCGACGGTTTCCTTCCCAAAGGGATCCAACCAGTGTTAGCCTAGGGATCAGGCTATCTGGTAATACCAGTTGGGATTTTGGGTTACAAACCGGGTTTTGAGTTATGGGTTATTGTCCATGGATAGGTGATGTCATGCCTGATGTCAAAGTCAACTTAGGTTATGGGTTATGGACTTTGGGTCATGGGTCATGGACTTTGGGTCATGGGTTATGGATATTACCCATTTTGGATGTCATGCATGATGTCATGCAATGGGTTATAGGTTTTGGGCATGGACTTTGGGTTTGTGGATAGTCCAACATGTTTATATACTAACAAGTTATATAACATATAGCATGCATTTTTATAAATGTAAGTAATCAAAGTTACTTGTGAATATTTTATAACAATGCTTTTAGTTTTATGTAAACTATTTAACTAAACATATTTAATGATATGTTTGTTAATTAAAATGAGTTAGTAAACTATTGGTTCAAAAGTTTACGTATTTTATTTACTACGTTAATTTGATTTTACGTTTGTTATCGACAAAACATAAGAAGATCGTAAAATATAAATAAACGTTTTTATAGTTTATTTGTATTAACAAAGTTATAAAACTTATCACTATCTATGCTTTTTAATAACTTTTTTTAATTTTACAAAATACCCCCTTATACTTTATACACATTGTACTTTATTATTATCTTTTATAAAATACACAAATTATATGTTGATGTTATTTATAAATATTATTATCGTCGTAAATTAAATTAATATATATTACAGGATTATAAATAACAAATGAAAGCACAAATTACTGTGATATGTGAATGAATACACGAGAATGTGCATATACGAACGGCTCATGTTATTCCTCTTTATAAGTAATTGAGTTTACTATCCTTGTTCAATAACGACGCGTGTTATTACCGCTAACATTATTATAAACGGAAAAATAAAAATATTAAACTTAAAGAAGGGGTATTCATCGATATTGATACATGATGAAAAATTATGTAAAAACTCGAGCGTGTACGATTACTATAACTATATGAGTATTAAATGTTTTACATACGTATATAGAAAAGTATACATGGGGTTAAAACTTATACGACTAAAGTCATTATTAACAAGAAAATATATATCAAAATGAAGGCACAGACAACAACTATTATATAAAAATACATACAGCATGCAACAAATACATAGTAACACCGCCCTTTTTTTTTTCTTTTTTTTTTTTACTATATTACAATGAAATAAACAATTATAGATTGTGACATTGTATGATTTAGCCTGAGGCGATGAGTTTTGACACTTGTATAGATCCTAAATAAGAATATATGAAACTTAATCTAACATATGGATCATTTGGGTCTATCTCTTCTCCCCTGGTTCCTGTCTAGAGTGACTTTTAATGACTATTCGCTATTTGAAAGAAAGGGGAAAAAAAAAAAAAAAATCATTAGAACTTTGTATGTGACATATTGTATGTTGCGTAAACGTCATATGTGGCTGTGGACTTTGGCCCATAATTTTGGCTGAAGCGATTTTGTGTAGTTCCCCAAAATAGAAGGTAGCCCATGTATTACACAGCCCAAAAATTATTTGGTACAGTATTATGTTTTCATAGGACTGAAAACATGTCAGTGCTGTATACAGCAAAAAAGGCGTCAATGACACCTCACAAAAAAGTAAGCTCTAAGCGGATCTTGCTAAAAATGCATATAATCAAACTCTCGTTTAATTAATGCAGTGTAATTGTTTTAAATAAGTCAAATGATTGAAAAAAGTATAATCTTGCCATTTCTTTTGTGGGTAGTGAAACGATTTTTTTCTTTTGTGGGTCTTTTCTTTCAAATTCTTCATTTTAGGGTAGACGTGACATTTTGCGCCGGGAAAAAAATTCTATTAGTTAAGAGGCAAAATGTCCAAAATTTCACAAAATACCCAAAATGATGAATTTGAAAAAGAAATCTTGTAAAGAAAACATTTGTTCGCTACCCACAAAATGGTGGTGTGAGATGATCTTTTTCAATCATTCTTTTTAAATAATGACCTAAATTTCTAAACAAGAGGCTAAGTGTTTGAAGTTACGCGCAAAATTGGCATACATGGAAAAAATAAAGATCTATCTTGCTATTTTTTTTTTTTTTTTTTTCTAAATAATACAAACGCTTGCAGCAATCACATTGTTCTTCTATACTTCAACATCAGGAGTCACATTATCTGTTGATCGTTCATCAACGTCAAAATTTCTGTTTGACCCTCTAAAGAAAAGATCAAATGGTGATCTAACAGATCTGAAAGTTTGTTGCGAACTTGTGGTTATTGCCAAGTCGTTTCCAGGGTTGGCTACGTGAGAAGAGCTAGACACACTCCTAGACGTTTCACCTCCTCCTCTTCCTCTTCCAAGGTTACAATGTTCATACTGAATGAAATCTAGTCTTCTTATAGAACCAACACTAATACTTCGAAAGGTCTTCTTTTCACTACTTTCTAAAGGAAAGGCCATATGTGGACTCGTGGGAAGGCTCGTGCCCAGGTTAACAAAAAGTCCATGAGCCTCATTTGGTAAACGTAATGTGTATCTCTCAATATTTTCAACAGGTTGTGCTGCCACTGAATGACCCGTCGAACGTGAACGTGGCATATCAGTGGTAGGAGGTATAATGTGCTTAGCCTCGATTGGGAGAAGAAATTCAGTTGATGCAAAATCCCTATCCGGATCAACTGAGTCATGTGGCTCAGTTGTATGACTAGTTTCACCCGGTCCAAGTACAAGATCTGCTCGGCAAACCGGGCACGTGACATGTGATACCAACCATGTGTCTATACACTCCCGATGGAACACATGACTACATTTGGGGAGCAAACGTAGGGTTTCATGGTCTTGAAATTCATTTAAGCACACAGCGCATTCTAGCACCGTTTGACCTATTTTTATTCGCTTGACACTTGAATACAAAAAGCTAGCGAATGATGCGATCACAGCAGGGTCAAGCCCATGCACTGTCGATCTCATCGACCCGATTTCACTCCCACGCGTCGTACTTGCAAGTCTGAGGTGTCGTTCTGCATAATGGCGAAAGTAGGCTGATATAACACAAATCATGAAGAATACACTTAAAAGTGACACCAACACAATGGCCATTACTGGATTGACTCTGGTACCACTACTCTGTGGCAGCAAAGCCACCGGTGGTGATGCAATCTCATCTTCCGCCGTAGTGCAATCACTATATGAGACTAGCATCAAAATAAAAACAGGCCATTTGATTTGATGGACATAGTAAAGAGTTTGCATGAAGAAGAATGAAGATACTACTTGTGAATAGGAATTTTGATACTAATCATGACAAGGGTTTAATTAGTTACTAAATTTAATTAGTTTTAATAAATCAGCTTCATAAATAAGTTAGTAAAATGATGCTATCTTGCGCCTGCTTTAGGGACGTGGCTTTGCACTATAAAAAATATGAGTGTCCTGTCGTGTTGTTTAGGAGATTGACATTTTGGTAGAAAGGTTGGAACACGACGAGGGGAACAACTGAATGAGTACAATTAAAAAATTAGTATTTCGATTATGACGAGGTAGAATGACAATTTAAGAATATAATTTGATTAATAATGCCATTAGTATGGACGGTTTTTCGTTTTTTCTTTTGTTAAGAGGTTGGAATATTCATTCAAGTTAAATGTTCGGATGGCATTAACCGTTTGTTGCGAGCTTTGGTTGTAGGTTTTACCTTTCAACTACGTGCCGCCACTACAAGAAAAAAGTCTTTTAGTGACACGCAAAAAGTGTTAGAAAATATCCAAAAAAATGTCACTAAATATATTTTTTTCTTTCACCTTCACTTATAAAAGTGTCATTAAAAGTACAGCGGTAAAAGTATATAGTGACCTTTGTTTTTGACACTTAATAGTGTCGGGATAGGTTGAGTCTATTTTTGACACATACTTGTGTCACTATAAGCTACTAGTAAAGCAACTGGTATGTACTCTTTATTCATACATCTTAGGCTGCTATATTCATTCCAAATTAACCAGTACATACAAAAAACTGATTAAAACCTATTTATTAATTCAACAACAAATCTGCAACACAATTCAAGGTTCTGAATTAAACATAATTCAACAACAAATCTGCAACTATGTCAAGGTTTCTGAATTGATTGACTAAAGACCAAACACATGAAGCCTAAACAGAAATGTACAAACTTTATACTTTCTTCGTTTTGTCAATCCAATATGCAGTTCTCTTTATACATTTACTCACCAACTAAAGCAAAGTGGAGCTCTAATGTTTCACATGTGATTTATTCTGTAACATAGATAACGTGGGTAAGATTTTCATCATCATGGGTTGAAAACGATAACTGCGTCAAAAACAATACAATAGAAGGTCATTTGGGTAAAAAACAATAACAAGTCAGTGGGTCAAAATATTTAACATTCAAACCGACCCAACCCGCCACTGGTAGTTTAAGGCTTATTAAAGTACATAAAAATGTTAAACTAAAGATACTACCTGATGTAAGAAGACAAGTTGCGTCTGATCGGTTAAAGGGCTTCCAAGCATTTTAGGATAGCTGATTTTTTCCCTATAGAAACTGTAAATACAAAAACAGTTAAAAGGGGTAACAGCTCGGTAACAGTTCAAACTTATATGGAGGCATAATCGCTTAGCAGAACTCTACATTCAGTGTGAAAACAAAAGTACTAAACAATAAATAACATCCAACACATTTCCTATGTAAAATATCAATTTATAACCCGAACACGGCCTGGTATATATATGGGTCATTCTTCAAAGATAGAAGTTAATATCATTGCTCATGCTTAGCGTGCTTAACCCATACATACCCGTTTGACCCAAATTATACTGCAAGTATTATTTGATATCCACAAGATATCCAGATTCATATAATAGCTTTGCACCTACCCAAAACCAATATCTTTTTACTAAAATAAATAGCATAGAAACGGCAATTGTGCATATCAAAACTGATAAACTAAAAAATACCTGAAGTATTAAAACGACTTGTGCCTGATTTGTTGAGAGTGTCACGGACACCTGATTTTTTTTGTTGTAAACATTGCACACACAAAACATTTAAAAGGGCTGCATGTATTAAAATTATTACAGACTACAATTACTAGAAACTACAATTACTTGAAGTATGATGATGACTTTCACGTCTAATTAGAACTGCAAACACAAGAACTTTTGAGATAACATATAAAAACTGTAAAAATAGAGTTTAAGGCTTGCAAGTCTAATTAGAAACTACCTGAAGTATGATGATGATTTGCATTTGATTTGTTGAGATGATTATCATGAACACTGCGTACATAAATAACACGTCAAGGCAATTTAAATGAGGGCACACTGATCTAGAACTTAGTATTTCGTTACTTTGCAGCTCCAATGAACTATAGATGTAATTGTATCAATCCTATCCTAATAAACTGAATCCAGATAGAATGCAACTCCCAACGTGCTCTAGAATTTTGTCAAAACTTACAAGCTTTAACTAACAAGGTGGGCAAATATGTTCCAAAATATTTATGCACATTTAACACTTCTATGTAGCATATGCGCCTCAATAAATACAAGAAGCCTGGCATTCTATAAACTTGAAGATATACGTGACCAACCATCAACCACAAGAACAAACAGATGGGAAGGCAAGGACCAGGTTCTGATATGGTGACAACCTATCAATTATGGACATGGTAACACATAAACACTGATATTCTGATGCATACTATCGCTTGATGATAGGTTGTCACCACATCAGGTTATAATGCTTATTATATGATCTTTTTATAAGTAAATGGGTGAAATTTTACCTCTGACTAAATTATACCAAGTCCTCAAATTCTAATTACAAGGATACTACCCAATGAAACATATACTGTAACCTAGACAACCGCCAATGTTGTTTTCTTTGTGTTACATACTCATATATGCATATCATGTCATTCTGTTACGCATTCTGGTAGATTGTCTATTTACAAAATCTATCCAATGAGTCATCTCTGTTTCACTAACTGAAGTGTTATGTAATTATTTTACTTTCCATGGTCATACTTTTTACATCTTTCCATGATCCAATGAGTCATCTCGTATTTTGCTATAAGTGTGAACTAAACAGACCCTGCCACCTTCACCCGAAACAAGCCTACCCTATTTGAATATCTATAATTCTTTAACATACACAAATACCTAAATTGTGAGTTCTGATAGTGAGTCGTAATAGAAGCTGTACGAGAAGCTGAAGGAGAAGTGATAACATCAAATAATCCTGAATATTAAGTATCAATTTCCCCTGATAATGCTCGTATTTTATATCATTTATATGGATTTATGCTTGTTTTCCTCCATATTTCACTTTCAGGTAAATTACGAGCATTGGAGCTAAAGAGACGCGGATTTGGAGATTTATTGAAGATATATCATAGTATGCTCATTTTGAAGCGATTCTGGAACTCCTCTCTCACATTACGCCCGTAACTAAAGCGTGGCTCGGAAAACCAACTCAACAAAAGATTACGGCGTAACTCTCCCAAAGATTACGATGTAACCAACTAGGTCAAATGAGGTTCCGTCATTGCAGCTACGCCCGTAACTATTGTATCAATTACGGCGTAACCAAGATTTATTGAAGATACGGCGTAACTCCTTCCATAGTTACACCGTAACCAGCATTTTTAGTGCAAAATACGAAGAATTGGATGTTACGGAGTACCTCTTACAATTAGTTACGCCATAACCAGATCTGGCCTATAAATACCCTACAATTTCCAGCATTTCAAATCATCCTATTTCACACGCAACACAAAGTGAACGTGTTTAGAAGTCGAAGGCAGATCTATAGGAGCATACGGAGCTATCTCCAAAGGAGAAATCACTCCCCTATGATAAACATTAGCAGTTTATCTTTTCTTTACTTTCAATTCATGTATTTCGTAATTTTAAACATTGAATCGATTGTTTTAGTTAATATGAGCGGCTAAGCACCTCAGTGCTTGGCCTAGTTATGATTCCTTAATTGTTTTGTTTGCGTTTACATTGCTTTCGATAATTATTTCTAAGTGTATGCATGCATAGTTTGTTGGTAGCTACCCTTGTTTTGGTAGTTTTGAATGGCGGTAATGGCTAGTTACTTAGAGATATGACCAACCAACCTAAGTAGGTAGACGAGTGGGAAGGGTAAGATATGACCAATGATGACCCTTTTGCTTGTGCAATTTGACCAACCGATCACCCACCGCTTGGATGAACTTAAGTAGGAGATGAGTGTTTAAGATGCTAGCACCCGGCACTCACTATTATGAATCTACCATGTAGCGGTACTTAATGAATTGGATTAGGGACTAAGAACAATCGGACTTATGACGGGTCACCGATTTCTCCAAAGGGACCCTTTGCGATAGGTTCACGAACCGACCAAATGTTTGTCCTAGCGACTTTGACCCCACCTAAAGTAGTTGGAAGTAATTAGACGTAAACATAACTAGTTAGGATGAGTAACTAGGTTAGCTCCCCTCTCCTCTATTAATCACAACCTTCGCCTTTAATTGCTTTAGCAGTTATTTATATCTAAATCATATTAAAATCAGTGACACCTAGACTTAGTTTAAATCGCATACATAGCTCTTGGGACGACCTCGGTTTTACCGAATACTACACTCACGCATTTAACGGGTACACCGCCTGTTAGTGCATTAGGTAGACCATAGGTATAACGAGTAATTATAAATATTAAAATATGGTCGAGAAACCACGTGATCAAGTTTTTGGCGGCTGGCTTCGGGAGTTATATTAGGATTTCTATTAAGTCTTTCATTTTTGTTTTGTTTTAAAATTTTCAAATTCTCACGATCTCTTTTCAAGTTTCAGGTACCATGGAAGTTGTTAACATTGATGACCTCACTCTTGAGGAATATTTAGCGTTGACAAGAGAAGAACAAGGGCCGAGACTCGTAAGACCGGCGATTGGAGCTAATGTCCGTTTTGAAATTAAATACCAATTTATGAGGGAGCTTCGTGCTAACCCTTTTTCAGGAAACAAGGACGAAGATGTGTATGAGCACGTTGAGAATGTCTTGTACATCGCAAGCCTTTTCAACATTCCGGTGTGTCTCATGACGTTATGCTAAGGGTGTTCCCATGACTCTTCTCAATGCAAGAAGATGGATCGAAGATTGCCACGGGGCGCTTAATACATGGGCTCTAATAAAGAAGCACTTCATCCAGAGGTATTGTCCTCCGTCAAAGATATCTAACCAGCTCTTGGAGTTCCATAATTTAAAGCAAGAAGACGATGAAACGTTGTATCACGCCTGGGATAGATACAACGATCTCCTCTACAAGTGTCTTACACATGATCTAAACAACCAGCAAAAGGTCAACATCTTCTACAAAGGAATAAACGTGACTACAAGACAGATGCTGGACTACCAATGTTGGGAATAATCCTTAACCACGGATAGTTGTGGTTTACACTGCTTGGATTACACTAGCGGTGGGAACGATAACACCGGTACATTATTACCATTTGCTATTAGATAATGGTTAGGAAATCGTGTCTAGATAAGTATAGAAAAGATCTTGTGTATATTCTATATTGTTAGCTTTATACTTATCTTGTAAAGAACTCCTTGTGTTATAAAAGGAGGTCCTAGGTCATTGTCTTAGGTACGAACTTACAAGCGTACTTACATACATATGGCTTCAAGGTGTAACCCTAGTGATAAGCAAAGATCACTCGTATTATTCATTAATAATATTGGAGCTTAAGTTTTGTGTTTAATCTGTGTTTACATACAATACATCTTACAATCCTTCTTCTAAGTATTACTAAGTAAATTCCGCGTGCTTATTAATATTATACAAAATATCATTGACACAAGGTGTGTGTCCAGATCCATCAAGTGGTATCTGAGCGAAGGTTCTGATATTTTATTTTAGAAGATCTAAGGAATTAGCTTAACCTACTCACTCAATTCAATGGAGATGGAAAACAACCAATCCAACTCTTCTACACCAAGGCTACCTAAGCTCAAGCTTAATGAGTTTGAGATGTGGAGGATAATGATTGAGCAATACTTTCTCATTCGTGACTATGCTCTATGGGAGATCATCTTAAATGGTGATTCTTTCCAGTCGTGACAAAGACACGTAAGGTTGGTGACATGATGTGGTGATAGTTTCGTACGGATCTAGTCTTGAAAAGGCACTAAAGAAGAATGGTCTAAAGGCTAGAAGTTTGTTGCTGATGACTCTTCCTAGAGACCAGATCATTGCATTCAGCAAGTTCAAGACTGCTAAAGAACTCTTTGAAGAGATTTGCTCTGTGTTTGGTGGTAATGATGCTACAAAGAAGACACAAAGGACATTGTTGAAGCAAAGTTATGAAAACATCTCTACTTCAAGCAATGACTCACTTGATAGCATCTTCACCAAACTCCAAAAGATTGTTACACAACTAACTGTGTTTGGCATTGAGGTAGAAAAGGAAGACCTCAATTTGAAGTTTCTAAGAAGTTTGCCTTCAGAGTTTCAAACTAATGTTACCGTTCTGGAAAACAAAGCGGATATTGAACAATGAAGCTCAATGATCTTTACAACAACTTCAAACTTATTGAACAAAGGTTGAAGAAGGCGGAAACTTGGTACAAGCTCAAGTAGCTTGGCTTTGATGTCAACATCTGCTGACAAAGATGATTCAAGATGACAAAGTGATGATGATATTGCCACTGCTGGTTCTACAGTTTCCACTGGTAATGTTAGTATTACCACTGTAGGTTCAAAGAAGAAGATTGCTAGTATTGGAGATCCTACCTTTTATGCTTTCATTTCCACTCAAGTTAATGGCTCTATATTAACTCATGAAGACATAGAGCAAATTGATGAAGATGACTTGGAAGAGATGGACATAAAGTGCAGCTAGCTCTTCTTAGCATGAGGGCTAGGAAATTCTACAAGAAGACTAGCAAGCCTATTCACATCAATGGTAGTGAAACCGCAGCTTTGATAAGAAGAAAGTGGAGTGCTTTAACCGCCACAAGTTGGGACACTTTGCTAGAGAATGTAGAAGACCAAGACCAAGGACAACGGGTCTACTTGGTACAAGCAAAAGAAGGAACCAACGTGGAAGAACCAAAGGCAATGTTGGCTATTGATGGTGTGAGCTATGATTGGAGTTTCATGGTCGATGATCAAGAAGAAGAACCTTCGATGTTGCTCTTGTTTCTACCGAATTTGCTCTCATGGCTTTCTCGACTGAGGTACAAAACTTTGAAAGTTGTTCTAAAACATGTAGGGCTGCTAGAGAAGTTGAAAGGCTTAATGAATCTTATGAAAGTCAAAGAACGTAATTGATTCTCGCTAATTATGCTGTGACAAACCTTAGGAGAGGTCTAGCTGTATTAGAAAAACAATTAGAGCACTATAGAGATAATGAGTCTAAATATAATGATGATATGATTCTTCTTAGAAGAGAGGTAGAGCATACAACTGCTGTGAATGAGGCTTTCCAAAAAGAGCTTGATAAACTTAAGAAGATAAATGAGAATGTCAATTTAACTGTTGACACTTGTTATTATCAGTCTAAGTCAATTGATAAAATTTGGAATGCTCAAATACATAGTAAAGTTAAGTATGGTATGGGTTATAATATAGTGCCTCCACCACTAAGGGGTGTTCATTCACCTCCAAGTATAGATTTAGCTCATACAGGTCTATAAGACTTTCAGGATCTTGATCTTGAATATGGTCCTCCCAAAACTGTGAAAACTGAGGAACAGGTTAAGCAAGAAACTGATGTGTTTGAAAGTGCTAGTGACTCATTAGTTGTTGATGAGAATGTTAAAAGAATGTAGAGACTTCTATCCCAAAAGTTGTTAATCTTGCATGAGGAACCTAGGAAACAAGCTAATAAACCTAGATCAACTGTAAGGTATGCCGAGATGTATAGGAACAAGCCTACAGCTCCTAGGGGTAACCAGAGGAGTTGGAATCATGTTAAATCTCAAGAACTAGGTAGTGATTTTGTGATGTACAATAAGGCATGCTATATCTGTGGTAGTTATGATCATTTACATGTTTATTGTGACTATCATGTTGGGAGAAGGGAAGTCCATGGGAATAAAAGGGTGGAGTCTAACATGTTTCAAAATAATGTTCACCCTAATCCACATTGCAAAATGGTCCCAAGAGCAGTTCAACTAAGAAGTGGCCTCAAAACTTTTGCCACCGCAAAAACTGATAACACTGCCACCCTAAGTCACCGTTAAAGTGGAAATTCCAAAACAACTTTTGCAAAATCAGACAAACAGGAAAGGAACTTTGAAACTAAAAGGTTCATTATAACCAACAAAGGGTACCTAAACCAAACCAAAGTAGCTTCCACCGCTCATTCAAAAGTTACCACCGCAAGGGTTGTAAACAAGAAAAGGGGGACATGGGCAATGTTGTGAAGGCCTCAAGACGTTGGGAATGGAAACCTAAAGGAACTACCCTACAACCAATCCCAATGGTGTATCAATGACCTTTGATAGATTTAACTATATTGATACACTAGGCGCATCCAAGTCAATCATGGCTTGGGTCCCCAAAAGAAACTAACTCTTTACTTATATGTGCGGAACATCCAAGGACAAAAGATCGGATCAAGGATATACAGATAGTGGGTGTTCAAGGCACATGACTAGCAACAAGTCCTATCTCTCAAATTTTGAACATTATGATGGATGATATCGCTTTGGAGGAGGAGTTAATGGAAAGGTTCTTGGTAAAGGAGTCATCAAACGGTAACTTGGACTTTGAACCATGTATTATGTAAAAGAGCTTAAGTATAATCTTTTAGTGTGTCACAAATGTGTGACAAGAAGAACAATGTTCTTTTACCAAAGATATGTGCTTTGTTCTCTAAGGACTTTAAGATGCCCGATGAAAGTCAGATTCTTCTTAAAATTCCTAGAAAAGGCAACCTATATAGCTTTGATATGAACAACATTGTTGCTAAAGATGATTATGCTTGCTTGCTTGCAAAGGCCACAGTGTATGAATCCATGTTATGGCATAGAAGACTTGGTCATGTTAACTTCAAAACCATTAATAAAATTGTCAAAGATGGTTTGGTGAGAGGGTTACCTCAGAAAAGATTTGAAAATGATCAAACCTGTGTGGCTTGTCTTAAAGGCAAACAACACAGAGCTTCTTGCAGTTCTAAGTTGGTTAACTCTATTGCTCACCCACTTCAAATGTTACATATGGACTTATTTGGTCCTACATCAATGAGCAGCTTGAATCTAAAGAAATATTGTCTAGTGGTGACTGATGATTTTAGCAGTTTACATGGGTTTTCTTTCTTAGAACCAAGGATGAAACAACAGCATCCTCAAGATCTTTATCACGTAAGTTGCAAACCAATATGATATGAAAGTTAAAATCATTAGGTGTGACAATGGGATGTAATTCAAGAATAGAGTTATGGATGATTTTTGCGAGATAAAGGTATTAAAAGAGAATTTAGTGTTGCTAGAACTCCTCAACAAAATGGTGTTCTTTGAGAGGAGGAACAGACACTTATAGAGGTCGCTAGAACCATGTTGGCGCATTCTAAACCGCCAATCACTTTTTGGGTGAAGCAATTAACACCGCATGTTATGTGCAAAACATGGTTTTATTGATAAAACAAAGAACAAGACACCTTATGAATTATTTAGGGTAGACCACCTATCCTTGACTTCATGAGACCATTTGGATGTCATGTATCTATTCTCAATACCATAGATTATCCGGGAAAGTTTGATGAAAAATATGATGAAGGGTATTTTGTTGGGTATTCCATGGTCAAGAAAGCTTTTAGAGTATTCAACTTAAGAACCCAAAAGATTGAAGAGAATCGCATGTTGAGTTCCCGGAAAACAAAGAAAATCTCAAAGGAACCGGTCCGTAAAGGTCGTTTGATCTTGATACTCTAACCAATACTATGAATTATGTGCTGTTTCTACAGAACATCTTCTTTGATTTTGCGTGTTCGTAAGAGTTTCTTGATGATGATGAACCAAGCAAGGATCATGCAGATGATCAAGATGATTTTAGTCTACCACTTTGGGACTATGCGAAAAATGATGATGTACCAAAACCGGAGATGCTCACCCTTCTAATGATTTTGGAAAGGAATGAAGTAGCAATTTGAATGTCGAAAACTCTAAAAGCAAAGTGGAAATTGATTCCACCGCTAGGCCGTAAGTTTCCACCGCAACACGTAAGTGGAAATTACAACCCGCATCTGAGGAAGCTCAAGCCAATGATGTTGAAATTTCAAATATGCCAAGTGAGATTGTAGTTCCTCAGACTCCCCACAATTCTATACATAAATCACATCCTCTTGAAAATGTGATTGGGGATGTCTATTCACCTGTGAAGACTAGAAGACAAATGAAGCTGCTTGATATTCATGGATTTATAAGTAAAATATATGAATCTAAGACTCATGAAGGCAATAATGAATGTCTCTTTATGTGTTTTCTGTCACAAATGGAGCCAAAGAATGTTTACAAGGCGCTTGAAGATGAAAGTTGGGTGGAAGCAATGCAAGAAGAGTTGCTCCAATTTAAGCTTCAAAAGGTTTGGGTGCTTTGTGATTTTCCTTCTGGTAAGAAGGTAAAAGGTACTAAATGGGTGTTCAGAAACAAGAAGGATGAAAGAGGAATTGTTATCAGAAACAAAGCTAGGCTTGTGGCTCAAGGGTACACTCAAGAGGAGGGTATTGACTATGAAGAAGTGTTTGCTCTAGTTGAACGAATTGAAGCAATCAGGCTGTTCTTAGCCTATGCATCCTTTATGGGCTTTAAAGTCTATCAAATGGATGTAAAGAGTGCTTTTCTATATAGGCAGATTGATGAGGAGGTTTATGTCTCACAACCTTTAGGCTTTGAAGACCCTGAATATCCTAACAAAGTATACAGGGTAGTTAAAGCTTTGTATGGCTTGCATTAGGCACCAAGGAAATGGTATGAAACCTTAACTACTTATCTTCTTGCTAATGGGTTTCATAGAGGCAGAGTGGATCAAACTTTGTTCATCAAGAAAGACAAGAATGATATCTTGCTTGTTCAAGTGTATGTTGATGATATCATTTTTGGATCTACAAAGACAGAGATGTGCAAAGAATTTGAGAAACTGATGAAAGAAGAATTCCAGATGAGTTCTATGGGTGAACTCACATTCTTTTGGGACTTCAAGTACAACAAAGGCCGATGGTATTTTCATCAATCAAGATAAATATGTGGCGTAGATGTCGAGGAAGTTCAAGTTTATCGATGCTAAGTCATCCAAGACCCCGCAGACAAGACTACACATCTACTTTTGAAGGAAAATAGTGGTGAAGCGGTTGATGTGCACATGTACGTGTCTATGATTGGTTCTTTGATGTATCTTACATCATCTAGACCGACATCATGTTTTCGGTGTACCTGCAAGGTTTCAAGTCACTCCCAAGTTCTCTCACTTGACTCGTGAAGAAGATTTTCGATATCTTAAAGCATTTCTTACTCTAGGATTATGGAACCCGAGATTCTCCTCTAGATCCGGTTACTTACTCGAGATAGTGACTATGCTGAGCTAGCTTGGATAGAAAATCTACAATGTGGATGCCAATTTCTTGGCAATGATTAGTGTCATGGCAATGTAAGAAACAAGCTATGGTGGCTAATTCATCAACCGAGGCAGTATGTGGTCAGCAAGTTGTTGTGCTCAAGTTCTATGGCTTTTAATCAACTTTTGGACTATGGGTACAATTTCATGAATACCATCATTCATATTGACAATAGTAGTACCATTTGCATTATTAAGAATCCAGTTCAACACACAAAGACTAAACATATTGAAATTAGACACCATTTCATAAGAGACTGTTATGAAAAGGGACTAATTCAAGTTGTCAAAATTCATACTGATGAAAACTATGCTGATTTATTAACAAAAGGACTTGATGTGGGTAGATTTCAGTACTTGGTAACAAGTATTGGAATGATAAATCCATAAATTTTTTGTGTCAAATTGTCTTTGGTGTTGAGTGGAAGTTTCTGGGTACTAATATTGTTGTATAAGTTTGTATATATTTTGTGCTTGTGTTTTTGCTTGTTCAATAACATATGCAGCATAGATGGGAGTTGATCTTAAAAGGTGTATAACTGAGATACACAACAAATGGTTATTGATTCACCATGTCTCATCCACATAAGAATCAACTAGTCCGTAACAAACGCCATCGGTAAAGACTTGACAAACCGCTCATGGTTGATAGTTTACCAAAAACTATATGGTTATCAACTCACCATATTCTTTATGATTAAGAGTGGCTAGTCCATAGCAAACGGCTCATGGTAAAGACATATCAAATCCGTTGATAGTGGTAGTTTGCTAAAAACTATGATAAGAGCAGCCTAGTTTTATATGTTTGTCTTTACCATCGATCTTTGAAATTTTTGTGAAAATTACCACCGCTAGTTCACAGCTTCCACCGATGGTGTTATTTTACCACTTTTGTTCTAGCTGCACATAACCTGTTGTGTCAAGAATAAATTTTTTACTAGCCGTTGTAGAAAAATTGGTTTCCATATATATAGGGTAACTTCTAGAAAATTATCTACTTTCCTATTTGATATTTATTCTATAAAGATAAATACTTTCCTTAGATAATATTTCTTGCGCTACACTCTTAAACCCTACCTCTATATATCTTTTATCTCAATTGGCTAGTTATTCCTTCAATAATTACTGACATAATATCGTTTTTCATCAAAAGTTTCTATGACACCATTAAAATTTGCAGATGAGCACAACCAAGTGGACTACCTACAAAATTCAAACGAGAAGAGTGGCCCTGTTTTTCATCAGATTGTGGAATTTCTCAACACTACCCATATAAGGTATGCTTTGCTTTTAAAACCCACAATCTATATCTCTCAAATCAAGCAGCTTTGGACTTCGTCACCCATAACACTTGAGATTAGAGATACACATGAAACAATGGATGCTCTAAGAGCCACCGTGGATGGGGTAACTATTGATGTTACGAGGAATCCTTGAGGAGAGTTCTCCAATTGGATGATCTCAATGGTATCATCACATTATCTATGCCAGAAATACATGATACTTTATCATCCATGGGGTATGATACCACTGATAAAAAGACTACTTTCAAAAAGAGTGGTTTTGTCCCCAATGGAGATTTTTGATACATACTCTTTACATTGTCTCACCAAAGAAAACATCTTATGAGCAATTTAGTTCAACCATGGCTTACCCTTTGGTTTGTCTAGCCACCGATAAGATTTTAATCGGTCAAAATATATTTTTACAAGTATGACTGCAATGTAAAGAGTTCAACAAAATTTTTAATGTATCCAAGGTTTGTGCAAGTAGTGCTAAATGAGTTTCAACTGCAACCCCATACAAATGTTTATAAAATCAGTTGCCTCAAGCCTAAAGTTTTTCAAAACATGAACAAAGATGGCAACATGATTTTTACACCTCTCTTTTCTCAAATGCTTGCAAAGATTACAACTCAACAAAACTCACCCATATTCTCTGTTCCAAACATTGATTATACTCCACCTGTTTCTCACACCTATGAGAGGAGGAGCAAACAGCCACCTTCTTTCATGACAACACAAAGATGTTTCGAACCTTTGGTCTAGGAAAAGCAAGGTGGTTCTAGACTTCAACCTAGTCCAACTAGGGAGGAATTGAGCCATTGCCCCATGATTCACCTCTCCCAACAGTCACACAATTGGAAGTGATGAGGCGTTGGGCAACAAATGAAATTGATGGTTTTGTGTACCAAATTAGCCAAGGTTGAATTCTACTGTAAGGACTCGGCATATGTCAAGAAGCAACATGCCAAGGATATTAAACATTTAAAAGAGGAGATTCGGACCTTGAAGGAAGAGTTGCGGGGTTGAAAAGCAAAGGAAAACGCAAAGTTGGTGATCTCATCTTCATCCTCACCTAATGATGGTGATTCACTGGTTTTGATCAAGATTTGGGTAATTCTCCCAAACAGGGGAGGAAAACAGGTGCTGAAACTCAGGGGAGGAAAATTGATTTTGAAGATGAAGGTGTTACTAGTAAAGGTGCAAAGGAAGTTGATACTTAAGAAGAGCAACTAGAGCAAGATATATTCTGTACTGCAACTGATTTTACCATTGATTCAATTTCCACTGCTGAGCCAAATATTCCCACTGATGAACATAATATTGCCACTGCAAGTGAAGAAATTGATAAACATAAGAAAGATAAAGGTAAAGCAGTTATGGAAAGTGAAAAGCAACCTGGAAGGAAGATTTCAAAGAAAGAACAAGTTCAGATTGCTCATGATAAAGAAGTTGCTAAAAAGATATATGAAGATGAAGTTGCTGAAAAGAAAAAGCTTGAAGAATTGGAAGTTTTAAGCTTTATGGAGGCTAAAAGGCTGGATAGATTGGAAAATCCAATTTCCACTGCTCAACCTACAAGACTTAGAGAAAAGACTCGAGTTCACTATGTACCCATCAAGAAGAAATTGATTTCTTGATTGCACATGATCCAAAAATCAAGAAAAGGCAATTGACCTTGTAGTGATGTATCTTTAACCAAAGAACAAAGAACCGCATACGATGAAGAATAATCAAGCACTTCAGGAGGCTATTGTTTCACCAAGAAAGGCCAAAGAAACCAAGACAACCAACTAAGGCACAAGTTATTGCATACATGAAGACTTCATCACTGTAATGTTGGTGGTTGGAAGAGACATCAATTCAAAGGAATGTCCGATGATAAAGTTGAAAGTATCTACTACAAAGTTCAAAGATTTGATAAATATTTCATTCCAATGGATTCTCGAAGAAGCAAGAAGGCATCCTGATTTGAAAAGAAAGGCCAAAGATAGTGAATCTCGATCGTAAGAAGACCAAGTTTGTCAAGAACAAGAAGTTTCAACCGAGAAGTTCATCAAGAACAAATGACTGAAATGATTGTGATAGAAGAAGAAGATTTTTATCCAGAATCGCTGCATGTTGGACATCCTATTATTGATTGGGAAGTTTACACTGCTAGCAATTTTGCTCCAACATGGAAGATCACAAGGCTAGGTGGTGAAACTTCATCATTCATTCAATTTGAAGATCTCATCAAAGCTTTTGACAGAGATGACCTTGAAAAATTATGGAAGTTAGTTCAAGAAAGGTTTAATGCTCAAGATCTCAAAGATATGAAGGAAATGCAGTTATGGGTTAATCTTAGAAGGCTCTATGATCCAGATGTTAATGATGATTTCTGGAAATTCTCATGTACATGTCCCGTACTAAATGGTTTTACTATGCCTCATGTGAAGTTCACCATGTTTCTACAAAGAAATGGAGTTGATGCATTCATGCTTGCCGAGAAAGAATATCCACTCAGAATCGGAACTCTCACAAGAATGTTATGTACAACAATAAGAGTTCATGAAGACAATGAGAAGGTCGAGCATTGTTACATAGGCTTCAAGATCAATGTTCAAGAGCTATTCGTAAGCTAAGGAAGAAGTAAAGTGTTTGGTTGAATTTCCCAAATCCTTGAAGATGATGCAGATTGAAGAAACTTATTGATTTGCAGAGAAATCATAAGTTTAGGGGAGGATTGTTGGGAATAATCCTTAACCACGGATATTATGGTTTACACTGCTTGGATTACACTAGCAGTGGGAACGTATTAACACTGCTGGTACATTATTACCACTGCTATTAGATAATGGTTAGGAAATCGTGTCTAGATAAGTATAGAAAAGATCTTGTGTATATTCTATATTGTTAGCTTTATACTTATCTTGTAAAGAACTCCTTGTGTTATAAAAGGAGGTCCTAGGTCATTGTCTTAGGTACGAACTTACAAACGTACTTACATACATACGGCTTCAAGGTGTAACCCTAGTGATAAGCAAAGATCACTCGTATTATTCATTAATAATATTGGAGCTTAAGTTTTGTGTTTTATCTGTGTTTACATACAATACATCTTACAATCCGTCTTCTAAGTATTACTAAGTAAATTCCACGTGCTTATTAATATTATATAAAATATCATTGACACAAGGTGTGTGTCCAGATCCATTAACCAAGGACCGATTCCAAACATAACTCCTACTCTTGCAATTGAAGCCATCCCAAAAATGGCTGATCATTCCATGAAATAGTATGATGGAGGAAACAAAAGGAACCAAGGCAGAAATCTTGACGGAATTGCAGCCATAACTAACAAAGTTGAAAATCTGAGTCGAGATATGCTAAAAATAAGAGAAACTGTTCATGCCATCCAAGTAGGTTGTGAAAGCTGTGGAGGAGGACATCTCACCAAGAATTTTCCTCACATTAACAAAGTAAACACAATCGAAGAAGCTAAATATGGAGAAAATCGACCGTTTTACGGAGATAATCGAAATAGTAATGGCTATCGTGGAGGACCCGCTGGAAACTATAACCGTGGGCCTTAGGGAGAAAAAATGCACAATATTGAAGAGACCATTAACAAATTTCTGGAAACTTCATCCCAAAGACAAAAGGAACAAGATGAATGGCTAAAAGAATTCCAGGAAAATACTGATAGAAGTCTTTCCAATCACGACACAACCCTAAAGAACCTGGAAACAATGGTGGTAAAGCTTAGTGAGAAGGTAAGGAAGAATAATACTAAACCGGAAGGGACAAAACCCACAATGGAATGCAAGGTCATCTTTTATGATGAAGAATCAAAGTTACAAGCCAATTCTCCCACCGAAAGTTCGGATTCAAGTGAAAATTCCGGCGACAGTCTAAAGTTACACCGTAACACCTCTTATGAGTTACGGCGAACTCACGCTTTTGACAAATGATCGTGGCATTATGAAGAACACCGATGATGATGACACGCCGAGTTACGCCAGAATTAAAATCACGCTTCTGGCAGAACTAGGATACGATGGCTGACATTTCGAGGTAGACGAATCGTGACACAAGTTATTAACGAATGGTCCAATGATATTAATTTATGTCCTCTGTCCCCATCTAAAAGAAAGTATCACTGGTGCAAGAAAATACCCGTAGTTAAGGGTGAGTATGATCTATGGGCTTCGTGCGACCCTCAGAACAAAATTTGGGATGGAGGAACCGATAAGGATAGGGTCAAAGATAACAAATTCATGTGGCCTGCATACACTGATGAAGAAAGATTGGAGAAGCTCTCATTTGAAGAAGAGGAGGAACCATCGATTAGGCACTATTGCACCCCGATAATTATCACTGATGAAGAGTCCACACGAGCATGGCCTACATGCAATCCTTTCCGCGAATATTGCAACGGGGGTGATAATTTGAAAGATGAGGAATGGACATACCCGCATGAGCTTGAAAGACATGACATTAAGTTTGGAGATTTATCCTTCGATGATTGGTATGCAACACAATTCGGGGATGCTAAAATTAACCCAAATCTTCTGAAGAAGCTCAAAATATTATAAGGAGCATTGTCTACATGAAAAGCCCATAAATGATGATATCTACTGCATGGAGGATCCCTCTAGCGACATCCATGGCAAGGTAACTAGAAGTCATTGGTGTGAGAAAATAAGGACGCCTGGTGATGTTTTTTGGGCATCTTGCAACCCGTATGATGACAAATGCAACGGATGAAGCAGCTTTAAGAGGGTTGGAGAGGATGAATACTTTTGGACTTCAACAAATGATGTGGACAGGACTGAATTACCTTGGTTAGACAACCTAGGATTTGACAATTGGGTGAAAATCAAATATATTGACCAAGGAAAAGATATGGAAGAAATATATGAGTAAAGAGTAACCGAGAGAAGAAATCCTCAATGACATTAGTGAAGTGAAAAATGAATATTCAACGAGAAATGAGAAAGAGGAATGCAAACAGGTACTGGTGGAAGATTTACTCGGCGATGAATGGTTTAAAGGTACCGAGTCTGACGATGATGATATAGAAGGGATTTTGGACTACGTTGAACTAAAAGGTGAAGATGGATTCACTGACCCCGATGATGAAGCATATGAGCAAAGAAGGTGCAAACTTCTTGGCATTTCGTATAAGAGGCCGCCACCAATTATAGCCGAAAAGTACGAGTTCACTCGATACCATTTAGGGCCGGACGAAAAATTTTGAAAAATTTGGAAGATAGAGACTAAAGAGTACCTCCGCACTGCTACCAATGTCGCTTGGGTTAGACATAACTTAATGAAGGACATTGAGGAAGTTGGCCAAGTCCAAAGGCCACCATAAATCCCCGAGACTCGAGTCTAACTTAAAGACTCGTAAATAAAGAAAAGTGCTCTTCGGGAGACAACCCAATTTTGTCCCTTTCATTTGTTTTATTTCCTTCTGCTTGGTTTTGTGTTTTAACCATTTTTGCGTAAAACCAAGAAAAGTTGTTGTCGCAGATTCGATCCCACCAGAGTTATGGCGTAACTCACTATCTTGGTTACGCCAGTAAGAGGCCTTTGTGCAAATGTAACTTGTCGGAAGCATTACCAATTACGTCAGTAACCCCGCCTATGGTTACGTAGTAGCCACACCCCTGTCAGGTTTTGCTTAATTACGACGTAACTCCTTATGGGAGTTACGACGAACTACCCTCTCAGAACACTTCTTTCATTTTAAACACAATAACCTTGTATTAGTTTTCAAATGAACTTTGTGGTATGTTCCTGTAAGCCCTCACGAGACTACACTCGCCCACTTGGAACACCAAGTGGTTTAAAAGGCTTGTTCCATACGCTAAATGCAACCGTGATTCCTACAAGTGAGTTAGATTTCTTTTCATTTTCTTTTCTTTTTAGAATTATGCTTGTCGGTAGTGTGATTTCAGGATTGAAGTTTGCTCGTGGATGTTTATGCGAAGGCACAACTCTTTTTTGTGGGCCTTCTTTCTTTTTGGAGCAAACTTCAGGGAAGTTTTTGCTCTAATTCTACTTTTCTCTTCCCCTTTATCTAACGCTTAGTACAAAAGGGACTTTGTACAATTCAAGTGGGAGGACGGGAGTAGAATTGTCTCTTGAACTTTATTGCCCTCGTTCTTCTAGTTTATTTTGAAAAATTTTGCCATTTTTAAAATTTTGACATGTTTTTCTTAACCTAACTGGATTAGACCTTAGTCAAGCACATTATAACCCTTGATATTATATGGTGAGATTAGCCTTATCCGTTTCCAAAGATTTACCCCAAATCCACCAAATTATGAGTATGCCGGTAGCTTGTAAACTTTAGAACTTGGCCTTTACATCATTTCGAGACCATAGACGAGGTATGTTGAGTTAGCTTGATGTATTTGGACTTTCAGTTTAAGAAGACAGTATTATAGGATTATCACCCAAATAGCCAACGATTGTGTGTTTATCGATTAGTCACCTCGACTTCTCGACCCCCGTGTTAAACCCTTTTGTTGCACTCACCTTTAGTGCAAGATACCCCTAGATACACCCTTCTGAGCCATTTCTTTCATTTTGTTCACCCAACATATTATTTCGATACACCATTACACCTTAGCCTACCCTGTAGTCTTTATTTGTAATTGGGAAGTCATTAGTTGCCTAAGTTCAAGGTTCAAGTGGAAAGGTTCAGGAATCACGCTCTCATCGACGACATATCCTTAAAGATCATTGAAGACCCCCCAAATTTCCATACTATCCATCTCAAGTGGGGGGATGTTATGTGTAGTTATTATGTTATGCTAAAAAAATTATTTAGTGATTGTAAAAGTGCGATGTTTTAAGCACTATTGTTATGAGCTTAATATAGATTTAGTATCAAGCGGGCCACCTCGGTCACATTTGAAGAATGAAGTTTGAAGTGTGCCCATCATGATGTCCTCTAATGGCACATCTACCTGATTATATCATGATCCTGTTTCTTGACTTTGAAACTTGAACTTTGGGCAAACGGTAAGTGGTGATGATCTAGTTGTAGATTTAGAATATTTGCTTGATTTTGTTTTACACTAATTTTATCCATGTCTTATCCTACCCTTAGTCATGAAGCGTGTCTAGGTGATGCAGCGAGCAATCTTTGGTGTCTTGGCCATGGATTTGGTCATGTATCATTGATTTTGTCCACTTCGCCGTGACATGTTAGTAATGAAAAATCACTCTTAACCTTTGTCGTGTCTACCCATATTGCCTTCTCGAATTGTTTTGTCCTTAACTCTAGTGGTGGAGATTTGTGTAACCGCCAAGCTTATGATAGAATACATGCTATGACTGTGCAATGAGTAATCACCCCGAAATTGACACTTAGAATAGTTGAAAGATTTGAGTGTTTTGTTCCCATTTCGTGAGGTGTTCGGCTTTGTTTTATTCTAGCATAAGGGATTTGTAAACTTATATTTTCGTAATGAGAGATATCTTTTTAGGAATCTATCCAATAAGGTCTACTTGAGGGCAAGTAGAGTTCAGTGGGAGATATTTGATAACATCAAATAATCCCAATATTAAGTGTCAATTTCCCGATAATGCTCATATTTTATATCATTTATATGGATTTACGCTTGTTTTCCTCTATATTTCACTTTTAGGTAAATTACGAGCATTGGAGCTAAAGAGACGCGGATTTGGAGATTTATTGAAGATATATCATAGTATGCTCATTTTGAAGTAGTTACGACGTAACTCATCTCTCACATTACGCCGTAACTAAAGCGTGGCTCAGAAAACCAACTCAACAAAAGATTACGGCGTAACTCTCCCAAAGATTACGACTAGGGTTGTAAATGAAGTGAACGTTCAGTGAACATTTCATGTACCGTTCGGTAAAAAGTTCGTTTATGTTCGTTTATTTATTAAATGAACGAACATGAACCATATTTTACGTTCGTTTAGTTAAATGAACGAACATGAACAAAAGTCGCGTCCGTTCATTTATGTTCGCGAACATCCGATTATCCGTTCGTTAACGTTCGTTTATGTTTATTTATTTATTATATTCGTATATCATATTTTTTAATTGTATAATTTTCAAATTGATTTGTTTAAACAAAACAACGCTTATAAAATAATATATCGTGCATAAATTAGTAAAGTTTATGTTTGTTTGTCTATGTTCATTATGTTCGTTCGTTTACCGTTCGTTTAGAGTCTTAATAAATGAACATAAACGAACATGAACAACTTATTTTTTTAATAAACGAACATGAACAAGAAAATTCGTGCGTTTAAGCATTCGTGTTCGTTTATTTGTCCGGTTAAATTTAAATGAACGAACATGAACAAGGCTCTGTTCGTGTTCGTCCGGTTCGTTTACAGCCCTAATTATGACGTAACCAACTAGGTCAAATGAGGTTCTGCGCCGCTGCAAGCTACGCTGTAACTATTGTATCAATTACGGCGTAACCAATATTTATTGAAGATACGGCGTAACTCCTTCCATAGTTACTCCGTAACCAGCATTTTTAGTGCAAAATACGAAGAATTGGATGTTACGGAGTAACTCTTACAATTAGTTACGCCGTAACCAGATCTGGCCTATAAATACCCCATGATTTCCAGCATGTCAAATCTTCCCATTTCACACACAACACAAAGTGAACGTGAGTAGAAGTAGAAGGCGGATCTATAGGAGCATACGGAGCTATCTCCAAAGGAGAAATCACTCCCCTACCATAAGCATTAGCATTTTATCTTTTTTTTACTTTCAATTCATGTATTTCGTAATTTTAAACATTGAATCGATTGTTTTAGTTAATATTAGCGGCTAAGCACCTCTGGTGATGGCCTAGTTATGATTCCTTAATTGTTTTGTTTGCGTTTACATTGCTTCCGTATAATTATTTCTAAGTGTATGCATGCATAGTTTGTTGGTAGCTACCCTTGTTTCGGTAGTTTTGAATGGCGAGGTGGCTAGTTACTTAGAGATATGACCAATCGACCCTAAGTAGGTAGACTGAGTGGGAAGGGTAAGATATGACCCACTGACGACCCTTTTTGCTTGTGCGATTTGACCAACTGATCACCTACCGTTTTGATAAACTTAAGAAGTAAGGGGTAAGTGTTTAGGATGCTAGCGCCCGGGCACTCACTATTATGAATCTAGCATGTAGCGGTACTTAATGACTTGGCTTAGGAGACTAAGAAAAACTGGACTTATGACAAGTCACCTGATTTCTCCAGTGGGACCCTTTGATGATAGGTTAGGACGAACTGACCAAATGTTGTCCAAGCGACTTTGACCCCACCTGAAGTAGTTGGAAGTAATTAGACGTAAACATAACTAGTTAGGATGAGTAACTAGGTTGGCACCCCTTCCTCTATTGATCACAACCTTCGCCTTTAATTGCTTTAGTTGTTATTTATATCGAAATCATATTAAAATCTGTGACACCTAGACTTAGTTTAAATCCGCACACATAGCTCTTGGGTCGACCTCGGTTTTACCGAATACTACACTACACACGACCGGGTACACTGCCCATTAGTGCATTAGGGTAGACCATAGGTATAACGAGTAATTATAAATATTGAAACCGGTCAAGAAAACCGCATCAAGAAGTCAGATCGTGGCTACACCGTAAGTCGCACCGTAAGCTACACCGTGCCGCATCAAGCCGCACCGTGTCGCACCGTGTCGCAATGTCCGCACCGTAAGCCGCAATGTGCCGCACCGTGTCGCACCGTGTCAACTTGGGTTTTTGCCAATCGTATCATGAATACCAGATAAATCGTCAACCTGAAGCAACGTAAAAAAAGTATAACATGTAATAAAATGTTTATACACATAAAGTAGTCAAGAAACTAAAATCCTATGTGAAATTACCTCCATGTTCATATAATTCATGACAGGTGCCAAATTTAAATTGGGTACTTGTTCTGGAACAGCAGCAGCTAACATCATAAATCCTTGTCGAAGAAATTTCACTTGAGCCTTCAGTAAAGGAACTTGAGGATCGTGCAATCTTTTGTCCTTTCGACTAAAATTTTCCCGTGCAACGAACTAATCCTCTCCTTTCTCGTCCTTTTACTTTTGACAAATCATCATTTTCCCAATCAGAGGAGTTTGTTGTCTCTTGATCCGTTCTCTTAGCTTTTATGTCCGCCTACGTGTAGAATCAAATGAAAATTGTTTTCTTCATGAAAAAATATGCCTCATACTTGACTAGCTATTTATTAAAAACATTTATAAATAGCATACCACAAATTGAGCAGCTACAACATTTACGATGCTTCCATTTTTCGGGTTCGGGTTATACAGTACATGCCTCCTCGTGACGGACTTACATCGTTGTTCTTTTTCGTCTACATTGAAAAGTACATTTACATTAACTTTTTAACTATATTTGAATAACAAGATGAACCATTATACAGTAAAGGACATGATTTATATATGCATTATTATGTAATCTTAAACATTATAGATGTAGAAAAAAATTAGCTGACCTCTTCATCTTTTACCCGTATGAATGATTTGGTCCCGGTCACATGAGGCTCAATTGACTTCAAGCGATTAATTTTCTCCTTGCACTTTCCACCTATCAATTTATTTTGACAAGCAGATAATTCCATATATTTCATGAGCAAGCCTACTAATGACAAGTTACTGCTTTTTCTTCAAGAACCAACTAGCCACAAGCTTTCTAAATTGACTAGTTTCCACTCTATCGTCACTTTGAGATTCCACAATTTCATCAATTGTCATAGTCGGATCGTATGAACTTTTTAAGCTCATACTTCCAAGATTTCCATTCTTCGGACATGTCCATCATGATCCACGCTTTTATGTCGCCTTCGATTGATCTGATTCAAATGAAAATTTTTCCTAGAACAATATTATAGGGATTAGTAATAGAATACTTACATATATATATAAATACTTTATAGCACACTAGCAGGGTACCTGCGCGTTGCAGCAGCGGGCGTCATACAATTAAAATATTCAGCAAATTTTTTTTAGATCTATATTTTACAATACAATAGATGTACGGACGACGATAATTTTAGTTTTGAATAATGTTATGTAATAACAAAATTTTCATATAAAAATTGTAGATTATTCACGTGATGTGGTGACAATAATGAGTTGGTAGTATGTATATTGTAAAGGTATGAGATAAAAGTAGTTGACAATAGCCCGTAGTCATAAATTATCATTAAAGAGTAACACCACAGCGAATTTTAAAAATCACTTACATTATACTATGAAAATTTAGTTCTAAAAAATAATGTTTGTTAAATTTGTCCCACATAGATAGATGATACAAGTAAAAGATTACTTATAAAGATAAAGTAAAAATAAATATGCAATAAATCATGTGGTTTACTTTAAAGAGTATAATTATTAATATTCAAATATATACATATATAATTAGCACTTAGCACTTTGCACCTTTGCATCTTTTGCTTTGAAAAAATCGTCCAATTTTATAAAACAAAGCTTTTATTTTTTACGGTAAGTTTTATTAAAAAAATTACAAAAGGCGCATATGTAGGATCGTAATATTATTGTGTTTGATGATTCGGGTGGTCTTGGATGATGGAAATACATGTTTGCCATAGTTTAGAGAGAGAAAGAATGATAGGGTGTTCTACTTAGAGACTTGCTTTGTAAATTATCAAATGTTAGATTGAGAGCACCACCCTTCCATGGATGGAAGGGTATTTATAGTTACAATGAATACGCCCTCCTAACGGACTATGGATCGTGCATACGATGGGTAAAGACCCGTCCTTCCTCCACGGTGTTGCACACTTTTGGCCGACATGCTCACACTTTGAATCATGACATCTTTCCATCGAGTAGCGGAAGCTTTACGGTTCATGATATTTGCAAAGAACAGAGAAGCGAAGCATAGTATAAAAATATCGTAACCGAGTTATGTAGATATGCACCATCATGATTTCTTCAATTAAGTGTGGATGCTATGAGCATGCGGCTTTGGATTGACTCTCAATTCGATCACCGCAACCGTCCAAATGTACCGCAAACAACAATTAGCAATAAAACACACGAAAGTGTCTTTGATCACTTTCGTTGAATTGAGGTACACGCCCACGGTTCCCGCTGACCAAGACAAGTATCGCCTATGATCGTATAATTACAAGAATCTCCTTGACAGGTTTCGCAATGCTCTAGCCGTTCTCCAACCGAACGTCTCAAGGAAGACAACACGGAGTGAGTGAACCAATGAATTGAGATTTACCGATTGATGAAAATGATTTGAAAAACAATCGTGTATTGCTTGAAGAAAGAGTTTTGCAATACGACGAAGGTTTTATAAGAAAGATCAATTTTCAATCAAAAATACTTTTTTTGTATTTGAAAAGAATACACATTCAATGTGCTAGAGAAAGAAGTTTGCACATCGAACGGTTTTTCCAAAAGTATTTTTTTCAATCAGAGATACTTTTTGAGTTTGAAATATGAATACACATTCGATGCGCTAGAGAAAAGAAGATTTGCACATCGAACGGTTTTTCCAAAAGTATTCACAATTCCTTTCTGGACCAAGGTTGATTCAAGAGTGAATCGCCCATCGCTTCTCGCCGCTTGTTACAAGCTTGATCTTTAGAAAAGATCTCACATGTCACCCACCAAGAGCTTGTTTGATGTTGGCTCTAGAAGGATTTCCATCTTCATAGTGAATATTTTTACATATCACTCGGATGTTCTGGCAATATCACAAGGATAATGCGTAGGAATCTCAATATATACTTACTTTCCACATTGTGTGAAACAGCAAGTCATCATTAATTTTGTGTCCTAACGAGATATTGTGGATGATCTCTTGGCTCTAGACTCAATCGTGCATATTTGGTTCCTATGCCGGAGACTAGGGAGAGGGTGTCCTTCTTCAATATCAACAATCTCTAAGAGAAAGTCGATAGATAATGTCGGTTCCCCATGAGAATGAAACAAGCCCTTTTAAGAGGAACTTGAGTAGCTTGGGAAGTTTAGTACAGTCGCCATTGGGTCCATGACGCCTTGTCTTCAATACCAGTGTTACCTTAGTAACAACCAAGAGCATATGTATTGAACCCGGTTTACGCCTAAGGTTGAATTATTGGAGGCTATTTCTTTTCACCCTTTTTCACATTTATTTCTTTTTATTCTTCAACCCCTTCAAGCTTACCGAGACTTCATTACTAGAACCTTGTTGGGTTTATTCCAGTTCTAGCTCTATCTCACCGGCACTCTTCCCATATTCTCATTTTTCTCCTTTTTCAATATACCTAAGGACTCTACACTAACTAGTGGATTGTCCTCGGTAGATCCCTCCGGTTCGCGGATCGTGGTACGAATACCTAACCTCACCATCCTTATAACTCCATACATAAAGTAAAATAGTTGGTCTTTTGGTACGCTCGGTCCTTCTCGAAACCAATTGAAAAATCATTTGGAAAATCCAATCAAGGTACTTGTGATATAAAATCAAAACATTTTGTACCTTAATTGTTTTTGATCATTTAGAAATGCTCCCCCTCAACATGTACGTATGATTTTGAAATTGTTTAGCACATGGAGGCAAGAGGACTTTGAAATATTTTCTTTGATCACAATTTTCATAGAAAAAGCCATTTGATTTTCTTGGTAAATTCTCCCCCTCAATATGTGCGTAGGATATTTGAAATCATTTTATCACATAGAGGAAAGAGTTCATTTGAAGTACATCCACGATCACAAAATCCATTAAGAAACCATTTAAAACTCAATCAAGGTACTTTTTGTTAAAACATAAAAGCCTTTATACCTCGATAGTTTATTTTCTTTAGAAATGCTCCCCCTTAATATGTGCTTCGAGATTCGAAAGCGCTTAGCACATATGGGAGAGCAACTGCATAATTGAATCAAACGATCACCTTTATCGATTTCATATTAAATCACAAATTCTCCCCTATCAAAAATATCAAACCCTTTGAGATTTTGGATCCCAAGTGATTTAATAAGGTTTAGAAATCATGGGAGAATATGCCCGATTTAAAACTCATCTTGTTTTTGATAAATGCTCCCCTCAACATGTGCATTATGTATATTGAAATCGTTTGACACATGGAGGCGTGGAGTGCCTTTAAAGGACTAAAACCAATTCCATTTAAACAGATAAGAGATTTAAATCATGATCTCTCCCGATCAAAATTTCAAACCATTTGAGGTTTGTGATCCCAAAAGATTTAAATCATTTAGAAAATTTTGGGAAAGACGTGGCAAGATTTGATTTTGAAAATGATGATAAGGACCATTTTAAGACATTAAAGATTGTTAGTGTCGTATGATTGTTTTAAGAGATCTTTAAGTAAAATAAAACAATTTCACAATCAAACAAGAACAGAAAAAATTTCATTTTGACAGATCTTTGAATTTTAAAGAAAATCATGCCATGACATAACATTAAATCTTTAGATCACCACATTTTGACGTACAAACGGACATTTTGTGAAGAAATATCGTTTGAAAATATTTTATTTTAAATCACTCTCCCCCTCAATCGATAACAGTAGTCGTTGATTGAGTGACTTAGGTTTTTATAAAATGAAGTCCGGTAATTTTCAAAATTAAGTCCAATTAATTTTCAAAACAATATTTTTCTACCATACGAACATGGTGTCATCACTATTAATCCCGCAGTAGATATGTTAGGTGGAGAGAATCATAAGTCGCTCATTGTTCTTTGAAAGGATGAAATAAACCGTCTGCGAAGCGTTGAGACCTCTCAAGTTGCATCTATCGTGCCAACTATCCATGGAGAGATCCGATTAAGCTCCGCTTTCTTCTTTTGTCAACACAAGATATAGTTACCCTTTCCTTTCAGCATCCAATCATCTTCACTTGTGGGATCCGGATCGGGAACATTCTTATATACCAATATACCTACATACGTTAGTGAACACACATACAAATATATGGTGGTCGACATCACCAAACAACAATCGACTAATAAAAGTCAATTCAACATATCAATCAGTTCATATAAAGCATGGGAATAATGTGTTTATCAAACTCTAATCATCTAATCCTAACAATCATATCCTAAATTCCTAGTCCTTCGACACAGGCAAATATCATTTTTAATTAAGCACGTAGGATAATTAAGAAAGCCCGTTAGATGATATAGATTTGAAAATTCTCCCTCAATCAATGACTTATTTTCCGAAAAATCTAAAAGCTGAAGTCATTGATTGAGTTTTCAATTAATCCGAAAACTCGAATCGATTGATTCACAAGCAACTCATTTACCACAATTTTGTTAAAACAAATATTTTTCTCAAGAATTTTAGACGGAAAAATATTTGAGTAGGAACTGAGATCCTTCGACATACTTTCCTCATTTTGTTTTAGGATAAGTGCTCAAATATTTGAAAATAGGTTAAGCTTAACACTTTCCTTTCTTGAAGAGCGGGTTGCTATCTCAAATAATAGCAAACCATTGTTTAAGCGCGGTTACTGATCAAATAATCGCAAGCCATATTTTGAGACATGTTTAGAAAGGAATATTTACACCTCCTGCCGAACTTCATCTAAAGTCCCGTGCCATTATTGAATGACATTTCTAAGACCGTAGATGTTATCGATACGGAAGACATGTCTTGAGAAAACATATTTTTGGTCTTTTCAAAATTTCGATTTTTATGGGTTTTGTTGGTTTTATATTTTCTATTTTGTTTTGTCGGTTTTATATTTTGTATTTGGTTTTTGATAAATATATACAAAGATAGAGTAGATGATATAATTTAAGAAGATGATGATACGAGTACCGAGATAAGGATATCAAGCAAGATGTCGTAGAAGATAGAATTCGCCATCTCTTAAACTTCCACCACCAAAGCTTCCGAGGCTCCGAATAGAAGATAGAACATGAGCCTATGAGAAAGAGAGACTTTGGCGCTTCCCCAAACCGAAAATCCTTATGTAGAGCGATTCAAGCTTTATTTCAAGCTTGCTTTAGCAGTGCACAAAGAAGCACACCATTATCATTGATCCTGCCGCTCCTTTTAAGAATAATCACCGTGATTCTTCGCTCGAGGTTATATCATCCAATAGAACAACAACAACGTATCATCCCACATTTAAATAATCTTCTCAAATTCCATACCCACTGAAGTCTGAAGCAATTCATACCACAAGTTGTCAAGAAACCACTTCCCCCAAGTAGACGAATTGATGCAGTCAGTCTCTTAGACTAGAGCTCATGAACCCTAATACACATATACCCAAAGACAAAGAAACTTATACCATCGAAGTAGCAGATTAAGTGCAATAGCCAAAGAGTAACCCCGATGTATACTTTTCTCTCCCAAGAAAGTGTGTGAAGCTCAAGAACCCGGCACCCGAATGCCCAAAGAGAGAATAACCGATAACATTGAAGAAGCAGTGAATCACTAATTATCTCTCGGAGGACTATCTCTCGAGGATTTCAACTCAAATAAGTGATTATATCTACGAATCACCGATTAAGCACTCAAGTTAAACAATGAGCATCCCCAATGTACACAATATCTCTCCCGATGATTGCGATAGCATCGAAATCATCACACACTTGTGTACCTCTTTATCACCGAAACTAACTCTTCCATCTCTTCCCCACATAGTTGGAATAAGAGCACTAAACGCCATGAGTCAAACCTTGAGTTTCTCGTGGTAATGACAATAGTCTTCCGAGATATCTTCAATCACTTAGAAGTATTAAGTTCATCAAGTTTACTCGCTTTAGCTGTGTGTCTCCTTCCCTTCTTTGGTTTTGATACTTGAAATCAAAGAACACATTGTAAGCCCGTGATACTAGAAATTTGTTGAGAAGAACATTAGAAATCTTGTGAGAATCAACTTGCTGAAGAACAGAATGAGCAAGTCTAACTGGGGATTAAATCAGACATTTCACCCTCCCCCAATTAGTGCTCTCCCCAAAGCTGACAATCTTTATGATGAATGTCCGAATTAAGAAGAAGTCTTTAGATCGTTAAATGCAACTTGTCTTTAGTCTTCTATCATGTAGCAGAAAGTGTAGAACAGACTGTAGACTCGACCTTCTTCAAGATTGTCCAGTTGAAGAATAGTTAGTTAACATCTTCATCACACCAAAAAGAATCCCAATTAACTTACATCTTGCAAATCCCCTTAACTTAAAATCCCTCCCAATCAAACAAGAACAGAAAGATGTTCATTAAGGAAATCAGCAATCAGCCCGCAACGAACACACGAAATGGTAACACCAAGCAAACAATCACATCAAACATCATTGCTCTCAAGTGGATCTTCAAAGTAAAACTTGAAGAGCATGGTGATGTGTTAAATAACAAGAATAGAAGGTTGTTCGGAATCATCATGTTGATGTGTACGTGAAGCATTAACCGGAAGCACTTTGTCGTTAAACTCATATCAGCTTGTGAAGATGTCAACCAACGGCTCTAAGAAGAAAACTCCATGTGAAGATGACCCGATAAGAAGAAGATCGGTTCTTACATGAGTTTGGAGCCGTTTGACCATTTTATTCTCAAATAAAACTCAACATGCAGAGTTATCATACTTCTTCTCCCCCTCAAGAATTGCATACGGAGTTGCCATTCTTGATTGAATAAGTGAAAATCTTCAACAAATGTAGTCTATTCACACTTCTCCCCGCAAAATTAGCACGTGATGTCGCCATCGCCATTATAGTTGAGCAAGTGGAATAAGAAAACAATCAACAAGAGTCTTGTTCACTTGATAACCGAAAGCGTGGAAAAAGTATGAAGCATGTTGATGAGAATGGTCATTAATGAGAAGATTTCTCTTCTTGATAAAGCGCACTAACACGTACACTTTTATTTTCTTTAGAGTACGAGGTTTGAACTGAAGTATTCAAAACGTCATAAGAAGATTTCTCTTCTTTCCAAGATAAAGCGCACTGACACGTACACTTTTATTTTCTTTGAGGAACGAGGCATGAACTGTTGTATTCATACGTCATAATCTCTCTCTTTTCATCATCTCTTGGCAAAACATGTAATCAACCCCATTATCATTCAGTAGGCTCTTTGTCGTGACAGCTGATGGAGAAAACCCAATATGATGAATTTGACCTTGAAGTAAACTAACCCGAACTCGTGACTTAAACTTACACAAATGTAATAAAGAGTGGTGTCGAGACATCATCCTCCATTGAATCTCTAAGTACTCTATACTCTTCATCCAACCAACCATCAAGTATAAGACGTACATCACCTCTTAAAAATCTACAATTAAATGTGACACTGAGCACTACAACGTAACTCCTTAAAGTGATAGTTATTTTGTGATGATAAGAGCCCAATTCCCCCAAGTGGTAAAAAGAAAAGGTAAAAGACACCCAACAATAACTAGATTTCCAAGTCTTAGTTTTTGATAATAAGCTCGAACAAGGATCATGAAGAATTTCATCAAACCATCCCCGATACCTTCAGATACTAAGTACACTTGCCCGTGATATTTCACTTCAATCTCAAATAAATAATAGTGAATTAACCCCGTTGTCACATCTTCTGGTTAAAAGCTCAAATCTAGCCTCCTTTGACGTTTTAAGTGAACTATGATAACGGTTTCCATCCCGACATGGTTAAAAGCACATAACCCCGTAAAACCTTGTAATAACCAAACTGCCATGAGGACAACCCAAACACACACCCAATTCATGAAGTACACCCTTTTATCCCTTCTTCGAAACAGATACCGTAACACCATCATCAAAAGATCCCGAAATACGCTTTCCTTTCTCCAAGATGGTTCCATCATTACGGGATTTTACAACTCTATGGTTTAAACCGAGAAATAGTTTCTTCGAGGATTTTACAAAACCAAGAATAAACCGTAAGATAGATCCGAAATGCACTTTACAATTACCGGATGTTTCCATTGTCACGGATTTTACAAGTCTATGATTTAAACCGAGAAATAGATTCTTTCACGGGATTTTACAAAATCAAGACAAAACCGTAAACAATGACAGTTCGTGTTCAGACGTCATTGGTTTCGTTGAATATCGGTTTTAGGGGAATATGCAGTGGTTCATCAACAGTTCATTATCCAACATCAACAATATCATCAACCATCCAATAAACACTTTGGTAAACACATCATTCAAGCTTTCTGACGGCTATTGCAGTGACGACATGGAGAAGTAAACCCGATATGCCAAACTTGAACATGAAGTAAAATTCCCTAGATTTGTTACTTAAAGCTTGTATTAATCCTTGTGAAAAGAAACGGTGTACCCAATGTACAAAACCTCTTGACAATCTCAACTGAGTGAGACACCGAAGTAATAGCTACGTTGTGGGTTAAGCGAGAAAGAATCACAAACGTAGCTAAATAGCCAAGTCTTTATCACACTCAATAAATACCCAAACAAGTCATCTTCGCGGAAGGGTAGAAAGAAAGAAGACGAAAATAAGTAAACGCGCCCGAAAGACTTCACTTCAAACCCAAATAAGAAATACTGTACAAACATCCCCGTAGTCAACATTGTATAATCATCAATTCAAGCCGTGAAATAATAACCTCCGTGAAGATGATTAAACCAACGTATCTCATCATCATACCAAATCATATCATCAAAACTCATAACTCAACAAACCTCATTCAACGACTTGCAAGTCATGTTCAAGAAAAATCAACCGTTCCAGATAGGCAAATGTCTTGACCCGGTTCAAATAGTATACCCAATTCAATTGATAAAATTACCCAGATCAAAACATGTTAAAATGACAATTCAAGCTCATGTCCGGTTTTAAACATTGTCACTCCACTCTGCCCAAGTTCACTTTAACACGTTAAGCCCAAATGAAATATCACCCAATCATATGACAAATAATATATCACTTAACGATATATTGTTAAAAGGCACGTATGATATATGTCACTTAATGTATACACTTTAATGTGTACACGATGCGCAATAATTCATGTAACACCTCTCTACCAATTGTTGGTTATCCACGGTCCATATCATGTCCAAGAGTAAATCTCACAAATACCTAACATGCAGGCCCATGTACACAATATCACTTGGCTTTAAACATTAACCAAGCCCTTACATCATGCCGTCCATTGCAATTGAGATACATGGCCCGATCCACTCAATAATGAAATCAGACGGCCCATTTAAGAAACCATACAACCCGATCCATGTACAACATTTGTGTATCCGGATATAAGAGATGAGATACCCTAATATTTTGCTCATATTAACCCTAACCACTTTCACAAAATATTCGCCTACCACAATCACATCTCCTCACCAAACAACTTGCATCTTCAGAACTTCCAACATCACTCAAATAAATCACACATCTCAACAATTATCAAGTGAAATTGTAATCACAGTTAAACCCCATCAATGAAACGTATATGATATACGAATTAAAAAGTCATCATCCATTAACATACCAAACCGAACAAACAACATATCATATTCATCCATACATGTACAAGTTTCGACGACCACAACCGTTACGGCTTCTAGATCATTTAAAAATGGTCTCGGGTAGGTATTATGTGGTTGTTTTGTTTTGTTTGTTGGTCTTTTACGAATTAAAGAAACGAGTGTAACAATAATGTTATAACTCTTTCTTTGTTATTCGAATATTAGCACGAAGAGAAGTTTTCAATAGATAAATGATGATGTTTGAGATGGATTTTGATTGAGTTGACTTTGTTGAGTGCGGAGGCACTATTATATAGTCGGATGGTGTTGATTGAGGTTGTTGGATTAGTATGGACGTGATGTCATTAATGTATTTGGATCTTAGTAACCTTCAAAGATCATTTTTCTGCTTTCATTTCCGCTTTAGTATGTTGGACTGATGATGGTTATTGAATCTGAGGTCTTGATGAGTCAAAGGTATTTGGTATTGGTCAAGTGGTCGAACAGTCAAACTCTTCTTCTTCCTTTCTGTCAAGTCGCTAGGTCTAAGTCGCTAGATCTAAGTTGCTAGGTCTAAGTCGCCAGGTCTAAGTCGCTAGGACATTTATTTGACTCAATAGTCAAATAACCTCTAGTCGCTATGACAGCATACAAGTTGCTACGACTTGTAAATACAAGTTGCTACGACTTGTAAATACAAGTCGCTAGGCAGATATATGACTCAACTCGCTTGCAGAAACAGTTTTGACAAGTCGCTACCTGAAAACATGACCATTTTATATTTTCCGGCGATGTTTCCGACCACCTTCATAATAAACCCAGAAACACATCATAAAAACTGCATCTTATGACTGTTTTGACCTCAAGAAAATGACCAGTTTTGACCATATGAAAAAGACCATGTTGACAGAATTTGTACCAAACAAAAAAAAGTCTTGATATGTGAGAGATGTGAGAAATTTGTACCAAATAAAACTGATATTGCAAATTTGAAAAAGTCATTAAACCGGTTGGACACACATAAAACCCGATAAAAGTCGGTTAACCACAATAATAGAAAATGGAATTTTTCGACCAAAACAAGGCTTGTAAATGCTTTCAACAAGATTTAAAATCACACAAACTCAACACAACACAAAAACCATGGTACGAAAAATATTATCCGACCAAAACAAGATAATACCAACACGGTCTTAACAAGAATAAAAAATACCACACAAATCAACACAACACAATAACCATGGCTCTGGTACCATTTGTAGGATCGTAATATTATTGTGTTTGATGATTCGGGTGGTCTTGGATGATGGAAATACATGTTTGCCATAGTTTAGAGAGAGAAAGAATGAGAGGGTGTTCTACTTAGAGACTTGCTTTGTAAATTATCAAATGTTAGATTGAGAAGCACCACCCCTTCCATGGATGGATGTGACACACGGTAAATTTTCACTAAAATTTAACTAATAATTAATAATTCATTATTACTAAGCATAAGTCATCAAGCATGCATAAGCTTTGCCTGATCATTTGAGTAGATAACTCGCGTACAGTAGACTATTGCATCACTTTTGCATTCATATCATTTTATGAACATTTCATTTCATTTTTGTCTTATGATTAAATTGTTAGACGAGAGGTTATCTCGTTTTCCCGATGACCGACCTTTGCACGCTGCATCGACACTATGATAAGGGCTTGATAAAACAAATGACATACCTCCGTAATAAAAACTATTACAAGGATAATAATATCTCCGATGCGTAACTATAAAATACTACGTTATAAAAGTTATCAAACAATGGTACTTCAGTCACAATCTAATTTCGCGGGACACGAAATATTTAATACACTTTCACTTAAACAATAACTCTTATAGGACTCAAACGCAAGTAAACCATAAATGTAATTTACATATATACATACACACCTTACATAAAAGAAAACATTTTTTTTTTGAGATATACATCTCTTTGTCTTCTCTCCCCACACACGACAAAAACAAAGCAGAAAAATAAAGATATCAAATCTCCATCTTCAACCTCTACTCTTGGCTGCCCTTGTAGGTCGAATCTTCCCAAAGAGGAATACCCAACATGCTTCTTCCATCATCTCCTCTTCTCTCTTACCAAAACCATGTAACTTGTTGTCTCTCAAATCCACTCCTATGATGCTTTGGCTACTATTCGAATGAGTCCAAGATGAGTCAAGACAAAGCCACCCAAGAGAAACATATCCCAACATCAATCTACCTTGAGCCAAGTCCAAGATTTCCTAAGTTTTTGGAAGTTAACTAGTTTTGGCTTCAAACCAAGTCACAAGAAAAGAAAGATGGACAAGCTCTTCCCAAAATACTTCCTTTATCTCTAGTAGAGATGCAAACGCCCCAAACTCAGTTTCATCATCAACCTTAACAAAAATTAGGGCTGGGTAAGATTTAGGGCTTTCAAAAATTGACTTGGGGGTTTTGGAGTTCAAGGTCGGTATACACCAATTCCGTCATCAATTCGGTGATATCAAGAAGGAGTGGAGGTCAATTGTTGTTTTCTAATTCGGCTTTGTATTTGTCCAACATCCGAAATTTGTAAGGATAATATTTTGTTTGTACCTTTAAACCATTCTTGTTATGTTTTGATATAGTGGTCGTGTATGACCCGAGATGGATTTAAATTGGTTTTCGAATAAAGAATTAATGGTGACATAAAATTCGTTCTTGTTGAATCCTTATCAAGCATGTTTAAGAAGAATCATTTTGGTAATCGTTATGTAGGAAGATATAATTTTTGGTTATGGCCTTAAGATAATATGCGAATGGTAAAAACAAAATGGTCACAACACTAGGAGCATAAGTCTTGAATGTTGGTTAAATTGTTACTTTTCTTTCTCGCTCATTTGTTGTGTGACCACAGTAACTGTAGGCTGGGAAATGGACCCTCGACGAGGGTAACTCTCGTCGATAATCATGGGAACATTGCCTTCGGTCGAGAGACATTTGGGTAGAAGGGTGTCGAGGCCTAACAAATCCGAGTAGTACTCGAATGATGAACCAAAGGTTCGGTCCCCTATCTCGACGTCTAAGCCTTTAGAGTATGATGTAATTACATCACTTGTTGATTTTAAAATTGATGAGTGTGTAAATACTCATCATTTTATCTTGTTTAAGCGCTTTTGAAACATCCGAAAACACTCGAAAAGCATCAAAATGATAAAAATATCACAAATTAGTGTTTTATGTGTTTTAAATGCAAAAATATCAAAATCGGTGAAAAAGCGTATCAAGTTTGCATAATTGGCGGTTTAGTCCCCAAGTTTGAAAAATTGTCAAAACAGTCCTGGTAAAACCAAATAAAGAAAAATATCATTTTAAGTCCTTAGGGATTCAAAAGTTGTCAAAATTGGTCCTTGAGATTCAAATTTACAAAATTACAACTTTAGTCCACGAACTTTGGAAATTGGCAAAATAGTCCTTTGAAAATAGGAAAATGGCAAGTTTAGTCCTTGCACTATTGAAGGTTGTCAATTTTAGTCCTTATGGTAACTTTGGAAAATTGGCGGGAATAGTCCTTCAAGTTTTCGATTTGCAACATTAGTCCTTGTCATATTAACCTAAAAACCTTGTCAAACCCATTTGACCTTGCCAATACCCATTGGACCCCCGCCTTTTCCCTTTTGACCCTGTCACTTTCTCATTTTGACCCTTGGTCAAAATAAGTCAAAAAAAAGATAAAACACGCCCACCTCCTTATCTTCTTCCCACCTTTCTGCTGCAAACCTTTGCCACTCTCCTCCCATCACCTCAACTTTTCCACCCCATCATCATCACTACCCACCCACAATTAATGCCACCCCCTACTTGCAAATTCGGAGCCCTACAAGTCAAATTCCGCTTCCGCCAAAAATGGTAAAACAGGTAAAATGCTCTCAAACTCTCCCATTGGTTGAATTGAGAGGTGGGATTGCATCGAAGGCCACGTGGAAGGATTTGGAAGCATAAAGAGGAGAAAAGAGTCAAGAAGAAGAGTAGTTAATTTTCAAATTCACTTGTATGTCGTTTTTCTTTAAATGTTTTAATTAGCTCAAAAGTTTGTAATTTTCAAGTTTATATTGTATTAAATTAAGTTATTTAGTCATTATAACTTAGTTTCAATCTTAATTCAAAGTTCCTTTACATTTCAAGTTTTTGTATCTTGTTAAAAATTTCAAATTCAAACTCTTGTTAACAAGCTTCAACAAGCTTATTTAAGCTTAAACAAGTTTACTTAAGCTCTATAGCTTTTGATAAGCTTAGAATTCATTTTCAATCAACTTTGGAATAAAGTCAACAAAAGTCAAAGAAAATGCAAAATTGATGCGAAAGGTGTAAAAGTTGATGCGAGACATGAGAATGGGGTGAATTACAGTTATATGGGTTGATTTGATAGGTTAGTGGTCCTTGGTTTCAGGTTGCAAGCCAAAGTGGTTTTAAACTTTAGTAAGTGATTTTAAGTCTTTTAGCATAATCTCCATTTGTAGTTATAATCATTAAATTGTTTAAATAGTAGTAATTAAGATATATTAAACTAGTTTGATCAATGGTTTGTGTTTGTTTAGTGTTATAATAGTTTCAAACTTTACAACAATTATCAAGGGTGTTTGGATTTCTTGATAAGTCATCTAAAGAGGCTTGTTCGGTGGATACTTCTTGTTGTTTCATGCTTTGTTAAGCTCATTTGAGCACAATTCGATCTATAGTTGGTGCTGCTAATCACAAAGTCAAACATCCTTAAAATCCATCTCATTCAATCATTGTTGGAATTTTAGGATTAGTAGATCATGGTTTTATGTTTATAAGTGTTAAACCTTGCTTGCTTTGTGCTCATTACACCTTGTAACATCATCATCGGTCAATAAATTGGAATCAAGTTTAGTTTTAGTCAACTTTCAAACTATTACAAAAGTCAAAATATGTTAAATCTTGGTTTTATGCGACATTGCGAGAAGATGCACATGGAGTTTCAATAAGGGTTTGTAAGGTCGATATTTGGTCTATAAGTAGTCTACTAGGTGGTATTTAGGACCTAATATCTGTTTTAGCTTAAGCCCTTTGGATAAGCTTGGGCATAAGCTCAAAGTAAGGCTCATATGCCTCTCATATCTCGATACCAAGAGATTTTCTCGACTTGTTGCTTAGCTTGTCCATAGCTCATTAGAGCTTTTCTTGGTATGCTATTTGGTTGAAAGGTACTTGACCAGGTCTAGTTTAGATCTCAATAATAGTTTTGATATCCGACTTATTGGTGGGCTTGTGCTTAAGTTCAAAATAGCACTCTAAATCTTTTTTAGTTTAAGTTTAAAACATCAAATCACAAGTAGTTGCAATTCAGAGGTCATGACTTTGTGTTTTAGTTATTTTAGATTACTCTTATCATAATATAGCTTACGTGTTGGTTTGGTTTCCATTGGGTACACTTTAGCTTATTAAAGTGCTTATTCATAAGCTCATTTCATAGCGATCCCATAATCTTCCACACACCACCATGTTTTCTATTTTCCTAGATTCCTAGTATAATTTTAGAGTTTTCCTGAAATTTTCACATTTTTCCATAACAGTTTGCTATTTTCTTAATTAAAAGCAGTTTTAGGATTATTTAAATAGCTTTTAATAGAAAAATTCGAAAAAGTCCAAAAAATAACTTTTCATTTTATTAAGTTTAGATAAATATAAAAAGTGAAAAAGTAATTTTCAGATTTTCATAGTTTATTTGGTAATTTTAGTAATTTAATTAGTTTTAATAGTTTAAAATTCATAAAAATAGAAAATAATCGAAAAAATACAAAAATAGTTTTGAAAATTCTAGTTTGTTATTTTAGACTTTTCCATTTCATAATTTTATTTTTCTAGCTTTATTTCCTAATTTCTTGTATTTTAGGTAATTATTAAATAGTTAAAATAGTTTTAATTAATAATAATTAGATAATTAGTTATAAAAATAATTTTCTTTTTCTAAAAGTTTCTTTTATCATTAGGTTTGTAAAATATCATTTTCATATTTTTAGGGTTAATATTGTGTAAGTTTCACGTTTTTATTTGTGCGTCGCGTAGATTTTAATTTCGGTTTATAAAACATAAAAACAAAAACATCGGTTTAAAAATAGTGATAGCGTTTATTTAATAGATTTTAACTTTTAATTTCCTTTAATCTCCATGGTTTATAAACATCTCAAAATCCTTCTTGATCACTATCCTTAGTGGTTATTCGACATCGATTGTGTTTAACACGGTCATCCTCAAGTGGGACTTAACGACCGGGAATCCACTGTATTCTCCGATCTTAAATTGCATTGGTGTGTGAACTGTTTTGAGTTTCTTCTGTTGGTCATTCACAAGTGGCTAGCTGCGTGAGATAACTTGCGGTTTTGCCGATCAAATTTTAGCGCCATTGCGGGAGGTATAAGCGTGTTCTAAGCATTTTCGGACCGTGCTTGCACATATACCACGGTTTGTAAAAGTTTTACGTAAAGTTATAACAAAATCAAAAGTTCATTAACACTTTTCCTAAAGTGTTAAAAACACCAAACAAAATATAAAACAACAAAACAATCGTAACGTTTTCGACTTGTGTTTCTTTTAAGGTGATTCTTAAAGAAATACGATTTGGTTAAACGAGACGATACCAAAATATTGTCCAAAAGTTTTAAACCCATCGGCACAAATCTATACCTCGTCTTTTCGGTGATACTTAATATACATAAAAATCAACCACCGCAAATCAAGGCGTTGCACTACCTAGCGGGGTGCGACCATAATAAGTTCGAACATCGATTTAAAACTTGCCTTTGTGTCACTTGTGATTTGGTGTACCTTTTCAAAGCCATTTCATTTGTGATTATTGGTTAAGTTCACTTGTGTTTTGCCTCATTTGTTTTGGCGATTTTTATACTTAGTGCATGCGCTCGTTCTTCGAGTTCTACAAGTCCATTGTCGAACTTGGAAAGATTCCTCGAAGAGCGTGAGGGCGTTCGCTCCTTCACCGTGGTGAGAGCGTCTACCACCACCACCACCGCCATAATGGCGGAAGACAAGCCGATGAATGAGCTTCTCCAAGCACCCATCGAGGGTTACGGAGATGCCATTGTTGTCCCGACCATCGTGGTGACACTTTTGAGCTCAAAACGGGTTACTTAATCGGTAACCCAAAGCCAATTCTATGGTTTTGGCGGGATGATCCTCATGCACACATTCGATGGTTTAACAAGATTGCATCTACCATCAAGTATAAGAATGTCCCACATGAAGCTATCAAGCTTCTTACATTCCCATTTTCTCTAGAGGACAAGCCGGAATTGGCTTGAGAAACAACCCCTCGTTCCATTGAGACATGGGAAGATCTTGTCACAAAGTTTGTGAGCAATTCTATCCTCCATCCCGAACCACAAGTCTTAAGAATGAGATAATGAAATTTTCTCGAGATTTGATGAATCATTCGGGAGGCATGGGATCGTTACAAAGACTTGCTCATGAAGTGTCCGCATCATGGTTTTACCGAGTTAATGCAAATGGATACTTTCTACAATGGTGCGAACCGGGCCAATCAAGACTCTCTAAATGCCTCCGCGGAGGTAATTTCTTGAGCAAGACCACAAAAGAAGCCTTGCAAATCATTGAAAACAAGTCCCGGTCCGTCCTTTCCGCACAAAGACATATCATCTTGAGTCTAATCTTGGACCTTCTACTTCATCTCCGTGAGTACATCTAGCACCGATGCTAAGATTGACAAACTCACGGATATTGTTCGAGCTTTGGTTCTTGCTAACCAAAAGAAAGTCACTTTCACACAAGCACCATCATATGGTGAAGTGAAGAAAGTTGAAGTTTGTGTTACTTGTGGTGGTCCTCATGCATACTACAAGCTGTCTTGCCACCGATGGTAGTCCGTTTGAAGCTAATGCTATAGCGGTACTTCAAATCAAGGAGGTAATCAATACCGTCCTCGAAATGAACCAAACTACCGTGCTAACACTTATCGAGCACCACCGGTTTCAACCAAAATCTAACCGAATCGAAACCAACAAAGAATGAACCAAGGTTATCAAAACCAAGGTAATTTCTATTCGGACCCAACCAAGGTTTCCAACAACAAGGAAATCTTAATCAAAACACTTACAACCGAGGAATCAATTTCGGGAATATGAACCCTAATCAAGGGAATTACGCTATAACGAAACATACGACCTCAAATTGTTCCTCCTCCTCCTCTCTGTCAACATCGATGAGCTTTTAAAGCAATTCATGAAGACTCAAGAGGAGACAAACAGTTGTTGGTCGGTCGGATCGTTGAATTAAAGAAGTCTTTAAATGATCGACCCTCGGGCTCGGTACTTTACCTAGCAACACGATCGCTAATCCGAGGCGATGCAAAGGCGATCACAACCGAGTGGTGTTTCGTATGATGGACCCGCTATTCCTACTACCTCTTCTTCTTCTCCCCGGTAGTGGAAAGTGAACACGAGGCGACAAAGGACAAGGAACTTCCTACTAATAACGGAGGTACCAACAATGTCCATCCTCGGGTTGTCCGAAACCAAAATCCAATCCGAGTTGTTTTGAACCTCCTGTAGCTCCCATTGAAAAATCCAAATCTTCTATTCCTTACCCATCACGTTTACATGAGCAAAAGCTCATGAGAAAGCTAGTCATCAAATGGAAAAATTCTTTCAAATTTTCCAAGAACTTCATTTTGACATAAGCTTCGCGGATGCTATCATGTTGATGCCCAAGTTTGCATCAACTCTCAAACACATGTTAAGCAACAAGGAAAAGTTTGTTTGAAATGGCTAAAACTCCTCTGAGCGAGAACCTCTGCGATTATCTTGAAAAAGCTTCGAGAAGCTTGGAGATCTGGAAAGTTCCTCTTACCTTGTGTATTTCGGGAATGGTTGAATGCTTTGCCTTAGCCGATCTTGGTGCAAGCATAAACACGATGCCTCATTCGGTATGGAAGAAACTTTCTCTTAGGATCTTACTCCTACATGCATGACTCTCGAGCTTGCGGATCGTACAATATCCGTCCTCTTGGAATTGCCGGGGCGTATTTGTGAAAGTAGGAAAGTTCCATTTTCCGGTGACTTTGTAGTTGTTGATTTCGATCTTGATCCACGGGTTCCTCTCATTGTTGGAAGAGGATTCACGAGAGCGGCGTGCTCTCATTGATGTATTTGAGCAAGAAATCACATTACGTGTTGGTAATGAAGTCATCACCTTTAACCTTGATCAAACTTGAGGTACTCGCAAACTATGATTACGAGTCGGTTAACCGAATCGATATCATTGATGTTGCTACGAAGAGTACTCTCGAAAGTTCTTGGTTATTCTCATAATTACGTGAGTGGGAATCCCACCACATCTTCTCAACCTATCATAGCCAATTCTACTCCTTCTCTCACTCCGTTTGAGGCGACTTCATCTTGGAAGAGATTGAAGCATACTTGGCTAGTGATTACATTCCATGGGAAATTGATCACGCTCAATTGACATCGAGGGGACATACTTCTCATTGAGAAAATGCTTAAAGATGATCATTCATCAACCCTCACATTAGTGATGCAATTCGGAAGAGATTAATCACCATGAGATTAATCCGGAGGAGATATTCTTACTCTTGAGAAGTTGTTAAATCGGGACACTTCTCCTCCTCTCCTCCGTCAAACTTCATAACAAGGAAGTCAAGTCGGTTGAGAAAAGCGAAGAATTTCTGAAGTCGAACTTAAGGACTTACCACCTCATCTTGAGTATGCATTTCTTGAGGGTGATGATAAATTGCCCGTCATTATTGCTCGAGATTTGAGTAAAGATGAAAAGATTGCTCTCATAAAGGTCTTGAAGTCACACAAGCAAGCAATTGCTTGGAAACTCTCCGACATTAAGGGTATCAACCACGAATTTTGTACTCACAAAATCTTGATGGAGGATGACTTCAAACCAGCGATTCAACATCGAGAGAAGGGTGAATCAAAAATCCATGATGTTATCAAACAGGAGGTTATCAAACTTCTTGATGCGAGATTGATTTACCCTATCTCGAGATAGTCCTTGGGTTAGCCCGATTCAACATGTTCCAAAAAGGGTGGCATAACTGTTGTCACGAATGAAGAAAGCGAGTTAATTCCAACTCGATTGGTTACGGGATGGCGTGTACGTATTGACTATCGTAAGTTGAATGGCGCCACCGTAAAGACCATTTTCCTCTACCCTTCATGGACGGATGCTTGAGAGATTAGCGAGGAATGAGTACTATTGTTTCCTTGATGGTTTCTCGGGTTACTTCAGATCCCCATTGATCCACGGGATCAAGAGAGACCACATTCACCTGCCCATACGGAACTTTTGCCTACAAGCGTATGCCTTTTGGCTTATGTAACGCTCACAGCACGTTCCAACGTGTATGATGGCCATATTCCACGACATGATCGGAAACAATGGAGGTGTTTATGGATGACTTCTCGGTCATCGAGGATTCATTTCGGACTTGTCTCTCCCATTTAGACAAAATGTTAAAAGGGTGTGAAGACACCAATCTATGTCTAAATTGGGAGAAGAGTCACTTTATGGTCAAAGAAGGCATAGTCCTTGGCCATAAGATTTCAAAAAGCGGGATTGAGGTCGATAGAGCAAAGTTGATGTTATTGCTAAACGCCTCATCCTACTACCGTCAAAGGTATTAGGAGTTTCCTTGGTCATGCCGGGTTTTATCGTAGATTCATACAGGATTTTTCCAAAATCGCTCGACCTATGACCCATCTTCTTGAAAAAGCTCCTTTTATCTTCTCTCTGAGTGCGTCGAGCTTTTGAAACACTAAAGAAAAACTTACGGAAGCACCCATTCTAGTTGCCCCGGTGGGATTTACCCTTGAGCTCATGTGCGATGCAAGTGATTTTGCTATCGGTGCGGTCTTGGGGCAGCGCAAAACAAAGCATTTTCAGCCTATACACTACATAAGTAAGACTATGGTGAAGCTCAAACCCATTACACCACTACGGAAAAGAACTATTAGGCGTGGTGTATGCGTTTGAAAATTTAAACCATACCTCATCTTGACCAAATCGTGGTGTATCACGGATCACTCGGCTCTTAAATATCTCTTTGCAAAACAAGATGCAAAGCGAGATTGCTCCGTTGGGTTCTCCTCCTCCGAAATTTGATATCATTATCGTGATAAAAAGGAGCGAGAACCTAGGCTGCGATCATCTATCGATTAGAGAACCCTCACCAAGATGTGTTCGAGAAAAAGGAAATAAATGAAACATTTCCTCTCGAGACACTCAATGCGGTTTCTTTTCGTGGAGACTCTACTACCCCATGGTTTGCTGACTTCGCAAATTACCATGCGGGTAACTTCATAGTGAAAGGGATGTCGTCCCAACGGAAGAACAAGTTCTTCAAGGATGTTAAACATTACTTACGGGACGACCCTTTCTTGTTTAAAATTCTTGCGGATCAAGTCATCGAGCGATGTGTATATGGTCGGGAAGCTATTGACATTCTCAAAGCTTGCCATCTTTGGACCTCTTGGGGACATCATAGCCCCAACTACACCGCCAAGAAGGTGTTTGATTCCGGATTCTATTGGCCCACGATCTATAAGGATGCCCATGAATTCGTCAAAGCTTTGTGGCGCTTGTCAACGTCACGGAATATCTCACAAAGGAATGAAATGCCACAAAGCGCCATTCAAGTGTGTGAGATCTTTGACATCCGGGGCATTGACTTTATGGGGCCATTCCTTCTTCTCGCGGTAATAAGTACATACTCGTGGCCGTTGACTACTTGTCAAAATGGGTTGAAGCTAAGGCTTTGCATACCAATGATGCCCGAGTTGTTGTGAAATTCTTGAAATCTCTGTTTGCTAGGTTTGGAACTCCACGAGCCATAATCGGTGATCGTGGTGCGCATTTCTGCAATGACCGGTTTGAAAGAGTCATGCGGTATGGTGTAACTCACCGTCTCTCTCTGCGTACCACCCCGAACAAGTGGGCAAGTGGAAGTTTCAAACCGAGGATTAAAGAATTACGGAGAGGACGGTTGGCGAAAACCGTGCCTCTTGGTCGGATAAGCTAGATGATGCACTCTGGGCCTTCCGTGCGACTTACAAAACACCCATCGGTGTACTCCATACTAGCTTGTATACGGAAGGCGTGTCATCTACTGTTGAGTTAGAGCACAAGGCATCTTGGGCCTTGAAACATGCCAACTTTGATATTGAGACGGTGGTGATCACGGAAAGTTCAAATGAATGAATTAAATGAACTCCGTGATCAAGCATACGAGAACTCTTTGATCTATAAAGAAAAGACAAAGAAGATTCATGACTCAAAGATCAAAACCGCGTTTTCAACGTTGGTGATCGAGTCCTTCTTTTCAATTCAAGATTGAAGATTTTCTCGGAAAGCTTAAATCCGTGATGCGGACCATTTACTATCACTAAGGTTTATCCTTATGGCACCATTGAGTTATCTCAACCCGATGGTCCAACTTTAAAGTGAATGGTCATCGGTTGAAGCATTACTTTGGAGAGGACATTCCTCCATGATTGTCCGGATCTTCAAACTTTCCCCATGAACCAATGAATGCGGGGATCGAGTCAAGCTAGCGACTCGGGTATCAAAAACGATAGCATGTTACATGGGTTTTCACCGTGTGTACCACCCTAGTGTGGGGAGTTGCCCGCATGTTGTGTATATATAAGATGTTCCAAAAAAAAAAAAAAAAAAAAAAAAAAAAAAAAAAAATCCTTGCTAAATAATGGCCTTAGTATTTCCCTTTTCGTTCTATGTTTCGGCATAACCGCGGTACTTTGAATATTGAGGCAATATTCATTTCTAAGTGTGGGGAAATTCTCACGAATTTTATCATGTAATTATACCACCTAATTCCCGTTTTGGCCAAAATTTTTTTTTTTTTTTTGGTAAGTGTTTACACTTTCTCATTTGGTTATCGATCCGCCATGTCTAATAAACAAAAGGATTGGCTAATCCAGAGCAAACGGCTCTTGGTAAAGATATCTCAAATCCGTTGACGACTTGCAATTTGCCCAAAATTGTATGGTATTATTCACCATATCCTAAAAAGTGAAGAGTTGGCTAGCCCGCAAGTTTATGGCTTGTGGTAAAGGCGATTGGAAAACCATAATTGGTAATCGACTCACCAAAGATATTTTATCTAAGAGTTGGCTAGTCCGAAGCAAGCGGCTTCGGTAAAGACAAATCAAATCCGTTGAAAGTGGTGGTTTGCTCAAAATCACATGGTTATCGGTGTACCATGGTTCTTACTTGAGCTGAAACATTTGGCTACTCGAGTAATGGCTTTTGGTAAAGAGATTCAAATCCATTAATTTTCTCAAAACATTGCTAGGGACTAGCAATATCTTAGTGTGGGGATTGATGAGTGTGTAAATACTCATCATTTTATCTTGTTTAAGCGCAAAAACATCCGAAAACACTCGAAAACGCATCAAAATGATAAAAATATCACAAATTAGTGTTTTATGTGTTTTAAATGCAAAAATATCAAAATCGGTGAAAAAGCGTATCAAGTTTGCATAATTGGCGGTTTAGTCCCCAAGTTTGAAAAATTGTCAAAAACAGTCCCTGGTAAAACCAAATAAAGAAAAATATCATTTTAAGTCCTTAGGGATTCAAAAGTTGTCAAAATTGGTCCTTGAGATTCAAATTTACAAAATTACAACTTTAGTCCCTGAACTTTGGAAATTGGCAAAAATAGTCCTTTGAAAATAGGAAAATGGCAAGTTTAGTCCTTGCACTATTGAAGGTTGTCAATTTTAGTCCTTATGGTAACTTTGGAAAATGGCGGAAATAGTCCTTGAAGTTTTGATTTTGCAACATTAGTCCTTGTCAAATTAAAAAGACTTGTCAAACCCATTTGACCTTGCCAATACCCATTTGGACCCCTGCCTTTTCCCTTTTGACCCCTGTCACTTCCCATTTTGACCCTTTGGTCAAAATAAGTCAAAAAGAGAAAAAGCGCCCACCTCTCTGCTTATCTTCTTCCCTCTGTTTCCTGCAAAACACTGCAGCCACCTCTCCTCCCATCACCTCAACTTTCCACCACCCTCATCATCATCCACCACCCACAATTAATGCCACCCCCTACTTGCAAATTCGAGGCCTACAAGTCAAAATTAGGTCTTCCGCCAAAATGGTAAAACAGTAAATACTCTCAAATCTCTCCCATTGGTTGAAATGAGAGGTGGGATCGCATCGAAGGCCACGTGGAAGGAATTTGGAAGCATAAAGAGGAGGAAGAGTCAGAGAGAAGAAGTAGTTAGTTTTCAATTTCACTTGTATGTCGTTTTTCTTTAAATGTTTTAATTAGCTCAAAAGTTTGTAAGATCAAGTTGTATTGTATTAAACAAGTTATTTAGTCATTATAACTTAGTTTCAAAGCTTAATTCAAAAGTTCCTTTACATTTCAAGTTTTTGAGCTTCTTTAAAATTTCAAATTCAAACTCTTGTTAACAAGCTTCAACAAGCTTATATAAAAGTTAAACAAGTTTACTTAAGCTCTATAATAGCTTTTGATAAGCTTGAGAATTCATTTTCAATCAACTTTGGAATATGGTCAACAAAAGTCAAAGAAAATGCAAAATTGATGCGAAAGGTGTAAAAGTTGATGCGAGGCATGAGAATGGGGTGAATTACGAGTTATATGGGTTGATTTGATAGGTTAGTGGGTCCTTGGTTTCACGGGTTGCAAGCCAAAGTGGTTTTAAACTTTAGTAAGTGATTTTAAGTCTTTTAGCATAATCTCCATTTGTAGTTATAATCTGTTAAATTCTGTTTAAATAGTAGTAATTAAGATATATTAAACTAGTTTGATCAATGGTTTGTGTTTGTTTAGTGTTATAATAGTTTCAAACTTTACAAATCAAGTATCAAGGGTGTTTGGATTTCTTGATAAGTCATCTAACGAGCTTGTTCGGTGGATACTTCTTGTTGTTTCATGCTTCTTAAGCTCATTTGAGCACAATTCGGTCTATAGTTGGTGCTGCTAATCACAAAGTCAAACATCCTTAAAATCATCTCATTCGATCATTGTTGGAATTTTAGGATTAGTAGATCATGGTTTTATGTTTATAAGTGTTAAACCTTGCACGCTTTGTGCTCATTACACCTTGTAACATCATCATCGGTCAATAAATTGGAATCAAGTTTAGTTTTAGTCAACTTTCAAACTATTACAAAAGTCAAAATATGTTAAATCTTGGTTTTATCTGAGACATTGCGGAAGATGCATGTGTTTCAATAAGGGTTTGTAAGGTCGATATTTGGTCTATAAGTAGTCTACTAGGTGGTATTTAGGACCTAATATCTGTTTTTAGCTTTTGCCCTTTGGATAAGCTTGGGCATAAGCTCAAAGTAAGGCTCATATGCCTGCTCATATATCTCGATTACCATGAGATTTTCTCGACTGTTGCTTAGCTTGTCCATAGCTCATTAGAGCTTTTCTTGGTATGCTATTTGGTTGAAAGGTACTTGACCGGTCTAGTTTAGATCTCAATAAGCGGTTTTGATATCCGACTTATTGGTGGGCTTGTGCTTAAGTTCAAAATAGCACTCTAAATGTTTTTAGTTTAAGTTTAAAACATCAAATCACAAGTAGTTGCAATTCAGAGGTCATGACTTTGTGTTTTAGTTATTTTAGATTACTCTTATCATAATATAGCTTACGTGTTGGTTTGGTTTCCATTGGGTACACTTTAGCTTATTAAAGTGCTTATTCATAAGCTCATTTCATAGCAGATCCCATAATCTTCCACACACCACCATGTTTTCTATTTTCCTAGATTCCTAGTATAATTTTAGAGTTTTCCTGAAATTTTCACATTTTTCCATAACAGTTTGCTATTTTCTTAATTAAAAGCAGTTTTTAGGATTATTTAAATAGCTTTTAATAGAAAAATTCGAAAAAAGTCCAAAAAATAACTTTTCATTTTATTAAGTTTAGATAAATATAAAAAGTGAAAAAGTAATTTTCAGATTTTTCATAGTTTATTTGGTAATTTTAGTAATTTAATTAGTTTTAAATAGTTTAAAATTCATAGAAAATAGAAAATAATCGAGAAAATACAAAAATAGTTTTGAAAATTCTAGTTTGTTATTTTAGACTTTTCCATTTCATAATTTTATTTTTCTAGCTTTATTTCCTAATTTCTTGTAATTTAGGTTAATTATTAAATAGTTAAAATAGTTTTAATTAATAATAATTAGATAATTAGTTATAAAAATAATTTTCTTTTTCTAAAAGTTTCTTTTATCATTAGGTTTGTAAAATATCATTTTCATATTTTTAGGGTTAATATTGTGTAAGTTTCACGTTTTTATTTGTATGCGTCGCGTAGATTTTAATTTCGGTTTATAAAAACATAAAAACAAAAACATCGGTTTAAAAATAGTGATAGCGTTTATTTAATAGATTTTAACTTTTAATTTCCTTTAATCTCCTGTAGTTTATAAAATCTCAAAACCTTCTTGATCACTATCCTTAGTGGTTATTCGACATCGATTGTGTTTAACACGGTCATCCTCAAGTGGGACTTAACGACCGGGAATCCACTGTATTCTCGATCTTAAATTGCATTGGTGTGTGTTTTGAGTTTCTTCTGTTGGTCATTCACAAGTGGCTAGCTTAATGTGAGATAACAACTACTATATCATTTTGTCAACTAGTGAACTTGAGAGTCTTTAACTCTAACTTAAGTATTTTCTAAAACCCAAATAGAAAGTAAACCAACTTTAATTTTGACAACACCAATATAGTGTCAACATGAAAAGTATATATACATTTATATACTCACTAGAAAAACCTTTCAATTATTTTTACAAACTAAACCTTGTTTTTAATACAATTATAAAAACAATTGAACTAATTTAAGTAGGTAATAATTAAAATAATAAACTAAAACATTGCCCTCCTTATCTAGGTCGCGTGTCGGTGCCGCTTCACAACAATCACTAAATCCCACTTCGGATTGCACATTTGCTAAGGTGAGTTTTCATAGCCCTCTTTTACTTGATAAACTGTTTTATACATTTTGGGGTGAGAAATATGCAAAACCTTTTATGGACCTAAACTATTACATGATTACTATTACGTGGTTTAGCCTAAGCCCTTATGTCCCTAGAGAATGCCCTTTTCATGAACCGTCAATTCCCCATTGGGAAGCGAATGTTATAAATAGATCTATTGAGGGTGACTCCTCCGTTCGGTTGGCCATGCTTAGGCCAAGGCGAAACGTATACCATGTCGAATCGAGTGTTGTGGACAAAACACTGCAATGGGCCTATATATTGTATGATATCATTTAGCATCTGAAACTGTCGTAGTATCGGTTGCATGAACTTAGAGCTAACGTAATAGACATTCATCCATATATCATTATATGGTTGTAATGATTATATGACTTTGATTTTTGGTCCAAACTTACTATTTTAATCTAAACCTATGAACTCACCAGCTTTTAGCTGACCTTTTTAGCATATTTTCTCAGGTGCTTAATTTGTGATCATGGATGCAAGGCAAGAGGTGGTAAATAGTCGTAGAAATATCTAAAGAAGTGTTTTACACATAATGATGTTTTAAATTGGGACCATCGAACTTATGGGATGTGCCCATTTATCCAAATAATGTTGTAAGAAAATGTTTTAAACTACTTTATGAAATCAAGCGGAGTATGTATTCCGTTCTTTATTACTTGTGTTGTGATTCTCCAATTTTGTAACATTCCCGAATAACACGTATGCTTCCGCTAAACCAAATTTGGGGTGTTCTGATTGGCATCGAGCCTAAGTTATAGAGAACTAGGTACATATAAACCCTAAACTATAACTACCTTTTACAAAAACATCACTCTACGACCGCCAGTTGCCACTTGCCTTACTTGCCGTTTTACTTAGAGTTCATTTAGACATAACTGCATGACATATTGCCTATTTATTAATTCACTACCTCATATCTATTATAAGTATATTTTTACATATACTTACACAAATGCACCGTCTTGTCACAGACCATGCCTTCCCCTCACTCGGAAGCTGGATGCGATGACACAACAAAAGGTTTGTCACCTGCTGAACGCATCCCACCCTTCTCAACTCACTCGACCTTGGAAACCCGTACAAGGTAGTGTATCAAGTTCACCAGAGGGTACTACCCACACTCCACCGCTCACTTCAAATCATCACTACTATCGATTACTATACCTACCATTTCCACTACTCCTACACTCTCACCAAGGCATCAAAGGATCCACTTCTCGGTTGGGAGATACCTACTAGCAAGAGAATCTGCCTCTGCATCATCACCGTCATCTTCGGTACACCACCTCTTAGTTTGTTCGAAGTTGGGAAACTTGAGCGACCATTGCTAGACCACCAACTCTCGACACGCTTATGGCGCGCATAACACGCCATGAGGAACAAATAGAAGAGATGTCGGATCATCCGGGGATATTACGAGAAGAAAGGATTGAAGGGATTGAAGAAGTGGTGGAAGAACTACAAGCACTTGGCGAAACACTCAAGGAATGCTACAACGATGTTGGGACAGCAATAGAGGGAACCCGTGAGAAGTTAAACGAAACAATTGCCAGCCTCGAAGACCACATTGAAAGGTGTGCTATGCAAACTCCAGGAGACATCCAGGGACGTCTCACAGAGATTGAAAGTAGGCTGACACGGTTGGAGACCGTTACTACAATAGCATTAACTGAGACAGGGTATCTGGAGGGTGTGGTAGAATTTCAAAGACGTACTATGGAAAGTAGGACAAATGAGGCCAACAACAAGTTTGCCAGAATGGAGCCCAGCTCAGAGAGTTAGAAGAATGGAAGGCAACTCAACAAAGTCAACCCGGACAAAGATCGGAAGTGCTTAAATTCAATTTGCAATTGTGTTAGACGTTGTAATGAGTGATTTCAATAAAAAGCGCTTGTAGTAGTTTTGTTACAAACTAGAGCGAGTCAATGAGCGCATGTTATGTATCGACCCTATGAGCCGTAAATCTTCTTAGAATGTAATCAAGCTTATGATGATGAGCGACTATGCATAATAAACAACGTCTTGTGAATTATAACCTTATGTTAAACTCACTCCAACCAATCTCCGCTTTCTTAACATCACCATAATAAACTAAGTCTCGAGATATCCGATCAACACAACCTAGAAAATACTTAATTGAGAAGTAGTATACGTTGTAACCTTATGGATCTCCACCATGGTCCTCACAATCATAGAAAACTCATTGTTGTCATTTCTTGTGGTTGAAGGAAAATGTTTCGATAAAGCGAACATGAACACAACCACCATTGAGAAATCCATTAACGAACGAGTTCTTTGCAAGAATTGCTAACTACCAAATCAATCACAACATCAACAACCGCATCCGGGGAATAGGAAGAAGTTGTTGGTAAGGCGCCTACAACACGAAATTTCTCTTACCAAGAATTCAAGAACGTAAACCACCAGATTTGAGGGGTGAAGGAGACATAGGTTTGGCAAAATGGCTAGAAAGGATAGAGACAAATTTTCCGCGAACAGAGTTGCGCGGACAATTGTAAGGTCAAGTATGCTACTTGCACCTTTCGACACCAAGCCCTCACATGGTGGGACATTTATGTCCGATTAGTGGGAATAGACGCTGCTTACTCACTTCAGTGGGACACCTTGAAGAAAATGATGATTGCAGAATACTGCTCAAGGAATGAACTGCGAATGATGGAAAGAGAGCTCTGTAGACTAACTATGATAGGGAATGACCTCGAGGGGTACACCAACCGTTTTCGTGAACTAGCCCATCTATGTCCTGATATGATAGGACCTGAGGAAAAGAGACTCGAAGCATACCTTTGGGGATGTTCTCCCAAAACTCGGAGGAACGTTGTTACATTCGCACCCACTGTCACTCAAGAAGCTACTGGTGCGACTTCTGGATCGACAGAATCACTGCCCCAAGGCAAGGCAATGGGGTACTGTGGTAGCAAGAGGAACTGGGAATATGATGGTGAGGAAGATCAAATGCAACAATCGAGCAAGCGTCAATGGACAGCTGAAGTTAAGACTACTAAAAACAAGCGGGAAGTAAAGTATGCCGGGACAAAACCCAAGTGTAATACATGCCCATATTACCACTATGGAAAATGCCCTATACCTTGTGGGATTTGTAAAAGAATTGGGCATGAGATGGAAGATTGTAAGCAACTCTATTGGGAGACAATGGCATGTCATGGATGTAGAAAGAAAGACCACATCAAAAGCATGTGCCCGGATAGGAAGGGTCAGCATGAAGGCAACAACTGTCGAAACAATTTCCTGAAGAAAGTGTGAAGAATTGTTCAGGCTCCCAACGGACACCATGGAAGAAACTAAGTTAGCTAGAGATGCTGGTTGTAATAAAGCTTAGTTTAACTTCCAAGTCATAGTCAACTTTAAAGTACTCCTCTATGAAACCTTAATGTACTGAACCTTCCCCTAGTAATGTATCTAATGTTCTTATCGTGTTATCTTAATATATGTCCTCTCCATGACCACTTTCACTGTATCATTAAGGATATCAACTATCTTTTCTCGATCAAAAGATCCCTCTGAAGATAAGAGAAAGTCATCTTGGGTGTTCGACTAGTCTCTCTGACAAATTAGTATCACCCAACGGGTTGTTTTAGAAAAATCCACATTCCAACAATTGCGAAGGTATTATTATCAATACCGATAATACCAACTCAAACTATTACCTTGCCAAAAATCACGAATTCAACATTTCATTCCTAACCAAGTTGCCATTGTTTCACACATCTTGGTCAAACGAGCTATAGGCCATGATGACAGAATTGGTCGGCCTAGCAAATCTTATAAACCATTACACCAAAACTTCGCACATGAACTTTTGCAACATTTCCGCTGACCAAAGAATAAGTACACCAAGATTTAGATTTTACCAAACAACACGTCACCGGTCCCCAATTATACATAGCCTGATCACCTATGTATAATTCGGGAGGGTAACGTCTTGCGGACATGGCTAAATTCTTGAAATTCTTACCGGTCATGTTAAAGGAAGTGCTTAACTCACTATCACGAAATAGAAAAGTTCGTGTCTATAACTCACGTCGACACCCCACCTTAAAATGCCATACATTTCACATTACACAGGGATAGAATAAACCGTGCCACCTGAGAGAAGAAATCTTCTACTAAGGAAACGAATGTGAAGCGTTTGAACCTTCGACAATGAATTAGCACCCTATAGAACACTGGACGCAGAGACTGACGCCTCGGATATGCCGATTCATACTTAGTATCCCATCACCTACACTGAACCAAGAAAGGAATAAATCTTCATACACCCCAGGTCAACCCAACAAGCACCTACACACACTGCGCAAGGAAAAATCATACGCCTGTTTTAGACATACCTGAGTATGACAGAGACTCTACCATTAAAGAGAGACGCTTTACACCAGAGCTGGAAGCTATCCTGATCCAAAAAGGAAAATAATGGTATAGAATACTCAACACCCAAAGATCCATGAGAAGCACTACACATTGCACAAATTAGAGTTAGAACCTAATATGATCACACTATGAAAACCTAGAAATGTTATCTTTACTACACCACGGGAGTACAGTGTACACCGACCACAAGGTCCTACGGAGTGTACGGAAACAAAAGGGAAGTTGACCATGTGACGACACCAAAAATTGTAGTCGCAACGTGAGTTCAATTACAACATTCGTACTCACCCAAGGCAAAACAGTCATAACCGCATATACTTCAAGCAACACCTAGCAAACAAAACCTTTTAAAGCCATATCACTTCAAGTAGTATCACTCAACGGAAGAACCGACAAAATAAAACTCTTACGACATAACCGAAGGTGAAATGGAATTCGTAAAGGACCGAAGGGAATCTTATCCCCAAGGACCAACGTTGAGACCCACACCATGAAGGGATTTGTAATCTCATTATGGGGGAGCCTCATTAAGGCCAGGAATTATACTCATCTAGTGTCCGGCAAAGATGCACCTTGAACCAGAGAGCTATTATGAATATCAAACATGAAGGCTGGTATTTGACCCATGACAAACCATACTTAGCATGTTCGAAAGGAAAAATTCAAAACAATCAGGAACCATCAAACCTACCGGTACAAACCGAAAATTTCCAGATAGAAATGGGAATGCATAACAATGGACTCTAGTACCAAGTCACCAAAGATCACTATCGATTATAACTCTACTTGGATACTAATTGATCATCTCATCAAATTCACCTATTTCTACCAAACAAAGAGAACGACAACATGGACAAGCTCGTATGGATTACTCGAAGCAAAGCGCTACAAGTCATAGCGTTTCAATTCTCTTCATTCCAAATAGCGATAACCATTCACATTAAACTTTCGAGGACCACTCCCAAAAATTCTAAGGAATTCAACATGAAATGAGTACCATTTGTCGTCTTTCGACTACTAGACTGAATGGAAGGACCATTCAAGCTATAGAAGTTATACTTCCAGCATGAGTAACATGTTTCGAAAGGTGAATAGAGTAGGAAAACTTCCTTAATCAAATTCCCTTGCAACTAAAGGCTACCTCCCGAAGCACTATATGGTCAAAAGCGCAAATCAATCGTGTTTAGAACATGGATCGGCAAAGAACCAGTCCAATGGTTCCATGCGGCTATCACGAACCATTGATAATAGTGTGCAGACCAGAGACCGAATGCAAACAAATCTGATCATCAAGTTCAATAAATATAGGACTAAAGGTCACTTGAGGTTCAAGTCGATGAGAAAGTTAGATTGAAGCTCCGCCTCCGAAAAGCTTAACCCAATCTAATAGAACGCAAAGGGGGGGGGGGAAACCTTAATTCGTAAGATTAATCAAATCCTCACCAAGATTGAGCTAGTAGTTACCAACTCGGATTACAATCAGGAACTATACGTGGTGCACAAATAGTCTATGGCGAACAACTCGGAGAACCACCCTTTCATACTAGGGATTTGTAACGCCATAGAAAGGCGTAATCCATTTTGGAAACACATAGAAGGTTAAATCCTCGTTACATTAGACCTGTCAAAATTTTCGCAAGAGACGGACCGGTAGCCTACCAACCCGAATTTCCACAAGAACTCAACTCTTTGCATAACGTGTTTCACATATGAAACTCAAAGGATTGCCTTTCCGACGAAACTCTCGCCATTCCAATGAAAGAAATCCAAAATTGACAAAAGATTTAAAATTTTGTCAAGGAAACCAAATGAAATGTTGGATCAAGAAATCAAACGGCTTAAACAAAGCCGCACTCCTATCGTTAAGATCTATTGGAACTCTCAAAGAGGTCCAGAATACACATGAGAACGCGAAGACCAATTCAAGCATAAATACCCACACCTTTCTTTACTTCAGCAAATAATTCTAACTGAAAACCGAGGACGATTTTCTCTTCTAAAACGGGGAGGATGTGACACATGGTAAATTTTCACTAAAATTTAACTAATAATTAGTAATTCATTATTACTAAGCATAAGTCATCAAGCATGCATAAGCTTTGCCTGATCATTTGAGTAGATAACTCGCGTACAGTAGACTATTGCATCACTTTTGCATTCATATCATTTTATGAACATTTCATTTCATTTTTGCCTTATGATTAAATTGTTAGACGAGAGGTTATCTCGTTTTCCCCAGTGACCGACACTGCACGCGTACCGACACTATGATAAGGGCTTGATAAAACAAATGACAAACCTCCGTAATAAAAAATATTACAAGGATAATAATATCTCCGATGCGTAACTATAAAATACTATGTTATAAAAGTTATCAAACAATGGTACTTCAGTCACAATCTAATTTCGCGGGACACAAAATATTTAATACACTTTCACTTAAACAATAACTCTTATAGGACTCAAACGCAAGTAAACCATAAATGTAATTTACATATATACATACACACCTTACATAAAATAAAACATTTTATTTTATTTTTGAGATATACATCTCTTTGTCTTCTCTCCCACACACGACAAAAACAAAAGCGGAAAAATAAAGATATCAAATCTCCATCTTCAACCTCTACTCTTTGCTAGCCTTGGACTTGTCAAGGGTTGTAAATCTTCCCAAAGAGGAATACCCAACATGCTTCTTCCATCATCTCCTCTTCTCTCTACCAAAACCATGTAACTTGTTGTCCTCAAATCCACTCCTATATTCAAATAAGTCCAAGATGAGTCAAGACAAAGCCACCAAGAGAAACATATCTCAACATCAATCTATGCTTTGGCTACTATTCGAATGAGTCCAAGATGAGTCAAGACAAAGCCACCCAAGAGAAACATATCCCAACATCAATCTACCTTGAGCCAAGTCCAAGATTTCCTAAGTTTTGGAAGTTAACTAGTTTTGGCTTCAAACCAAGTCACAAGAAAAGAAAGATGGACAAGCTCTTTAAAAATACTTCCTTTATCTCTAGTAGAGATGCAAACGCCCAAACTCGGTTTCATCATCAACCTTACCAAAATTAGGGTGGGTAAGATTTAGGGCTTTCAAAAATTGACTTGGGGTTTTGGAGTTCAAGGTATACACCAATTCCGTCATCAATTCGGTGATATCAAGAAGGAGTGGAGGTCAATTGTTGTTTTCTTCTCAATTCGGTAATCTTTGTATTTGTCCAACATCCAAAATTTGTAAGGATAATATTTTGTTTGTACCTTTAAACCATTCTTGTTATGTTTTGATATAGTGGTCGGTATGACCGAGATGGATTTAAATTGGTTTTCGAATAAAGAATTAATGGTGACATAAAATTCGTTCTTGTTGAATCCTTCTCAAGCATGTTTAAGAAGAATCATTTTGGTAATCGTTATGTAGGAAGATATAATTTTTGGTTATGGACTTAAGATAATATGCGAATGGTAAAAACAAAATGGTCACAACACTAGGAGCATAAGTCTTGAATGTTGGTTAAATTGTTACTTTTCTTTCTCGCTCATTTGTTGTGTGACCACAGTAACTGTAGGCTGGGAAATGGACCCTCGACGAGGGTAACTCTCGTCGATAATCATGGGAACATTGCCTTCGGTCGAGAGACATTTGGGTAGAAGGGTGTCGAGGCCTAACAAATCCGAGTAGTACTCGAATGATGAACCAAAGGTTCGGTCCCCTATCTCGACGTCTAAGCCTTTAGAGTATGATGTAATTATATCACTTGTTGATTTTAAAACTGATAATCCAAGTTCACCAAGTACACAATCCTTTGCCCCCATGTCTAGTTTCTTATGAGCTTTTGTCAAGCTGAAAAATAAGCGGCAACATGGCACTAGGAACTGCTGTTCTGAGTTGGGTTATGCGAACAGAAAAGATTCTTTTTCAAAACTAAACTTGCACACTACTTGTTAAAATTATTCAAACTCTTTAAAAACTTGAATAAAAACCTTATAAGCAGTTTGACTTTATACCTTGTAACCATGTCAAGAAACCAAAAACACCATGCTTGAGTATTGTTGTAATGTGAAAAATCAAGTCAAGATACCAAACGAGTGTAGAGCACTTGGATGAAGCACTCGTAGTGTGGATCCAACCTCGAAACAAGTCCGCTATACCCGACTTTTATCTTGACTGTGGGATACCAATTTGCAAAAAAAATGCTCATACTTGATGTTACATGGTTCGCAGCCCATGTCCTTGCCCAAGAGGGTGCATAAGTCCACTTTGGGCCGAAGCCCATTTGACCCAAATTTATACCATATGGGTCACAACCACTCGAATGCCAAGTACAAACACTTCCGTCAAGAGCCTTGTAACCGCGTATCGAAAAGAGTAAGTGATCGTAGTAAATCCCGTCATATAAATTTCAACTACATAAAAGTATCCAAAGTCGTGTCACTCTAGCCAAATCGGCATCATGTCGTGTATTCATGATCATCATAATTTTTCTACTAATAACCATCAAAAATGAACATAGAAGTATTTGTTGGTATACATTTCAATTAAGCTTAATCAGATAACATGAATCAATTTAGTCACATGCACATGAAAGGGTCTTTAAATTTATAACTCGTTATATATGAAGGTCCACAAGCATGCATGTCAGACTCGATATTTATATATATATTTCATAAAACTATTTCCAACTTAGAACTTTTTATACTAATAAAATTCTTAACCAACTTGATGAAATAAATATAAGTAATCCTAGTCGTACATTGTAAGAACCAAATTTTAATAAATAAATGAGGACTGCTATATCATTTTGTCAACTAGTGAACTTGAGAGTCTTTAACTCTAACTTAAGTATTTTCTAAAACCCAAATAGAAAGTAAACCAACTTTAATTTTGACAACACCAATATAGTGTCAACATGAAAAGTATATATACATTTATATACTCACTAGAAAAACCTTTCATTTATTTTTACAAACTAAACCTTGTTTTTAATACAATTATAAAAACAATTGAACTAATTTAAGTAGGTAATACTTAAAACAATAAACTAAAACATTGGCCTCCTTATCTAGGTCGCGTGTCGGTGCCGCTTCACAACGTCCACTAAATCCCACTTTCGGATTGCACATTTGCTAAGGTGAGTTTTCATAGTCCCTCTTTTACTTGATAAACTGTTTTATACATTTTGGGGTGAGAAATATGCAAAACCTTTTATGGACCTAAACTATTACATGATTACTATTACGTGGTTTAGCCTAAGCCCTTATGTCCCTAGAGAATGCCCTTTTCATGAACCGTCAATTCCCATTGGGAAACGCGAATGTTATAAATAGATCTATTGAGGTGACTCCTCCGTTCGGTTGGCCATGCTTAGGCCAAGGCGAAACGTATACCATGTCGGAATCGAGTGTTGTGGGACAAAACACTCGCAATGGGCCTATATATTGTATGATATCATTTAGCATACAGAAACTGTCGTAGTATCGGTTGCATGAACTTAGAGCTAACGTAATAGACATTCATCCATATATCATTATATCGTTGTAATGATTATATGACTTTGATTTTTGTTCCAAACTTACTATTTTAATCTAAACCTATGAACTCACCAGCTTTTAGCTGACCTTTTTAGCATATTTTCTCAGGTGCTTAGTTTGTGATCATGGATGCAAGGCAAGAGGTGGTAAATGGTCGTAGAAATATCTAAAGAAGTGTTTGTACACATAATGATGTTTTTAAATTGGGACCACTGAACTTATGGGATGTGCCCATTTCATCCAAATAATGTTGCAAGAAAATGTTTTAAACTACTTTATGAAATCAAACGGAGTATGTATTCCGTTCTTTATTACTTGTGTTGTGATCTCCAATTTCGTAACATTCCCCTTAACACGTATGCTTCGCTAAACCAAATTTGGGGGTGTTACAATGGAAGGGGTATTTATAGTTACAATGAATACGTCCTCCTAACGGACTGTGGATCAGGCATACAGTGGGTAAAGACCCGTCCTTCCTCCACGGTGTTTCACTATACTATTCTACGCTCCAAACTAACTAATAAACTACTAAATAACGTAACAAACAATATGTCTACGAGCTAAATTATGCTAGATAATATTTGGGGTGACCGATACTTTACTTATGGAATTTCCAATTCCTAACAACATATGTTGATTCTCGAGACACTCTTGCGATTTAATAATATTTTTTGAACATTGTATTTTAGTATGCATTTTTAAACTCTATTGATTTAACAATATCGTTCTCGGACGACTTTTATGGGCTAGCCGAACCGGTGGTGACTCCGGTTCCCGGTTGAACCCGTTGGCCCGGTCCTTTTTTTAAAACCTTACGTACCATGAACTTGTTTACATATAAATTACATGAAGATTTGTGTGTTTAATTAGTTGTTAAAATATGTATAATAACAAGTATTTTTCATATTAAGGGTGTTTTAAAAATAACATTTATTAGATATTTATTGTTATGGACGTTTTTTTTCTTATATTAAATTACTTTGTACTTTTTTATTATTTTTTTAAAAACATGTTTAAAAAAAGTGTTTAAAGTGTTACAACAAATGTTATTATAGATGTACTAATTAAAATTTTCCATTATTAGCAAGTGTTGAATCTTAATTTTTTAAGCCTTCCTTTTTAGGAATGTCCCAAATGCTTTATAATGTAGTATAGATATGTGTAAATGTGTATAATCATATAATTGGGACTTTACAACTTTGCATCCTTTGCTTTGAAAAAATCGTCCGATTTTATAAAACAGAGTTTTTAGTTTTTACGGTAAGTTTTATTAAAAAAATTCCAAAAGGCGCATATGTTGATTCTCGAGACACTCTTGCGATTTAATGATATTTTTTGAACATTGTATTATAGTATGCATTTTTAAACTCTATTGATTTAACAATATCGTTCTCGGACGTCTTTTATGGGCTAGCCGAACCGGTGGTGACTCCGGTTCCCGGTTGAACCCGTTGGCCCGGTCCTTTTTTTTAAAACCATACGTACCATGAACTTGTTTACATATAAATTACATGAAGATTTGTGTGTTTAATTAGTTTGTACAATAACAAGTATTTTTCATATTAAAGGTGTTTTAAAAATAACATTTATTAGGTATTTATTGTTATGGACGTTTTTTTTTCTTATATTAAATTACTTTGTACTTTTTTATTATTTTTTTAAAAACATGTTTAAAAAAAGTGCTTTAAAGTGTTACAACAAATGCTAGTATAGATGTACTTATTAAAATTTGCCATTATTAGCAAGTGTTGAATCTTAATTTTTTAAGGCTTCCTTTTTAGGAATGTCCCAAATGCTTTATAATGTAGTATAGATTAAAGTAATTTACCTTAACGATGCTCCACAAATCCTCTTTTTTCTCTTTGGGAACCTTCCTCCATTCCGGGTAGTGAATTCCAATGTGTTGAGGCATCCTTACTAGCGTCCCAAGAAAATTTGTCAACTCGTTTCCTTCATCTCCAATAGGTTGACATAGTTCGTTAAATGTGACAAAGATTTTCTCATAACTTGCCAAGTCCCATATCTCTTTCTTTTTTGTTGGACCTCTCACCCTCTTTTTTGAACCTAGCACATGAACGATGATTAAGGAACTTATGAATATTAATTATGTTTATGTCCAGGTGATGACTAAAGTATAGGAACTTATGAATATTAAGATTTTCTCATCACTCGACCCTATTGACACCCCCTAACAACAAGTGTGATGTCATTAGGTGTGTATTTCTGTGATATCTGTAAGTTTAGTGCAATGGTCTTCAAGTGTTCTGTTTGTCTGGTCTATTTATTCTTGTTGTTGTTGTTGTTGTTGTTGGTTTTATTTAAACTAGAGTTGGTATTTTTTAAATCAATTAGTATTGTTTAATAAGATCTAAGTTAAGATGCTTTATAATCTCCCTGCCATTTCTTAGAACTTAATCTTGGCAGGTCTGCACTAGAAAGAGAGGATGCTTTATAATCTCCCTAGAACATTTGTAACATAGTTTTCAAATACGCACTTACTGTCCTAATTTATACACTTTATACACTATTGGCCGATTACACTCGCATCTCAAGTACAAGCTAGAGGGTGAATCATCCTCGTCACTCGCTTCTTCAAACAATCTATGGAAAGAAGACATGAGTTGTATCACATGGCTGGACTCACAACCGCCAAAATTCATGATCTATGTTAGCTTTGGAAGTCTTGATGTGATGACAAAGGAGCAATACATAGAGTTCTGGTATGGGTTGGTTAACAATGGTCTCGTTTCTTGTGGGTCATAAGGCGACTCGATTACCGATGATTCGGATGAGATTCCGCTGAACTGTCTAAAGGCACGGAGGAGAGGGGCTACATCATAGGGTGGGCCCCACGTCTATTACTTGAAGATGATGCCTCATGCACTTCCCCATGATCTTTCCAATTCGAATACCCTCTCTTAAAACCAACAGACTCTGACAATCTATGCACGGACATAAAATACTTCCATTTTGACTTGATTTCTCAAAAGCAAAATCTAAAAAATATTCAACACCATTTGTATATCGTTTACTTGCTCTAGGTGCAGTATACATCCACGATCTATCCATCAAACCTTAACAAAAATTATTAAAACCTAAGTCATTTACTAGACTATCAGTTTCAAGACAGGAGTATCCAAATGCATGCCCAAATGACTTGTAATACATATAAACCAATAAGAGTTAGAAGGTGTTTGGAAATCAGATTGCAATACATCATACACACCCACCCCTGATAACCAATATACTAAAAATGTATCTACCGTTAAGAGAGGTCATGCTGTGCAGCTTGCAGACTTGCAGTTTTAGCACATATTACCTTTATATTCACATGTTAGTACATACAAAATATTGACTTTTTACATTGATGTGTATCTACGTATAGTCATTATTCTATAATATATATTGTTACGTCTTGATACCATTAAAGTGTGGTCTAAAAATTAGGATCCTAAGAACAATTTCAAGCATTAAGTCAAATAAACTCTGAATTAGAAGGCAAATATTCGTAACAACAACAGTTCAACAAGTAATATAAACCACTGAACAATACCTGATGCTTGGTCAAAAGCCTACGGATGGTTCTGGTTTTCTTGGGACGCAGATCAAGAGGCAAGTACTTCTTGTTCTTGTAAGCTTCCATGAGCTTTGCCTTTTGTGTATGTGAAATGACAGTCAACACTTGTGCAATAGATGTCCTCACAACTTTGCTGCAACCATTAAGACAAATCAATTAAGAACAAAAACGTACTGAAACAAAGACCATTAATATGGTAAATAGAGATGAGTTACTCAGTATAATGAAATAACAGAAAACCTGAACAATCACAATCCAATATAACCACATATCAACATACGATATCCACTGTGACACCACAACATGGGAAACGTCATGACGTAAAAAGGTTATATTTTTTGCTCATATCAATGCTCTATTATACAAATAATGCTCAAAGGATATTAGTTTCATATCATTACTTGCTAGACTTACGAAAATAAACCTTTAATCATTGCAAAGAGTTGATTAGGTTGAAAACCAACTTGCAAGAACTAACGGAACAGTTAATGGAAAACTCAAACAAGCCAGTTAGCAAGTAAAACACCATTAGTCAACTTAATTCTAAAATCAAAACCTCAAGTTTCTCATGACAACTATCAGTTTGCAAAACTTGTCAATACTCTACTTGAAAAATCTTCGAGTGACATGATAATCAAAAACTCAAGTAAAAATGAGATATTACGCAGTCAAAGAAAGTGATAAAATTATGTACTCTTTAACATAATGACGGAAGCAACATAATCCAATTGCCTTGTAAAGTTATAGTTGGAATCAGTTTTCACTTTAGGATATACTGTACATAGAAACATGTTACATAAGTTAGGCGGAGATCGGTCAATACTATAACAGATAAACCTTTCCAAATATAAAAAATAAAATAAAATAAAATAAAATAAAAATAAAAAAAATTCCACGCTTAACAGATAAAAAAGTAAACAGAAGTACGTCCAGAACCAAACCAAAGCATGCCAATCTAAACAGTTAAATGTTATTCGAATTTGGTGACAATTTTACTTAGAAACAATATCCAATATCTCAGTTATATGTACCATAATTTAGTTAACCTTAATTGATTACACATTATATTTTTTTCAGACTCTAGTTTATATTGATTCATGATCTAGTTCATAAAACAGAACAGTCTAAGGGTGTACCCATGAAGTTAGCCGCGACGAAAAGACATTGAAATCCCTGTTGGGGATTGTATGATGAGAATATATGTAAACCTTAAATTAAAAACCGCTATAAGGGTCGGACGACATGCATGTCCATACGGAGAAGACTGAACAAAATTATAGATCCCAAATGCCCAAAACATTTGGAATGACATACGTAACAAATTGGTATACATGCAAAAGAGCAAAGGCAATATGGTCTTTTATAAGTAACACGAAAATATATTCGGTATGCTAAATTTGTCTCACATTTGCACATACAAACAACATTGATTCATGTTTCTATGTACACTAGGAGATTTCTCAACGTTGTTGATCCTTAAAACTTGAAACTTGTTTCTTATTTGATCAGAGTTATTACATTATAAAGAGATAAAATAAACATAAATTTGAGGATAAAAAAATCATTATGTGTTTACAAGCTATATATCATATATTATTTACAAGCTATATATCACATATTATTTACTTGAAAGACAACTTTTTTGAACATATATGAGGGAACACTGCAACAATCGCCGCTTTCGCAGGCGAAATTTCAGGGCTTTCGCCAGGGATATGTCTCCTGCGAAACCTTTCCCCGAGGACATATCCTCGGCGAAAGTGCCCCGACAATACCTTTTCGGGAAAACTTTTCCCGGGGACTGTTTTACCCCTTTTACCGGGGACATGTGGGTCCCGCAGCCATTGTCGCCGGTCAAACATGTCCGACGTGGCATCTATTTTAAATAATTAGAATTAATAACAAATTATAAAATTATATAATTAAATTTTACCTAAAAATTATAAAACTAATCTAATTACTTTTAACTTAGGTTGCACGGACACGGCGATACGGCAAAGTCTACAAATATATGACGTGTCATGTATAGGTATACGTATCATGTTAAACGACCAAGTATAGGTGCATTGGTATACGTATCATGTTAAACGACCAAGTATAGATGCATTGGTATACGTATCATGTTAAACGACCAAGTATAGGTGCATTGGTATACGTATCATGTTAAACGACCAAGTATAGATGCATTGGTATACATACCATGTTAAACAACCAAGTATAGGTGCATTGGTATACGTATCATGTTAAACAACCAAGTATAGATGCATTGGTATACGTAGCATGTTAAACGACCAAGTATAGGTGCATTGGTATACGTATCATGTTAAACGACCAAGTATAGCTGCATTGGTATACGTATCATGTTAAACGACCAAGTATAGATGCATTGGTATACGTATCATGTTAAACGACCAAGTATAGGTGCATTGGTACACGTATCATGTTAAACGACCAAGTATAGGTGCATTGGTACACGTATCATGTTAAACGACCAAGTTTAGATGCATTGGTACACATATCATGTTAAACGACCAAGTATAGATGCATTGGTACACGTATCATGTTAAACGAACAAGTATAGGTGCATTGGTATACGTATCATGTTAAAAGACCAAGTATAGATGCATTGGTATACGTATCATGTTAAACGACCAAGTATAGATGCATTGGTATACGTATCATGTTAAACGACCAAGTATAGGTGCATTGGTATACGTATCATGTTAAACGACCAAGTATAGGTGCATTGGTATACGTATCATGTTAAACGACCAAGTATAGGTGCATTGGTATACGTATCATGTTAAACGACCAAGTATAGGTGCATTGGTATCGTGATCATGTTAAACGACCAAGTATAGGTGCATTGGTATCGTGATCATGTTAAACGACCAAGTATAGATGCATTGTTATACGTATCATTATTGTTACTATTATTACTATTATTACTATTATTATTATTATTATTATTATTATTATTATTATTATTATTATTATTATTATTATTATTATTATTATTATTATTATTATTATTATTATTATTATTATTATTATTTTATTTTTATTATTTTTTTTCACACTTTTATTAAAAACTCATAGGATTACAAAGATTAGTGGGGAGCCTCGAAACCAACTGAGCCCCCACACCTCTAGCAATGGTAAAACCAATCCTATTAAAGATATGAACTACGAACGCGCCCAATGTCCCGAGTCATAGAGAACGTCGAATACGCTTGAGTAAGGTGGTGCATCTTTCTCAAGTTCCCCAAAAGAGGAAAAAGAGAAGGGAGAAACCCATACCCAATATCCGCACATTTGGCATCGTACTTGACCCGTTTACGCTGCGGCATCACCGATCGCCGCCCGGTATAAAATCAATCAACCCGGATTGCGTCAAAGGCGACGAACCTGTAAGATCAACACATACATCGCGTCCACTATCCCAAGAGTAGAGTAATATGTCAGCCGGTCGCAAGGATCTGTCCCCATGTCCAAAAAGCCCATACCCATTATTATTATTATTATTATTATTATTATAAATCAAGACTTTATTAAAAACTCAAAGGATTTACAAAATTGGTGGGAGCCGAGAAACCAACCGGGCCCCACACCTCTAAGAATAGCAAAACCTATCCTATTAAAATATGAACCGCAAAGACGCGCTCCAATATCTTGAGTCATAGAGAATCGTCGAATACGCTTATTATTATTATTATTATTATTATTATTATTATTATTATTATTATTATTATTATTATTATTATTATTATTATTATTATTATTATTATTATTATTATTATTATTATTATTATTCTGGTCTCAACTTCCCACCAAAAAATGGCGCCAAGAATTCCACAAAAACATGGCGCCAAACTTCCCACCAAAAGCTACTAGATCCGCTCTATATATCACATACGAAAACTTGAGATCTTATCCTACCAAAAGCTACCAAATCTTATCCTCAAACCACTCAACCTCACAACCTCTTATCTTCACACATATTTCAAAACCAGATGGAGCCATTTAATCCTTTTATGTGTTCTTGTGGGCGAAATATAAAATTAAGAACATCACATAGAGAACATTCATCCGACGACAATATTATGCATGTCCTCCGTCAAAGGTGAACAATCATACATTTCTTATTTATGTAAATATACAAATAATTGGGTTGTAATCTCTTATAATTTTCTTATTATGTAATGACCGAGAAAAGATAATGGGTGCGGATATTTTATGCGGAAGGATGCATTTGACGAGTACTTAAGAACAATCGCTTCTCAAGGTTACGGATCCGCACCAACAGAGTGCTCGAGCTGCCATGAAAAAGATCTTAGGATAAACTTGCGGAATCACAAAAACATGTGCTAGAGATAAGAGTAAGGTTCTTGGAGGCAAGACTTGAAATGGCAAGGATTCCCAGACGACCACGCATGTCGATCGGATGCATTACTTATGAAATGTTAAGTGACATGGAAAAGCTTCGTATGTAGTAGTAGTAGTTGTCACTAGTACAAAACGGATTTGGTCACGCATGGTCGAAATGGAACGACCACACATTCGCATATTTGTGTGGCTAAAGGTACGAAAATTGACAACATTTACTAATTAGTCACACATGAAAATTTTAATTGTGTGACCATTAGATCAGATCGCCACACAATTGAACATTGTGTGGCTAAAGGTATCTGTGATTTTGTTTGGCATCATTTAGCCACATATGAATTTGGAACGCGTGACAAATACAAGTAACCTTGATGCGTTAGTCACATGAAGTAATTTTTGTGTGTCTAAATCATAGAGTCAAGTTTTGTCACACATTATTTAAGGGTGGTGATATGTTTTGCCATCTCTTTAGCCACATCCGAAATTGGAACAAGTGACAAATGAAAAGTAAGGTTGAAGAATTAGTCACGATATATATAAACGGGACAAATATATGTCACACTTGAACACTTGTGACCAAAAGCCATATATGGTCACACTAAATGTTTTGTCACACATTAGTTAAGTGTAGCCAAAATCCAAAGACATATGTTCACGTAAGTTAATATGTGTGTTTAAAGTTTAGTTTGTGTTAGCTTGCCAAAAGCTAATCTATAAAGTCACATTTGCTACTAACACCGTGACCAAATGCCATTTAATACAAATATCGTCATTAAGCGTTATTTATATTTTGATCTTTACCTAAGTTTTGTTAACGACAAAAGTAAATTTAATTTATAAAAGCTTAAAGCTTGTCAAGTTTATTAGATATTAAAACAAGCTTTCTCAAACAATATATTCATCATTCAAGCATTTACATTTATGATTAGTAACATCTTGATATGACTCTAATCATTATGTATGATAGTAGTTTGTAGAATGTGTTAGGTTCTTAAAACCAAACACTACTTAAGCATTGCATATTTCTATTAATAGTAATACAACATTTGACATCATGTATTACATCATGGAGATCATTGGAAGATTCCATTAGATATTTTGTGAAGATTTGTACTCTTCATATCTTGCACAATCTTACTTAGATAGAGTTGACTTTAGGCAAGATTTGATATCTTGATTTGTCGATCAAGCGGTACCAATTTGGTACAGGCGGAACCCTTTTAAGGGGTCCGCGGTCCGTCAGACGCTCTGTCAAATTGGCTATAAATAGCAATGCCAAGCCAGTAGTTTCTCATCCCTTTCTAACATACTCTCATACATATCTTCTCTCAACCTTTCTAACTCGGTTTCATATCATATTAGTGATCTCTTTTGTAGCAAAGAAGATCAAGTCATATTCAAGCTTCAACGAGAAGTTGGAAGTCTTGTTTGTTTAGTGTTGTATGATCTAGTGTTGATCCATACTTCATTGTTGTATCAAACCATCATAATCTTGTGAGTGTGAGTGGTTAGTATTTTAGTCCTCAAAATACATTGTGTGTGGGAGTAGTTGTACCCTTGGAAAGAACTCGACATCTAGCTTAGTGTCGGAAATAGTGTAGCGAAGTGTAAAGGTTTTCTCCGCGGTGAAAGGAGCTTGTTGACTAGTGAAGTTAAACTCTCGAGTGTGAGACTCGGGGGTGGAGTAGGGCAAGGAAAAAGAGTCCTTGTAGGCGAACCACTATAAACAACTTGTTGTGGTTTGATCATTTCTTTCCTTACTTACTTATTACATATTGCTTGCATATTTCATTAACATACTTAAGATCAATATCAATTGATCTTTCAATAAGTTCAAAACAAAGTTTTTAATCGGTAAACTATTCAACCCCCTTCTAGTTTTCTACAATTGGTACGAGCCTCGTTGCTCAAGAATTTCTAAAATAACTTGTATTTTATAAACTTGAAGCGATCCATGGATTACGAAAACTTTAAAGAAGGGCAATCTATGCAAAGACCACCACTTTTTGAAACCAATGGATTTATCTATTGGAAAAACCGTTTTGAAACATATGTAAAATCAAAAGATATAGATCTTTGGTTTATTATTGTCAAAGGAGATTTTAGTTCTACAACAAAGGATATTTCCGTTGATGAACAAAAGAAATTAGTTGCTAAAAATAATGAAGCTAAAATGATGCTTTATAATGCTTTACCTAGAAAAGAATATGAAAGAATTTTTATGTGTGAAACCGCCAAAGATATTTGGGAATCTTTAATTGTTACACATCAAGGTAATTCACAAGTCAAGGATAACAAAATTGATCTTCTTGTTCAACAATATGAACAATTTGTTATCCACGAAGATGAAACCATTGATTGTGGCTTTGCTCGTTTAACACTATCATTACATCACTTAAAGCACTTGATGAATCTTTTCGTAGTAAGAACTTTGTCGGAAATTTCTTAGAGCACTCCATCCCAAATGGAGAGCTAAAGTGACCGCTATTGAAGAATCAAAGATCTCTCAATAATGTCACTAGGCGAGCTAATTGGCAACCTCAAAGTTCACGAAATGATAATGGAGAAAGATTCGGAGATCATCAAAGGAAGAAAGGAGAAGACCAAATCCGTTGCTCTTAAAGCAAAGGCGGAATCAGCGATGATGGTGAATCTTGTTCCGATAGTGAAGATGAGGAGTATGCCATGGCGTTAGAGATTTCAAGAAGTTCTTTAGAAGAAGAGGAAAGTTTGTAAGACAACCTCGAGAAGAAAAGAAGCCATTCGAAAAGATCGGGATGATAAGAAGATTAAAGGTGAAAGAAAGTGTTTTAGATGTGGTGATGCAAGTCATCTTATAGGAGAATGTCCCAAGCCACCTAAAAGCAAAACTCAACGAGCTTTTGTAAGTGGTGCTTGGGTGATAGTGAAGGCGATGAAGAATCAAGCAAGGAAGAGATCGCTCTAATGGCACATGAGTCAAATGAGGTACTTTCCGACTCTTCTTATTCTTCTATAGATGATGACACCTTGCAAAACAATATAATCAATTGTGTGAGCTAAGTCTAAAAATCATAACTAAAATAAATTTTTAAAACCAAAAGGAGTTTTTGGAAAATGAGGTATATGAGTTAAAAGAAAAAGCAAAACGTCTTGAAAAGGAAAAGCAAATGACGATGATTGTAAATCATGTCAAGAGCTTAATCTTGAAATAGAAAAACTAAAGCTCACACAAGAAGTTTTAATAGAAAATAACTCTAAGTTTAAAGGTTTAACAAAACATCGCTCTTGCCGATGAAATAGTTAAAATCCATAAAACACCGGGAGACATGAATGGGCTAGGTTTCAATGAAGTATTAATTCCAAAGAGTCAAAACAAAGCGGCGAAAAAGGCGAACATTACATCAAAGCTAACTGCGATCTGACCACGGACGAGACGGAACCAAAATAAGGGTTCCGTCCGTTGTCTAAAAAGGGTACATGGTACTTGATGAGCAGAATGTTCATAATCTGGACCGTCTTGAATTTGTTAAAATAACAAAGAAAACCAATGATAATGTTAAACTAAAACCAGCCATTATATCGGGAGTAGGACTTGTTAAAATGAATTTAGATCAAAACTACTCAACAACGATATAAAACCTCTTTTGCCAAACGCCCCTTTCCTAAGAGCAACCACAACGTTCAACCTAACTACCAACACAACGGTTGGAATCAAAACATTCCTAGACCATATCAAACCCCAGATTACATGCCATGGAACCCTTACCCATCATTTCCATACATGAATCAAATAAATGGTATGTTTAACCCAAACGGACCCATGAGATATTGGGGACCAAATGTTTGAGTTATTCGCTTCTTAGGTATGCTTAAAAGTTGGATTGGAACCGATGAATGGATAAAAGATAGTGGATGCTCACGACACATGACGGGCAACAAAGTCTCTTCTCATCATACCAAGAGTATGCGGAGGTAATGTCACTTCGGTAGCAATCTCAAAAGCAAAATCATTGGCAAAGTACGATTGCTCATAACTCTCTAACTATTGAAAATGTTGCTCATGTGGATAGGTTAGGATTTAATCTACTTAGTATTAGCCAACTATGCGATAAAAAGTATAAAGTACTATTTGATGAAAATGGTAGTAAAATACTAAAAGATGGTATCACCATAGCTAAAGGAGTTAGGAAAAATAACATATCGTCATGAAAATAGATAAAACATATAATGACAAACTTTGCCTAACAACATTAGAGCGATAGCTCATCTCTTTGGCATAGGCGCTTAGGTCACGCTAATATGAGACTTATACAAAACCTATCTTCAAAAGAGTTAGTTAGGAATTTGCCAAAACTAAAATATGACCAACACTTTTACGACGCTTGCAAAATTGGTAAACAAACACATAGTAGTCACAAATCTAAAAATATGGTATCTACATCTAAGTGTCTAGAATTATTACATATGGACTTGTTTGGACCATCCGCTATAAGAAGCTATGGAGGCAACTTATACACTTTGGTCATAGTAGATGATTACTCAAGGTTTACTTGGGCGTTATTTTGAAAACCAAAATGAAGCTTTTGATAAATTTGAAATACTTAGCAAGAAAATTCAAAATCTTCTAGGTGTCAAAATTGTGTCGATCCGAACGGATCATGGTCGTGAATTTGACAACGAAACTCAATTTGGAAACTTTTGTGATACAAATGGTATAACACATAACTTTTCCGCTCCACGAACACCTCAATCAAATGGAGTAGTAGAGCGTAAAAATAGAACAATTCAAGAAATGAGTAGAACAATGCTTAATGAACAAAACATTCCTCAAAAGTTTTGGTGTAACGCCGTTGACACTTCTACATATATTTTAAATAGAGTCCTAATCGTCCTTTCCTAAACAAAACACCATATGAACTTTATAAAGGTAAAAAGCCAACATTAGGATATTTTAAAGTCTTTGGTTGCAAATGTTTTATTCTTAACACTAAGGATTATCTCACCAAGTTTGACCCAAAGTCTTATGAAGGTGTATTTCTTGGTTACTCTCAAACTAGTAAAGCTTACATTGTCTTAAATAAAGAAACAATGATAGTCGAGGAATCGTTGAACATAACATTTGACGAAAGTCCACCTCCCTCTAAGACATCACCTTTGGTAGATGATGACTTAGTTGAAAGTCAAATAATTGAAAGTCAAATTAATAATAACAAGGAAGATGAACCATTAAATAAGGAAATTGTCAACATAAAAGAATCTAAAAGTCATCCATTAGAAAGGTCATAGGAAAACTTAATCAAAGAACCTTAAGATCACAAGCTCAAAATCAAAGTAATCATTTTGTTTTGTATCCACCATTGAACCAAAACCATAAATGAAGCAATAAAAGATGAGTCATGGGTAATGGCCATGCAAGAAGAATTAAACCAATTCGTTAGAAATGATGTTTGGAAACTAGTTCCAAAACCTAAAGATCAAACTATAATTGGAACAAAATGGGTCTTCGAAACAAAATGGACGAAAATGGTATAGTATCTAGAAACAAAGCTAGGCTTGTTGCACAAGGTTATAATCAACAAGAAGGAATTGACTATGATGAAACTTATGCACGGTAGCTAGACTTGAATCTATTAGAATATTACTTGCTTATGCATGTGCTTATGATTTTAAATTATTTCAAATGGATGTTAAAAGTGCTTTTCTTAATGGGTTTATTAACGAAGAAGTGTATGTTGCTCAACCTCCGGTTTTACCGACTTTGAGAAACCACATCATGTCTTCAAACTCAAGAAAGCATTATCTGACCTTAAACAAGCACCTAAAGCTTGGTACGACCGTCTTAAGACTTTTCTTATTGATAACAAATATACTATGGGATTAGTAGATAATACTCTTTTACTAAGAAAAGGAATCGCAAATTATTATTGTTCAAATATCGTTGATGACATTATATTCGGATCAACTTGTCAAGAACTATGTAATGATTTCTCTAAAATCATGCATGACGAGTTTGAAATGAGTATGATGGGTGAGTTAAACTTCTTTCTAGGACTTCAAATTAAACAACTAGAAGATGGTATTTTCTTTAATCAATCTAAATATATAAAAGACATGCTTAAGAAATTTGGTCTTGAAGATTCCAAACCAACTAAAACACCCATGTCCTCGGACACTAAACTCACCAAGGACGAAGAAGGTGAATCCGTAGATAACACTAAATATAGAGGAATGATTGGTAGCCTACTCTATCTTACGGCTAGTAGACCCGACATTATGTTTAGTGTTTGTCTATGTGCTCGCTTTCAAGAAAACCCAAAGGCATCACACTTAGAAGCATTAAAAGGATTTTAGATATATTAAGGGAACAACGTGTTTAGGATTATGGTATCCCAAAGGAACGGGTATAGAAACCATAGTGTATGCCGACTCGGATCATGCCGGTGATTATGTCGATAGAAAAGTACAAGTGGTATTTGCACTTTTGTTGGACATTGTCTCACCTCATGGTTTGCAAAAAGCAAACGGCTTTAGCCATCTCTACTCTTGAAGCGAATCGTCTCGGTAGGAAAAGCATGTCAACAAGCTCTTTGGATGAAGCAAGCTCTCGTGACTACGAATTCATCTCAACGATATTGTAATACTGCGACAACAAAGGAGCCATCGATCTCGACAAGAATCCCGTTCAACATGCTCGTACAAAGCACATTGAAATCCGTCATCACTTTCTTGCGACAATGTTCAAAAGGAAACATCTCAATCGAGAAAGTATCCTCCGAAGACAACATTGCCGACATTCTTACTAAACCTCTTAAGCGAGAACCTTTTAATCTTCTTAGACTTGGTTTAGGGTTAATGGAACCAAACATGTAGGATAAACATAGTCTAAAACATTAGAATAGTCAAACCAAAATAATTTTGTCTTGTATACGCTCATGTAGCCACGGCACAAACGACAACACGGACGGAACCAAAATTTGGTGCCGTCGGTCCGTCAGTGTCTCTGAAACAAAACAACTTTATACATAACATCTTCTTCCTCACAACCCACTTTACCAAAGCGTGTAAAACTTAAACCAAGCTCATTATTGTCATCTTCCCACTCTCTTATCATTGAAGATAACATCATTGTAAGTATCCTAACTACATTTCATCTCTTAATTACGAGTCTAGGATTCTTATTTATGCACAAAACTATCACAAATCATTACATGGGGTTTTATGTATGCTTTTATACCAAATATGAATTCAATTGGCAAATTGCATAACTAGTCATTCAAATTAGGTACTACATTATCATATTGCATAAACAAATCATGTTTCCCACTAATTGATAGATAATAAATATATGGCCTTATTCAAACAACCAAACACCCCATGTCAAAAGTTTTGAAAAGCTTCTCACTTATAGGAAAACATTTTCATTGCTAATACAAATAGAAGCGTTAGAATTTTCATCACTTGCATGCTCTTGAATACTAAAGGTATTGCATAACTAATATGCACTCCGGGTATATTCAAATGTAGCCACATTGAATTAGGAGCATTTGGGTTATCTCATGGTATTTGCCAAACACTCCACTAAAACCATTTTATGCATAAAATGAGTCGAGATAACCGCAACTCAAATTGTTTTCATATAGGCACACACTAGAATCAAAAGCGTTAAAATTTATCTAAATTTTTAACATGTTAATTCTTGTTCTTAGGAATAACCATGGTAGCCGCAAGATTCTATGATCACAAAGACACTCTTAACTACATTCCCAAACATCACAAAACCAAAGGACTCACCAAGGAACAAGTAGAAATATTTAGGGGTCTAGAATCTAGGTATTTCCACGAGGGTAGAACCATTCACTCATCCTTCCTTGAGCATACCAATCTTCGTGAAGAACTAGCCGCCATTCAATTCGATTGTCTTCTTGACATTGATGAACCAATTTGTCCTAGGTTCGTATTAGAATTCTATGCTAGTGTGACCGGTTTAGTGATGAAGATGATGAGTTTTGTCTTAGCTTTAGAATCAACCAAAATGACTACACCATCACTTTAAGTGACTTTGCTAGAGTACTAGGAATTCCCAACCGTGGAACTTGTGTCTACGGATAAGTGGTCACTCACCGCACTTGATGCAATCAATGACCGCTCTCTCCCTACATAACCCGTTTAGCCGATAAGGATGTCATCCGTGAACACCTTTTAACCCAAAAGCGGATACAACCCGAGTCACCCGAAAGGAAAAGAGGTGACCGAGATCCATATGGAATGGAGCTCAATGAACTTAAGCAAATTTAAGAAATGGGAGGAGTTACTTAGAGCAAGCGTCATTAGCACCATAGGGAATAGGGATCACATAAGCGCTTGTCTTTGCCACATGCTTTACAACTTGTCACCCGACAACCATTCAACAGCCTACTACATAGCTAGGAGAATGATTGATATTCCAACTCAAGGATCCGTTGCTCTTCCATACGGGATGCTTCTCACCCGTCTCTATAGAAACTTCGCTCCAATTCCACCAACCCCAAAGGGATGCACCTTCAATATGATCTCATCCTCACATCTTTGTACCTTTGAGTGATGCTAGAGTTGCTAAGACTAAAGGCAAGAGAGCTAAACCTCCAACTCCTTCATCATCATCATCAAATAGCTCAGGATGGTCTTCCAAGCTCTCGTCTTCCACCTCAAGAGTATTACACATCTCTTCCCGAGATTGAGAATGAATCAGTGAAATTCAAGCAAACTAAGGGAATGTTCAAGTGCCTTGGTAGGATGATGAACAAGATTTACAAGAAGTTGGACAAATAAGGGTACTTTAAGGAGTGTTTGGAACAATGCATTATCGTTAATGTTTGATACTATTTAGTTGTTTTTATTATGTAGGATGATAATATGACTTGAAACAATGGTGTATGCTAACAATCTCATGCGAGGGGATAGCACAAGTATGCTATCAAATTTTACCCATTTTCACTATATTGTGAAAATCAATAAGCCTTGCTCTTAATCTATGCTCCACTTGTGTTTACATATGTGTTATTTACTTTTCCTAACTAGAAATGTTTAGTATAACGGGTTTTGAGAAAAATTTGAGTTTGAAATTTCGGTTTTAAGAAACATTCATCCAAATTTGACTCCACGGATCGACGGCACCTTTATTTTGGTACCGTCCTTTATGAATTTTGGTACCGCCATATCATGCAGGCGGACGAGACGGCACCCTTTTTGGGTTCCGTGGTGTATGATTTTGGTGCCGTGGATCCTCCGGGTAATTTTAAATTTCGACTCTTCGTGATTCCAAATTATCTTCCATCACTTATAAATCAATCTTGACTAGTATATCTTGTTATTAGAACTAGTATTATTCACTAAGGGATGTAAAAATCCATTTCCACCAAAATTCAAAAATTTGAAAAATCCACCCAAGGAGCCCTTTGGCATAAAGGAAGGAACCAAATTTTTGGTACCTTCAAATCCGTGGGTAATCTGAATATTAGGAAATTCCACTCACTAGAACACATTTATTGCATATCTTTTCTTCTTCACTCCATCTTCTTTGTATGGATTGACTTGGGTGATATGACTAGCATTCAACCCACTTCCAAATCATTAGGAACCTCATCTCTTCAATGGTTCAACATCAAATCAAACCTTTTCTCAACAATTTCTTACCTCTATAAATTGAAAGGCTTTACCATGATCATCCTCACACCTTCTTCATTCTCATTACTATCTAGCAAACCAAAACCCAAGTTCAAAATGACTAAATCATCACCAAAACCTTGCAAGAAAACCGCTAGAATGAGCGTAAGGCCTTGTTGTTTTGTCAATATTAGCTCATCATCCGAATCTTCACCACTCACAATCTCATCTCCCATTAGAGATGATACACACCTACCTTAGCTACACCTACTTCATCACACATTGTGATCACCACTCCACCACCAATAAAACACCTACTTCACCTCCACCGCACCCATCCAAACATCCAAGACACCTTCACCACCTTCACCAAGGTCTCCCACTCACTCCCATGGAGTTATTTTCAACTCCACCAACATCACCAAATCCTTTCCTAGAGGACTTGGAAGACTTGCCTCTGGGCCAAGTCACCCACCACCATTGCCATCTTTTGGCACCATTGAGCGAATCGCTCATGAATCACCTCGGTCATCCATTGACCCAAACGCCCATTAGGGCCAAGACCTCTCCTTTTCCACCCCATTCACAAGGACATTCATGGTCCTTTATACGGGATCATCCACTTCCATCATCAATGTCCCTCATATTGAGGACATTCCGGAGAGCATGTGGGATGACAATCCCACTAGAGAGAGATTCAAGCCGAACTCCACAACCTCCACCAATTCAAAGGCATGGTGGATTCTCACTAAGTGAGACAATGCAAATGCAAAGTGCTTTGCTTGCATCCATCATGACCACTCCAAACATCCCAACACCACCAACACATCCACTATTCCACCACCACAACCTCCGCAAACTTTCTACCCTCCAAGACACGGTTGCTCAACTTGTGAGCAAGCGGGTCAAACCGTGAAACGGACCGGATTATGGTCCATGACTTCCACGAAGAAATGAGGTTCATCCTCAACCGCATTCTTGGCGTCTCAACGCTCTTTCCCATCCACCATCACTTTAGGGTGGTTTTTAGAATAGTCGTTTATTTGTTTTTGTTTCTTTAGGATAATTTTTATTTTCTTGTACTAGAAACACATCATTGTGTTCTCTTTTCATGATCTTTACTCATGAAAAATTTTAACTAATGAATGTTGTTTATTATGTTGTTGGTGTCATTACATAGTGTTTGGAAATGCTTGTGAATGATCATTATCACTAACTTTTTTTTTCTTGTAGCTTTATTTTCACAATCCATGTATCTTCCCATTAAAGCACCCAATTTAGGGGGAGCTTTGAACAAGGGAGATAATAGCTCGACTCATTACATTCCATAGCCTCTTCTTTTGTTGAGACAAAAGGGGAGAAAATATAGAACTTGAAATTATTTATATTTGACTTTTACGAAAAGTCAAGCGCATACAATTGACTTTCTAAAAGTCAAACAGAACCCTCATTGATAATACTTGACTTTTCTTAAAAAGTCAAGCGCATACTGACTTTACGAAAAAGTCAACATCATGCATCAACTAGTGAATTCTTTGACTTTCATAAAAGTCAAAATTCATACACTTATATTATCATTTCCTTTTCAAAGTTCTAAAACTAATATTTTTATAACTCTTGTACAAACTTTGTCTCTTTTATAAAATAAAATTTATATTTTGTCCTCAACAAAAGGGAGATTGTTAATACAAATATCGTCATTAAACGTTATTTATATTTTTGATCTTTGCCTAAGTTTTGTTAACGACAAAAGTAAATTTAATTTATAAAAGCTTAAAGCTTGTCAAGTTTATTAGATATTAAAACAAGCTTTCTCAAACAATATATTCATCATTCAAGCATTTACATTTATGATTAGTAACATCTTGATATGACTCTAATCATTATGTATGATAGTAGTTTGTAGAATGTGTTAGGTTCTTAAAACCAAACACTACTTAAGCATTGCATATTTCTATTAATAGTAATACAACATTTGACATCATGTATTACATCATGGAGATCATTGGAAGATTCCATTAGATATTTTGTGAAGATTTGTACTCTTCATATCTTGCACAATCTTACTTAGATAGAGTTGACTTTAGGCAAGATTTGATATCTTGATTGTCGGATGGCGGTACCAATTTGGTACAGGCGGAACCCTTTTAAGGGTCCGCGGTCCGTCGGGCGCTCTGTCAAATTGGCTATAAATAGCAATGCCAAGCCAAGTAGTTTCTCATCCCTTTCTAACATACTCTCATACATATCTTCTCTAAACCTTTCTAACTCGGTTTCATATCATATTAGTGATCTCTTTTGTAGCAAAGAAGATCAAGTCATATTCAAGCTTCAACGAGAAGTTGGAAGTCTTGTTTGTTTAGTGTTGTATGATCTAGTGTTGATCCATACTTCATTGTTGTATCAAACCATCATAATCTTGTGAGTGTGAGTGGTTAGTATTTTAGTCCTCAAAATACATTGTGTGTGGGAGTAGTTGTACCCTTGGAAAGAACTCGACATCTAGCTTAGTGTCGGAAATAGTGTAAGCGAAGTGTAAAGGTTTTCTCCGCGGTGAAAGGAGCTTGTTGACTAGTGAAGTTAAACTCTCGAGTGTGAGACTCGGGAGTGGAGTAGGGCAAGGAAAAAGAGTCCTTGTAGGCGAACCACTATAAACAACTTGTTGTGGTTTGATCATTTCTTTCCTTACTTACTTATTACATATTGCTTGCATATTTCATTAACATACTTAAGATCAATATCAATTGATCTTTCAATAAGTTTCAAAACAAAGTTTTTAATCGGTAAACTATTCAACCCCTTCTAGTTTTCTCTCCTCTTTCTTTACAGCTTTTGTGTTGGAATCACTCCTAAACCTAAATCAAGTGTTAGTGATTCATATGTAATAGTTAGCTTAATTATGGCCTTTATGTTTGTTATTAGCCTTAAGCTTATGTAGAAGGCCCATGAGCTTAGGCCTGCCCATAGGAGAAAGGAAGGGACTAGGAGTGTTGCCCTAGCTTCCTCCTATAAATACTATGTAATAACCCTCACTGAGGGTTGGTTGTTCAATTCATTTCTTTTCACTACCTCACGCATAACCGTCCTTATTATCATACGCGTAGTGTTTGTGTGTGCGTTGTTCAACCAATCTTTCTTCTCTATTTCTTCTCTTGATGTTTGTGTTGTAAAACTAGTGACCTAACAAAGGTATCAATCGCCAAATAGTTGGGTGAACGTATTGTTCTTGAAGTGGGTTTTGGTCCTACGCGTAGAACATACGTGCGTGGTTTGATACTTTGGTTCGCTTAAAAACTCAATTTTTACACTTTTTAATCTAAGATTCTTGTACTTTCAACGTTTTAAGGTGTTAAAATAACTGTTTTTGGCATAAAGTATCAAACTTTACGCGTAAATCTTTGTTTTTAAGCTTGGTTTTGTACGAGGGTTTCTGTCTACGTATAACTGTTTTAGACACTTTGGATCATCAAGTTTAACACTTTTGTGTTATCTTGGTGATATTGAAGCTATTTCATCACACAAAAACTTGTTTAGAAACATCTTTGGGCAAAATCATTTTACGAGTAAAGCTACGTATCAAAACCCTAAACTTACGATAACTTTATCCTTGGTTTGATCTTCGGTTCAGGTTTACTCCGTGTTTTCTTGCTTGGATAAGCCCGAAAATACGTCGAATTGGGATATCTTTTGCACCGTGATAGTGTAAAGATCACTGGCTAAAAACCCTAAACTTACGCATAAGCATAAGCTTACGCGTAGAACATCCCACGATAAGATTCATCTTACGCCTAAGCCTAGTCTTACGCATAAGGTAATCCCACGCCTAAGTTTTCTACGCCTAACATTCTGTTTACGCATAACTTTAGTGCTTTTTCCTACTTACGCGTAAGCTAAACCTACGCAGAACTCTTGATCGTGACGCTAACTTTGGTGTTTTTACGCATAAGTGCTACTTGGTTTATTGTGATTTCTACGCCTAAGGATACTTCATCAACAAAGGTTCATTCGACTACAAAGATCCATTTTACCAACACAAGTTTTCAACATGTCACAACCACCATACTCTAACTATTTCCCTTACACTTATTCTCAACGACAACAACAACTAAGTCCACAACATCAACAATGGAATCAACAACAAGCAATTTATCAACAACAATTTAATCAACAACATACTCCACAACTTGGAGCAATTCCTCCACCACAAATGGTTCAAACACCACCAAGTCTTGAAGTTCAACCCTACACAAACGATTTCAATCAACATCCATCAAGGAACACTATGAAGGAACCCACTTGGTTTGCAAAGATGTGTGAAGCTTTAAGCGACCAACAATCAATTCATGAGGTCGGATCACTTGATAGACCTCCAATGCTCACTCCAGAAACTACGATCAATGGGTAATTAGGTTCTTTAGGTTTTGTGATCCAAGAAGCCACATGGAAAGTTCTTAAAGAAGGTTATCTTGAAGGTCCATTTCGATGCCTCACCGTCATTGTACCGAGATCCAAATGCTAATCCACCAAGGATGAACAATCAAACATTGCTATCAAGCAGACACTGAATCCGAAGAACTTCTACACTATGAAGTCGATGAGCTTGTAATGCAATATATCCTTTTAGGATTACCAAACCCAATTCTTCAAGTGTTGATGCTCAAAAGATCGCAAAGGCAATGTGGAACACATTCATCTACTTATGGAAGGATCTCGCACTCAATCGTGAGGATATGGAATCCAAAATTTACTTGGCTTATGAACACTTCATGATTGAACACGAGAGACACTAGAGTCTTATCATCATCGATTCTCGACATCATAAATGATTTGGATAAACACAACATCATCATGCCAAGAATTGCGCTTAATACTAAGTTCCCGAGTAGTCTTGGTCCCGAATGGGAGAAGTATGTCATTTTTCTCCGTCAAGCAAAGAACATGCATAATTGTACATACGGAGTATTGTACGATTACTGAAGCCTCATCAAAAGGAAGTTGATAAGGAAACGATTCTCCGTGCTCAAATTGCTTCACTTCACATCCGGAAAATCAACAACTTGCCTTGTATGCTCAAACAGCTTATCCTCCTCAACCAAAGAACTCAACCAACCGCCAATATCACACCAAATGATCAATCACAACAATCTCAACATAATCAATTGGTTCCTTACAACAACAACAATGATCGGGAACTTTATAGTCAAGCTAATGAGGAATCCGATCCGTTCAAGCATTGCAACAAGGATTTGTTATGATTGCTAATGCTTTTGGCCGTTATACAAACAAATCCAACAATCGCATTCGCTCCTCATCAAACACAAGAATCGTGCTATTCGAACAATGGACGAGTTGAAGTTCGTAATCGTGGTTATGGTCGCCGATGGGCGGTGGTCAAGGGTTTAATGCTATGGGTAGGAATAACAACGAGCTCAAGTGGTGGAACAAGGAAATGCTCGAATGGGTTGAATGGTCTTCGATGCTACAACCGCAATGAGAAGGGACACTGGCTAATGCATGCCCAAAGCCGAGGACTAGGGCGTGCTTATCACAAGGAGGCTTTACTTTTGGCTCTTAAGGATGAAGTCGGTGGAACTCTCATGCACAAAGAACACGCTTTTATGGCGTATGCACTCGAGGATGATATGGAGGACTTGCAGCCAATGCAAACATTATGTTGATGGCTAATATGCATGAGTTACACATGAGTGACACAGCCCAGTGTATGACATCGATGGCTTGTCTCGTGCCCGAACAAACCATATTTATCTCGATCTAATATCTCCGCCAACATCCGAATCCGCAGGCTTAGAATGTTCAAAATGAGTCATCCACATCTCATTCCGACGATTTTCAATTAGACCCGTAGTTACATTTGACGCATCAAGATGACCTTATGGTTTCTATTGATAATCAAATTGACTCGATGGTTATACTTGAGGATCTAAATAACGATCATGTTGTGACTCACGTTGAACAAGCCGAACTTGTGCCTCGCCCAGATGTTGATCTCGCGGCTTAAAACCAACAATCCATAGTGGAAGAATGTCGTGCGATTAATCGTGACTTGAAAAGTAAAATGCATCATAACCAAGGATTTTGAATGTTTACAAAAGCAACTCAACTTTTCAAAACTCAAGAAAACGTGAAAAAGGTTTTGAAGCCGCTTTGCTAAATCTCATCAAAACGAAAAATATTTAGAGAGACAGATGCGTGATCTAGCCGCTCGAAGAATGCTTTGTTGTCCGAAATAGAACAATCAAACATGAACATAAAAGAAAATTAACGCTCTCACCTTGGAAAATCAAAAGCTAAGGTCGAGTTGTTAACTTGTCAAAACAGTTCTCTGATACAAAAAGCATTCAACGAAACGAATAGATGATCATCTTGAGGAAATTATCGCTTGCAACACAAACTTAAAGAGTTTAAAACTGTTGTTTACAAACATGGTGAGTCAAGAATCGCTATTGAAAAGTTTACTTAAAACCCAATCCAAATGGATATGGACCGAATCTTGCCGATTATAAACCTAAGCTTTCAACCAAAGCATTCAAACCAAATCTCGAAGTTTCAAAGCGTAATATAAAATTGATAATTCGTTATGAGTGTTGTTGAATATCATCGTCAAGAGGAATTAGATGCGTAAGACGAGAGTCGATCAAAATTAAAACCGTTGTTTACAACAAACCTTTAATTATTCAAACCGGTCACTTTCGCACACCAACGGATTCTTCTAACACACCAAGGGTTATCATAAAACGTCTCGAGTCTTCTAATGTTAATCCCCAACCATATTATGCGCAAATTTATGGTCCTTTACCTTCCATTAGTGAAGTAAACTCAAAACCCGAAAATCGAAAAATTCTTAGATATTTTGACCTTTTCATGGTCGACCTCAAAACTTTACAACATGAGATAGAATATCATTCAAATCAAAGTTCAACATTTTCAATCGTTACCGCGAGAACAAAGAGACATTTTTCGAAAAATCTTTTACCAAATGTTAAAAATTTGAAAAATTGTGCATTGTCTTGGGAACGGACTTTCATAAGGAACTTGAGTGATGAAGGTCGCCGAGAAAACAAACATCTATTACCAATACTAAACGTAAAAGAAAATGTTGAGAAAAGATGTTGATCGACTCTTGAATGATGTTATCTCGTGGCGATATCCATAATGTTGTGTTATTGAATTCGTGTCATATGCATCCGATTATACCTCTGCCGACATCGTGATAATGTTGTAATCATGAGAATACCGATAACGTGCTTTAGATCGAGTCTTTAAAAGATGAAAACGCACGCCTCTTAAACAAGCTTTCAAATGGAAAACGCCGTCTTCAATGGTGTCAAAAGATTGTCAAAATCGTGAACTTGCTTTGCAAAACAAAATCCACCAGCTTGCAATCAAACAATTTTAATCCAAAATTTGAGCAACTGGATGATCAAAATGTGTCTTTGAAAAGTCAAATCTCAAAATATGAACAAGAACTTGTAAAAGTTAAACAGAATATGGTGTCATATTTGATTTACTCAATAAGACTCGTCATGAAGCATCAAACGAACTTGATCACTATCTTGCACACACTAAAGAAGTAATGAATTTTGTTTGGTAATATTCGCTCAAAATCAAGATTTGATTCACACTATCTTTAAGTTAAGAGAAATGTTAGGAAAGTATGAACAACTTCCGCCTCCGTGATTAAGAGAATAGCACCAGAACACTTAGTAATCGTGAACCCGAAATGCCCTACCGCCAAAACACAAGTTGCTAACATGCTTCCTTCTCATCGAACAGAATAGTTGCCTCTTTTCCAAACGTCCGCACTTCACAACCTAGGAGCACTACATCAAGAATAGGAAGTTGCGACCTAAGAAAAGATCAATAAGGAATGCTAAAGTAGAAGAACACCCTAGGACTATGAATAAGACTCACGTTGCTTCCACTATAGATATTGCGTCTGAAAATGTAATAGAAATAGTGATGTAACAAATGCTAAACCTTTAAGTACTTTTGATATTCATCGATGCACCTTATGTTATTTGTCGTAAAAGTATGAATTCGATTGTCATGACAAATGTGTTGCTAAAGCTATCATCTCTTGTTTAAGGAATCCTAAGAATCGAATACCTCTAGGCCCACTAATCATTCTAAGTCCGGCTTGGTAGACCGCCCCATTTATATTCTAAGAAACACTTTGTTGTCCTCAGTAGCTCCGCTTTCACCTCCTAGGAATGTAGTACCACCTAGTGCACTCACTAAGACTAAAGCAAATACTAGTTGGAGATGGCGAAATGGATATATAACACACTAGGATTTAAATGGATGCCTAAAGTTATTAATGTGTGTATGTCTACTATAACCGCTCCGAACCTCTAACATTTCGGGTTCCACATCTACTTCTATTCCATCCGTGTCGCATGTGTGTAATGCAGTGATACATATCATTCTCTGGATTGTTGATAGCGGATGTTCCCACACATGACATGCAACCTTAAACTGTTATCAAACTTTATTGCAAAGTTCATTGGCATCGCCAAATTCGGAATGATCACTTAGCAGCTATCATGGGCTACGGAGACTGTATCAATGGGAACATCGAAATTAGCGGTGGTTTATTATGTGGAAGGCCTCGGTCACAACTGCTTTCGTGAGGTCGGCCGTGATGGAGATTTGGAGGTTGCTTTCAGGAGAAATCTTGTTTCATTCGTGATCTACAAGGAAACGACCTTATGTATGGCTCGCGTAACTCAAGTCTTTACACTATCTCTATGCAAGACATGGTTGCTTCATTCCCATCTCGCTTACTTTCAAAGGCAACATCAACAAAATCTCGGCTATGGCAATCGCTGCCTCTCACATTTAAACTTTCAAACTATAACCAATCTTGCTCGACATAAACTAGTTGAAGGTCTCCCACGATTCCAAAGATTCTAAAGATCACCTTTGCTCACTGTGAATAAGGGAAAAGCAATCGTGCTCATTTTCCTCAAAGGTGGAACAAAGCTCTCAAAGATGTGCTTCATCTTCTTCACATGGATTTGTGTGGCCCGATGCGCGTGCAAACGATAAATGGCAAACGCTACATCTTAGTAATTTTGATGACTATTCACGATGGACTTGGGTCTATTTTCTTCAAGCAAAGACCAAGCTCCACAAATGATCATCACCTTTCTCACGAAAATTCAAGTTCAGCTCCTAACACCGTCCGCCAAATAAGAATGCATAAAGGAACCGAATTTGTTAACCAAACACTTCGAGAATTTTATGAGAAAGTGGGAATTGAGCATCGACATCTATTGCACGTACACACCGTAACAAAACGGAGTTGTTGAAAGACGAAACCTAACGTTAGTGGAAGCGCAAGAACAATGTTAATCAATGCTAAACTTCCAGATTACTTATGGGCGGTTGTATCTACTACATGCTATACTCAAAACCGCTCTATGATTACTAAACGCCACAACAAAACACCTTTGAGCTTCTCCACAACCATAAACCGAATCTCAAACACTTTCATGTATTTGGATCCCTTTGCTATCCGAATAATGATCGTGATGATTTTGGAAAGCTCAAAGCCAAAGTCGACATTGGAGTCTTTATTGGATATTGTGAGAATTCTAAAGGTTACCGGATCCGAATCGTCAGATAAAGCGACTTATGGAAACGATTCATGCTCATTTTGATGAACTTACGAAATGGCTTCGAGTATAATGACTTAGAACTTGGTCACAACCATCATCACCGAACAAAGCCCCCACCACTCACAACAAATGGAAAGGTTATTTGCTCCACCGCTCGGTGGACGATATTGATGAATGTGCTCCGGTGTATCCATTGCTCACCGCTCAACCCGATACTACTATTATACCGATACACTGCTACAACAACTATCATTGAAGAAGCACCACCGTTGACTCCACCACAACAGTTGAACAAACCGCTTCCAACAATGATGAACCGGCCGATGATATTCTTAATGAAGTACCCCACCGCAGATTTTGATCCAAATGCGTTCTTTAACCCGTTTGCTAATGACATCGCTACACCCGATGTCGCGAATCATCAACAAACCATTTGAATCCTCGAATATGCACAATGTATACCAACATCAACCTTCTACACATCGATGGACAAAAGACCATCCTCTGCAAATATTATTGGCAACCCGAATCAACCAATCGTTACGAGACAACGTCTTCACACGTGATGGTGAACATTGCATTTATGCACTCACCGCCTCGCCAACTGAGCCTAAAACATTAAAGACGCAATGACAAAAGACAACCGGATAGAATCCATGCAGAAGAACTCAACCAATTCAAACGCCTTGAAGTATGGAATCGGTTGAAAGACCAACAGGGTCCACGTCATTGGTCTTAAATGGATTTGGAAGAACAAATTGGATGTCAAGGGAACGAATCGTAAACAAGTCACGCCTCAGTGGCTAAGGGTTATCGATAGGAGGAGGTATTGACTTTGAAGAATCATTTGTCATGTTACTCGCCTTGAGGTCGTTCGATATTTCTCGCGTCATGCTCATATGAATATGACGGTCTTTCGATGGATGTCAAAACCGTGTTTCTCAACGGAAAACTTAAAGAAACGGTTTATGTCACCAACCGAAGGATTCGTTGATCCCAAGTTCCCGAACCATGTCTACAAACCGAACGAAGCTCAGATGGTCTCAAACAAGCTCCTCGCATGGTACGATAAGCTATCATCTTTCCTCATTGCCAATAATTTCAACAAAGGTTCGGTCGACCCTACTCTTTTTATACAATATCACGGGCACATATCTTAATTGTTCAAATTTATGTGGATGACATCATTTTGGGTCTACACATAAAAATTACTCAATCGCTTTGCAAAACTAATGAAGAAAAATTTTGAAATGTCCATGATGGGTGAACTTACGCTCTTTCTAGGACCGCAAGTTCATCAATCACCCGTGGTATTTTCTTGAGTCGATCCAAATATTCCGTGAATTGTTAAACAAATTTGAATGAAAACCCGTGACACTTATGCCACACCCATGACTCATACCAAGAAGCTAGACGCCGATTTACATGGGAAATTAGTGGACCCTACCAAATACCAAGTATTATTGGGTCTCTCATGTATCTAATAACCAGCGACTGACATTGTCTTTTGCCGCTTATCTCGCTCCCGTTATCGGTCAAGACCAATCGAAACCCACCTCTCGAGGCTAAAAGAATCCTCCGATACATCAAGGGAACCATTAACTTGGGATCCGTATCCGGGATTCGGCTTAGAACTAATCGCTTTTCGAGATGTCGATCACGCAGGATGTTTAGATTCACTAAAAGTACTTCAGAGCACTACAATTTCTTGGTGATAAACCGTGTCCCGGCAATCGAAGAAGCGGATTGTACATCGTCATCAACCGAAGCGTAATATGTAGCCATGTCGGCATGTTGTGCTCAAGTCATCCGGATGAGAACACAACTCAAAGACTATGGTTACGATTTGACAATTCGATGTATCATGACAATCGGAGTGCCATTGCGATCTCGTGCAACCCGCCAAAGACTAAATCAAAGCACATCGATCTTCTATCATTTCATCAAGGACCACGTGAAGCAGTACAGTTGAATTATATCATGGTGCAGAATACCAATCATGTATCTACTCACCAAAGCCTTGCCTCCCGCTAGGTTTAATGAGTTGGTCCACCGGATTGGTATGCGTGTTTGACTCAAGATAAACTCGATGAACTCTTAAAACAATCTTAAAAACCAACAAACACCAAAATCTCTTTTGTAAATAATTTTTCAAAACAAAATATAAAAATATAAAATCGATAAAACATCAAAATATTCTTCTATCTATATTTCTTCAAACATTGCAAGTACATTTCTTCCGTCAACACTCAAATCTTTCAAAATTCAGATTTTTTCGATCAAGTGTTGAGGGAAAAAATAAATACTTAACTGCTTCATATAATCACCAGACTTGCATGTTACCTAATCCCGTTGTTTCTTTAATAATGGTGGTCACATTTCGGTTTCGACACTCCTCGACTAAAATTTATAACCTTTCATTATTTCTTAAGTCGAGGGGAGTGTCGTCAAAGTTATTTCAAATGTTCTTCGCTTGGTAACCAAAATGGAAGTTAAAAGGCTTTGAATGAAAATGGAAAAGGTGGAGGGACCGAAGTGTCAAAAGCTTAAAGTTATTTTTAATAAAATACTCCACCAACCTCATTTAATTCATATCATTTATTATCATCACCAACCCAATCCCATGCATAAGAATTCATCTTCAAATCCGTGTTTCCGTCATCATTTTGTAAGTGTTTACGTGTTAGTAACAAGATTTTAAACAATGGTTTTGAATTTTTCATAAATCCAACGATTAAAACTTGAGTTACAATGATTTTTGTGTTCACGATAGCGTATGAACACACAATCAAGTTTGTGTGTTTGTGGTTGAAATGATAATGTCAAAACGTTCTTATAACATCTATGATATCACTTTTATCCTCAAAATACACCCAGAAACACGAATTGATTGACTTTCAAAAACTAGGGTTTATGCGCGGGTTTGGGTGTTTTCATATGTGAACGTTTTTGGTAATAAAGATTGTTATAATAGGTTGTTTTAAAGGTGAATTGATCATATTAAAGCCCAGAACTTGCCCAGAAACATAACAAGTGAAGAAATTGAAATTTAGGGTTTATGTTCATACGGTTTGGGTATTTTTGATTCATGACTTGTTTGATGTTAAAACTTGGATAGAACAACTTACTATGCCTCTAAGACTTACCGTAAACACTTTGGTGCAATTCCTATGGTTAGATTTCATATGCGTAATCTTTGAGCTCTGGGTTTAAGTCACGATATGTTATCTTACGCGTAAACTATTTGATGAGTTTTTCATGCCTTAACTGCTTTGAATGAATGAATGTGTAAATATTGATGTTATGATGATCTTATTTCGTGTTTGCTACACGTTAATTATCGTAATCAAGGTTGTTAGATAACCACGCGATAAGGATCACCTTACGCGTAGCATGTTATCGCGTAAGAGTAATCTTACGCCGTAGCGCTTACGCCGTAAGGTTCTACAAAGGACCACGCGTATCCCGTGAAGGATATGCGAACAAGGACTTCACGCATAAGGTCTACTCACGAGTAAGCCTTTACGCGTAAGGTTTTATATACGCCACGTGTAAGCTTTATGCATAAGGTCCCCTTTTACGCCGTAGTAAGGATCCTACGCATAAGCTTGCGCTCACGCTTTATACTCATCCCGCTTACGCATAAGCTACCATTTCTACGCCTAAGCCTTGATCAAACCTTCATTATGAATTGTTACGCGCAAACTTGTAAATAAATGAATCATAACGTCACGAAACCAATAAACGCTACTAATAAGCTTAAACGTTTAATATGTTGTGGAAAATAAGTGATAACATAAACGTTAAAACTTAAAGTTAACTAACTCACGAAACTTTTCTCGACGTCATTGTACTATTGAACAAACAAGTGACTTTGGACTCGTAACAATCATTAACATATCTCATTCAATAATTAGACAATAAAACCATCTGTTAACTAACATTATGTCTTTTGATATGTTGGTTCTTTTGGCTAAATGTGTTTCAGATCACGACATGGAAGCTCAAATGAACGTGGATGCACCAAACATTCTCACCATTGTTGATATCTTCCCGCATGGCTATCCAATGAAGATTGGAAAGAACAATCTCGAGTCGACTTTGAAACCTCACCGCTCGAATCTTCTTGTCTCATTGCAAAGGATATTCAAGAATCATCCATATCGAAACATGCTCACCAACTCGCCACCGTTGGGAGATCTACATACCGTAATTACGAATACAATTGATGAGTGTCTAAATACTCATCATTTTGTACCATTTAAACTCGCAAAACATCCGAAAACACTGTAAATGCATCAAAATGATAAAAATATCACAAATAAGTGTTTTATGTGTTTCAAATGCAAAATACCAAAATCGTGTGAAAAAGTATCAAGTTTGCATAATTGGCGCTTTAGTCCCCAAGTTTCAAAAGTTGTCAAATCTAGTCCTGGAATCCAAAATATGGAGTTTTATCATTCAAGGTCCCCAAATATATTAAATTGTCAAAATGGTCCTTGAATGAATCTTTGGGCAAATGGCGTAAAAGGTCCCTCAACTTTACAAAAGTGTCAAAATTGGTCCTTGGATATTTAAAATGGAAAATAATCAAATGTGGTCCTTGTACTATTAAAGATTGGCAAATTTGGTCCTTTTGATAAGTTTGGAAAGCTACAAGTTCATCCCTCAAGTTTGGAGAAATTGCATAAATGGTCCTTGTGTATTAAACAAACCAAACCTATACCCCTTTGTGTATTTTGAACCCCAACCAATCCTTTGAGCCACCTTGAACCCACATGAACCCCAAAAACCACTAATAATAAAATGGGTCAAAAAGTCAAATCCCGCTAAAACCGTAAGCATTGTGCTTCCCTCACTAAGCTCGCAAACCAAAACCGGGTGGTTTTTCCACCTTTTCAACTTTCCACCTCACCTCTACACTGCTTACTAACCCCTAACACCTCCACATCCCACCAAAATTCATTAATTGTTAAAACTCGCTAAGACTTTTTGGTGCCAAAATTCCACATGGACGATATGATGAATTATGAAGATCCAATGGTTGGGATGAGGTGGAAATGTTCGAGATGTCGACAAGAGCCTAAAAGATCTTTATAAAGCAAGAGAGAAGCAATGTGGAAGAGTATCTAGTGTAAATTAGTTTAAGTTATGTCGTTTTAATTAAATTTCAATTTCCATTGTAATTTTAAGCTTTCAAACTTTGTTTAGCCATTTCAATGTATTGTTAAACTTTTCAATTATCAATTTCAAGTTTTAATCATATTTCCGCTTTATGCAAAATTTCAAGTTTAAAAATCTCATGATAGTTCGAATGTTGTTTTGGTTGTTATCTTGGACTCATAAGCTAATGTAAGCTCCTAGATAGCTTATTTAAGCTATTAGAAACCTTTAAAATCGCTTATAGTATCAAAAGAAAAAATACCAAAAATAAAAAAAATTAGTGAAAATCAAAAATCCATGGAGATGGTTATCACAATGGAGCGGGGTTAATAATGGATTGCCTTTGGTTTTAGAGCTTCGGGAAGTCAGAGGTTATGTTTTCATCCTTGGATATCGGTTTTGAGCTTGGAAGCCACTTGTAAGCTTAATTCTTGATTTTGGCACCACCGTAGAACCGCTTATCATTGCTTATCTCTCGTTCTTTGTGCTTATTTGGTGTGTTTAGTGATATTATTGCTTAATATAGCAATTACTTGTTCATCGCTTATTGTAGTTGCTTTGTTTTCTATTTTTCACTAAGTAAAACCGCATAATAGTAATTTATAGGCTTTAGTTGTAATTGTTAGTGTTTATGTGTTTAATTCAGTCTTATTATATCATTAGATGATTGTATGAATCGTTTTCATGGTTTAAATCACTCATTTACTTTGAAAATCTTCAAAACAGTTAAGTAAAAGGGTGTTTGGTTTTGATTTGTTAACTGTGTTAAAGGGTATTCAAGACAGTGTTCTTGTTTGATACATGTCACACTTGGTCTAAATAACTCAAACATACAAGAAAAACCAGTGCTTGTTTGTTCAAAAGTCAAAGTTACTTTTAATCTCACTTAAATTGTTAACTGTTAGGTTTTAAAGAGTAAAACTCATAATAGTAGCTTAGAACTTGGTAACTTAGCTTAATTCCATCTTATTTTAGGTTATCATAACATAATCAGTGAGTAGATTTGATTTAAAGTTCATAATAGTCAACTTTTAGTTCATCTTAAAAAGTCAAAATTTTTGGTTTTGCAGTTTTTGAATAAACTAGATTATTTTCTATAGGACTTAATATTAAGCTTCAAGATTTGAGCTTTTGGTATATTAATATTCAACTGCTTATCTCTATCATAGTATTTTTTATATTTTCTAGCTAGCTTATTACATCGCTTAATTCTTAGCTTATTCAAGTACTTTTTCAAATTAGTGCCTGTGCAGCTTGAGCCTACCTATTTCACAAGCTCATAAAAGCTTAATAGTAAACCATAGCTTGTGAAATTTGGTTCTTTGAAAGCTAACCTAGCTGCCTTAAAGATCCAAGCTTAATATTTTACTCTGCAGCTTATTTGTTATTGCCGCAAGTTGCTTTTTCTTTGTCCCATTTCGTGTTACATAACCGCTCACCATTTACAAGCTTGTTCACAAGCTTGTCATAAGCTCGATGGTCAACCCCAGTGTGAGCTTGGGTTTTTGGAAAGTCCACCAACCCGCCTTGTTGCCTCAAGGCTTATTTTGGCTTTGGAGCTTTTGCCCATAGCTTAATTTAACCTACAAAATCCTTGCAGACTGCTTTGGTAGATAGGATAGTTAAATTGCTTATTAGCTTATTAATAGCTTATCAAGATGTATCTTTGTACTTTTAGCTTCATATAAGTATCTTGTAGCTTGTTGCATCTTATTCTAACTTTGGTTCTAGCTTGTGAGCTTGTTTGAGCTTAAAACATCAAAATAAGCTCATAAACTTTAATCGTTAAACTCATAAGCTTGTATATAGCTTATTTTAAGTTGTAAAATTTTGTTTTCATTAAAGTTACTTAGTATCAGTAGTTAAATAGTTTTGAAAAAGAAAAATCATAAAACATCATTTTAAAAATAGTGATAGCGTTTATTTAATATAAATTAGCTTTTTAATTTTCTTTTCAAATTATTATTAAGCACTTCCTGTTTTTATAATTTTATTAGTTTTCTGTCATCATAGGATATTTTTATAAAAAGTTTTAGAATTTTCCTAGTTTGTTTAGTATTTATTAAAATTTAAAATAGTTAAAAGTATTAAATAATTAATAATAAATAAATAAAAAGCATAAAAATATCTTTTAAGTTTTAAAATTAGTTTTATAATATTTTAGATTTTTCTAAGTTATAATTTCATTTTTCCAGTTTAATTTTGTATTTTCTTGTATTTAAGTGTATTTTAAATAGTAATTAATTAATAATAAATAGATAAAAGTGTAAAAATATATTTTCAATTTTAAAATAAGTTTTATAATATTTTAGATTTTTCTAAGTCATAATTTCATTTTTCTAGCTTTATTTCATATTTTATTATATTTTAGAGTATTATTAAATAGTTAAAAATAGTTTTAATTAATAATAATTAAATAAATAGTTATAAAAATAATTTTAATTTTCTAATAATTTTCTTTTATTATTAGGATTGTAAAATATCATTTTTATATTTGTAGGTCTTTATTTCTTAAAACTCACGCTTTATTTTGTACGCTTACGTAATTTAATAAACGACGTGTTTAAGTTTATTTAATCGATTGTTGTGCTTTACAATTCGTATCCAAATACATTCCAATCAATCAAGAGTGTAGTTATCAATCAAAATCCTTACCGATCATTATCCTTAGTGATCATTCGACATCCGAACGTTTTTAAGCACCATTAATCCTCCGGGGACTAAACGACCTTGAATCCACTATATTCCAAGGAAATTGCATTGGTTTTAGACTGTTTGAATTTTATTACGGTTGACCATTCACAAGTGGTTGACTTGTGTAATAAACTTGACGGTTGGGATCCAATCAAATTTTGGCGCTTGACGGGAGGCTTTAGCGTGTTTTAAGCATTTCGCATCCATTCTTGCACATATACCACCTTTGTAAATGCTTTTCTTTTGTAAAGTTATCAAAAGTTCATTAACACTTTTCCTAAAGTGTTAACAACACCAAAAAAAATATAAAACAACAAAACAATCGTAACGCTTTTCTATCTTGTATTTTCTTTAAGGTGATTCTTAAAGAGATTCGATTTGTTAAACGAGACGATACCAAAAATATTGTCCCAAAGTTTTTAAACCCTTAGCACAAATCCATACCTACGCCTTTTCGGTGGTACTTAAATACATAAAATCAACCACCGCAAACCAAGGCAAGACACCTACCAACCTGGGTGTGAACATTAATAAGTTCCCAATCTACAGATCAAAACTTGCCTTTGTGTCCTTGTGATTTGGTGTACCTTTTTCAAAGAAGCCATTTCATTTGTGATTATTGGTTTAAGTTCACTTGTCGCTTTGCCTCGCATTTGTTTTGAAAGTCGATTTTTATACTTAGTGCATGCGCACTGCTCTTCCGCTTCTACAAGTCCACTTTCTCGAGCTTGCAAATATTCCTCGAGACGTGAGGACGTTCGCTCCTTCACCGTGATCGAGGAACGCCTAGCACCACCACCCCGTCGTAATGGCGTAAGATAAGCCTATAAATGAGCTTCTCAAGCACCCATCGAGGGTTACGGAGATGCCATTGTTGTCCCAACCATCGTGGTCGATACCTTTGAGCTCAAAACCGGGTTGCTTAATCTTGTAACCCAAAGCCAATTTTATGGTTTTGAGCGGGACGACCCTCATGCTCATATTCGATGGTTTAACAAGATTGCATCGACCATCAAATACAAGAATGTCCCACATGAAGCAATTAAGCTTCTTCTGTTCCCATTCTCTCTAGAGGGACAAGCCCGGAATTGGCTTGAGAAACAACCCCCTCGTTCCATTGAGACATGGGAGGATTTAGTCACCAAGTTTGTTAACGAATTCTATCCTCCATCCCGAACTACAAATCTTAAGAATGAGATAATGAAATTTGCTCAAAGATTTGATGAATCATTCGGTGAGGCATGGGATCGTTACAAAGAGTTGCTCCGAAAGTGTCCACATCATGGTTTTACCGATTTAATGCAAATGGATACTTTCTACAATGGTTTGAGCCAAGCTGACCAAGACTCTTTAAATGCCTCCGCGAGAGGTAATTTCCGAGCAAGACCACAAAAGAAGCCTTACAAATCATAGAAAACAAGTCCTGTGTCCGCCCTTTCCGAACAAAGACATATCGCCTCATTCTAATGCAGACCTTCTACTTCATCTCCGTAGTACATCTAGCACCGATGCTAAGATTGACAAACTCACGAGATATTGTTCGGGCTTTGGTTCTTGCTAACCAAAGAAAGTCACTTTCACACACACCATCACATGGTGAAGTGAAGAAAGTCGAGGTCTGTGTTACTTGTGGTGGCCCTCATGCATACTACAACCAGATCGCCACCGATGGTAGTCCGGTTGAAGCCAATGCTATAGCCGGTACTTCACATCAAGGAGGTAATCAATACCGACCACAAGCGATCCTCACTACCGAGCACCTAGCAAGATGACACCACCCGGTTTTAACCGTAATCCTAACATACAAAACCGAATCGAAACCAACCTAGAATGATCCAAGGTTATCAAAACCAAGGTAATTTCTATCCCGGACCAAATCAAGGTTTCCAACATCAAGGAAAATTAAATCAAAACAATTTCAATCGAGGGAATCAATTTCATGGGAATATGAATCCTAACCAAGGAAATTTTCAAAATCAAGGCCCTAATCCGAACAATAGAGGCTTAATTTTCCTAATCAAACTCAAGCCATTGTTCCAACTGGACCATCATCCGATGAGCTATTGAAGCAATTCATGAAATCCCAAGATGAAATGAACAGTTGTTGGTTAGCCGATTTCGACATTAAGAAGTCTTTAAATGATCAACCCTCGGGCTCGGAAAACTTCCGAGCAACACGATCGCTAACCCGAGGGGCGACGCAAAGCGATCACAACCGTAAGTGGTGTATCATACGATGGACCCGCTATTCCTACTACCTCTTCTTCTTCTCTCCCAAAGGTAGTAGAAGTGAACATAAGACGCACAATGGACCTTCGACTCCAATGCCTCCTCCACCTGTGAGCAATGAGTCAAGTTACCAAGGATACGACGGACAAGGTGCATTTCTCAAGCCCACAGTATCAAGACACGTCCCACCTTCGGTAGTCCAAGCTTTAAGTCCGGAACCCGAAGTTCCGAAGACAAATTCGAGCCGAAATGACTTCCATCCCGGCTCAAAAGTCTAGTCAACTTCCTTACCCATCAAGATTGCTTGATGAGAAGCTCAAAGACAAAACCAAAGAGCAAATGGAAAAATTTTCCAAATTTTCAATGAACGCACTTTGATATAAGCTTCGTTGATGCTCTCGTTCTAATGCCCAAATTTGCATCCACGCTTAAAGGCTTCATCGAGCAACAAAGATAAGTTATCCGAGATGGCTAAAACCCTCTCAATGAGCAATGCTCACGGTCCTTCTCAAAAAGCTTCCCAAAAGCTTGAAGATCCCGCAGGTTTTTAATCCGTGTGATTTCTTGGGATGGTTCAATGCTCCGCCTTGGCCGATCTTGGCGCTAGCATTAACCTCATGCCACTCTCAAGATGGAAGAAACTGCTCTTCCTAAACTTACATCTACTTGTATGACACTCGAGCTAGCGGATCGTACCATAACTCGTCCACTGGGATAGCCGAGGATGTCAGGTGAAAGTAGGAAAGTTTCACTTTCCTACCGACTTTGTTGTAGTAGACTTTGATGCGGATCCTAGAGTTCCCTCATCTTGGGAGAGCTTTCTTGAGAACAAGCCGTGCTCTAATTGATGTATTTGTCAAGAGTTGACCATACGGGTTGACAACGAAGAACTCACGTTTAATATCAACCAGAACTCCAAACCTCTATCCAAACATAGCGTTGCCACAATTGATCAAAAATCGAAAGAATCAATGCAACACTCTCAAATTTCACGGTTAAGAGGAGTCACCAAAACGTCTTTGAGCTAAAAGCTATGAAAATCAACCATGGTTCAAACAAATGGTTTGAAAGTTGTACCAAGGAAGTCAAGAGTGTTCTTGATGATGATGATCTAGAATTGGAGACTTTATCGAAGTAGTGGAAATTGCTAGCTCTAAGAGCACACCACTTGTCCCACCTCCTAATCGCTTTATCGTATTGAGTTTGTTAACTCGTGGATGAAACCAAACTCTCTCGCTTTCATCTGGATTGGATGATGATGTTTGTGATCCAATGGGAGACATTCTTCCCATTGAAGAATTGCTCAAAATGACCCATCATCCCCTAGTCTTATTATTTCCGACTCTTCCATCCCTTCTCTCACTCCGGATGAGGAAGATGACAACTTTGGAATGAAGTCGATGCCTTTCTTAGTGATGAGTCGATTCCAACAGAATTGATAATACTTACTTTGATTCGGAGGGGATATCCTTTTTCTGAAAATCATTGATTGAAGAACCGTTTCCAACCCTCCCTACCGGAAATTCCTTTGACAATCACCATACAAGCTTTAAGTTTAAGCTTAAAATGTCAAAATGGTGATTTGCTTCTTACTAATGAGGAATGGACATGCATTGTGATGCACATCTTTATTCCATTCTTCACGAATGGTGTGGTTGCTCTTTCCCTTTTCTCTTTCGGGAATGAGGACACCATCTTTGACCCCGGTATCATCCTTTATAGTTTCTACTATTAACAAATACCGCGGTTGTATCTCGTCGGTATGGAACTTTCTGATGTTCATATGTGTATTAACACTGTGAACGAAAGTCCGATCGAGATTGGTTTTCCACTTTGCTTCCCCAAGAACCATTGAATGCGGGGATCGAGTCAAGCTAGTGACTCGGTAATCAAAACAATAGCACACCACATGGGTTTTCACCGTGAGCACCACCCTAGTGTGGGGAGTTGCCCATTGTTGTATACAAGTTTTATGCAAAAAAAAAAAAAAAAAAAAAAAATGTGATATATCAAAAATAAAATAATGGCCGTAATATTTCCTTTTACGTTCTATGTTTCGGCATAACCGCCGGTACTTTGAATATGGAGGAAATATTCATTTCTAGTGTGGGGGGAATTCTCACGAATTTTATCATGTAATTATGCCACCCAATTCCCCATTTTGGCCAAACTTTTCACTTACTCAAAGAAATGGTAATCATCCGCCATGTCTAACCCACATAAGGATTGGCTAATCCAGAGCAAACGGCTCTTGGTAAAGATATCTCAAATCCGTTTATGGCTTGCAATTTGCCCAAAATTGTATGGTGTTCATTCACCATATCTTTAATTAGTGAAGAGTTGGCTAGCCCGCAAGTTTATGGCTTGTGGTAAAGGCGCTTGAAAACCATAATTGGTAATCAACTCACCAAAGATAAAATTGATAATTTATCTAAGAGTTGGCTAGTCCGAAGCAAACGGCTCGTAAAGACAAATCAAAACCGTTGAAAGTCGGTGATTTGCTCAAAATCATTTGGTTATCATTGTACCAAGGTTCTTACTTGAACTAAAACATTTGGCTACTCCAGAAGTAATGGCTTTTGGTAAAGAGATGAAATCCATTAAGTTTTCTTAAAAAAATTGCTAGGGACTAGCAATATCTTAGTGTGGGAGATTGATGAGTGTCTAAATACTCATCATTTTTGTACCATTTAAACTGCAAAAACATCTGAAAACACTCAGAAATCCATCAAAATGATAAAAATATCACAAATAAGTGTTTTATGTGTTTCAAATGCAAAAATACCAAAATCGGTGAAAACGTATCAAGTTTGCATAATTGGCGCTTTAGTCCCCAAGTTTCAAAAGTTGTCAAATCTAGTCCACGGAATCCAAAATATGGAGTTTTATCATTCAAGGTCCCCGAAATATATTAAATTGTCAAAATGGTCCTTGAATGAATCTTTGGGCAAATGGCAGAAAAGGTCCCTCAACTTTACAAAAGTGTCAAAATTGGTCCTTGGATATTTAAAAATGGAAAATAATCAAATGTGGTCCTTGTACTATTAAAGATTGGCAAATTTGGTCCTTTTGATAAGTTTGGAAAAGCTACAAGTTCAGTCCCTCAAGTTTGGAGAAATTGCATAAATGGTCCTTGTGTATTAAACAAACCAAACCGGACCCCTTTGTGTATTTTGAACCCCAGCCAATCCCTTGAGCCAGTCCAAAACCCACATGAACCCCCAGCCTTAATAATAAAAACGGGTCAAAAAGTCAAATCCCGCCCAAAACCAGAAGCACTGTGCTTCTCCCTCACCAAGCCTGCAAACCAAAACCAGGGGTGGTTTTTCCACCTTTTCAACTTTCCACCTCACCTCTACACCTGTTTACCAACCCCCTAACACCTCCACATCCCACCAAAATTTATTAATTGTTAAAACCTGCTTAAGACTTTTTTGGCGCCAAAATTCCACATGGACGTATATGATGAATTATGAAGATCCAATGGTTGGGATGAGGTGGGAAATGTTCAGAGATGTCGACAAGAGCCTAAAAGATCTTTATAAAGCAAGAGAGAAGCAATGTGGAAGAGTATCTAGTGTAAATTAGTTTAAGTTATGTCGTTTTAATTAAATTTCAATTTCCAGTGTAATTTTAAGCTTTCAAGTACTGTTTCTAGCCATTTCAGTGTATTGTTAAACTTTTTCAATTATCAATTTCAAGTTTTAATCATATTTCCAGTTTATTCAAAATTTCAAGTTTAAAAATCTCATGATAGTTCGAATGTTGTTTTTGGTTGTTATCTTGGACTCATAAGCTAATGTAAGCTCCTAGATAGCTTATTTAAGCTATTAGAAACCTTTAAAATCGATTCTGATATCAATAAGAAAAAAATACCAAAATAAAAAAAAATTAGTGAAAATCAAAAATCCATGGAGATGGTTATCACAATGGAGCGAGGTTAATAATGGATTGCCCTTGGGTTTAGAGCTTCTTGGGAAGCTGTAGGTTATGTTTTCAGTCCTTGGATATCAGTTTTGAGCTTGGAAGCCACTTGCAAGCTTAATTCTTGATTTTGGCAATTCACTGTAGAACTGCTTATCATTGCTTATCTCTGTGTTCTTTGTGCTTATTTGGTGTGTGTTAGTGATATTATTGCTTAATATAGCCTGCTTGTTCATCAGTTATTGTAGTTGCTTTGTTTTCTATTTTTCACTAAGTAAACCGCATAATAGTAATTTATAGGCTTTAGTTGTAATTGTTAGTGTTTATGTGTTTAATTCAGCTTATTATATCATTAGATGATTGTATGAATCAGTTTCATGGTTTAAATCACTCATTTGCTTTGAAAATCTTCAAAACAGTTAAGTAAAAGGGTTTTTGGTTTTGATTTGTTAACTGTGTTAAAGGGTATTCAAGACAGTGTTCTTGTTTGATACATGTCACACTTGGTCTAAATAACTCAAACATACAAGAAAAACCAGTGGTGGTTTGTTCAAAAGTCAAAGTTACTTTTAATCTCACTTAAATTGTTAACTGTTAGGTTTTAAAGAGTAAAACTCATAATAGTAGCTTAGAACTTGGTAACTTAGCTTAATTCCATCTTATTTTAGGTTATCATAACATAATCAAATGAGTAGATTTGATTTAAAGTTCATAATAGTCAACTTTTAGTTCATCTTAAAAAGTCAAAATTTTCGATTCTGCAGTTTTTGAATAAACTAGATTATTTTCTATAGGACTTAATATTAAGCTTCAAGATTTGAGCTTTTGGTATATTAATATTCAACCGCTTATCTCTATCATAGTATTTTTTATATTTTCTAGCTAGCTTATTACACTGCTTAATTCTTAGCTTATTTCAAGTACTTTTTCAAATTAGTGCCCTGTGCACAGTTTGAGCCTACCTATTTCACAAGCTCATAAAAAGCTTAATAGTAAACCATAGCTTGTGAAATTTGGTTCTTTGAAAGCTAACCTAGTGTCTTAAAGATCCAAGCTTAATATTTTACTTTGCAACTTATTTGTTAGGGCTGCAAGTTGCTTTTTCTTTGTCCCATTTCTGTGTTACATAACTGCTCAGTCATTGACAAGCTTGTTCACAAGCTTGTCATAAGCTCATTAGTCAACCCCAAAGTGTGAGCTTGGGTTTTTTGGAAAGCCCACCAACCCAGTTTGTTGCCTCAAGGCTTATTTTTGGCTTTGGAGCTTTTGCCCATAGCTTAATTTAACCTACAAAATCCTTGCAGGACTGTTTGGTAGATAGGATAGTTAAATTGCTTATTAGCTTATTAATAGCTTATCAGTATGTATCTTTGTACTTTTTAGCTTCATATAAGTATCTTGTACCTTGTTGCATCTTATTCTAACTTTGGTTCTAGCTTGTAAGCTTGTTTGAGCTTAAAAACATCAAAATAAGCTCATAAGCTTAACTGTTAAACTCATAAGCTTGTATACTGCTTATTTTTAAGTTGTAAAATTTTTGTTTTCATTAAAGTTACTTAATATCAAGTAGTTAAATAGTTTTGAAAAGAAAATCACAAAACATCATTTTTAAAATAGTGATAGCGTTTATTTAATATAAATTAGCTTTTTAATTTTCTTTTTCGACTTATTATTAAGCACTTCTGTTTTATAATTTTCTTAGTTTTCATCATCATAGGATATTTTTAGATTTGTTAGGAATTAGAAAATTCCATAGTGAAGAGTCACACCCCAACTATTATCTAGCATAAGTTAGCTCGTAGATTTGTCATTAGTCACGTTATTTAGGAGTTTATTAGTTAGTTTGTAGCATAATATAGTTTAGTGCAACACCGTGGAGGAAGGTCGGTCTTTACCCACCGTATCCCCGATCCACAGCCGTCGGAGGTCGCTTAGTTTGTAACCTATAAATACCTCTACCTTGCAAGGTAGAGGGTTGGATGTTCTTTGGTAATCTAATATTCTACAAGTTTCTCTTACTAGAATATCCCACTTTCTCTCTCTCTAAAATCATCTATATGCTCATTGTGTTAATGTTATGATGTGTATGTGAAAACCTAATATCTTACAATTGGTATCAAGAGCCATGGTTAGATCATATCTTGCACATCTTTGGATTTCTAGTGGTTTTTAGGTGATTTTTGAGTTTGAAAAAGTTTAATGGTTTGTGCATCATTTGGTTGATTTCGTGTGTTAAAGTTTGGATTTTGTTAGTACTTTTATGTTCAGAATCATCACAAGTGTTTAGGGTTTCATTTGGTAAGCTTGAATCATCTTGGTTGGGTTGTTTTTGGATTGAAAAGTGATGTTTATGTGGTTTTTCTTGCTAGCGACTTGACATACGGACTTCATTCTTCGTAGCGACTTGCTTTGCAATTTTGTAGCGAGTTACAGTTTTGGAGTTAGCGACTTAGACCTAGCGACTAACAAAGACAAGTAGTGGACTTTCCACTACGGGTAGCGACTTGGTGATAGCGACTTGGTCCAGAGCGAGTTGCTCTTTAGCGACTTGAATCTTTAGCGACTTGATTAGCTTAATTGTCGCCAAAATTTTGCTAGCGACTTAAGGCTTAGCGAGTTACTACTTAGCGACTTGCAATTGGTTAGCGACTTGGTGGTATAGCGAATTAGGTGTTGGCGACTTGGTGTTAGCGACTAGAGGATTAGCGACTTGTACTTAGCGACTTGGATGTTGATTTAGCGACTTGGGATTATTGCTACTTAGTTGCTAGCGAGTTGGTTCAAAATCTCTAGCGACTTGGGGAGTAATTCAAAATAACACAATGTCAGTCATCACTGATCCTTTAATCACCAAAGTACTTGCTCTCTATGACACTGCACAGAATAGTGAAACAAAATGCTTACCTGAATGCCATACATTTAATGATTCAAAGATCGATTAATCGTAACAACTCAAATAAGTCACTCTCAATGTTTGCAAATGATGCTAAGAATATGGAATGCACCAAGAAGCCCTTTCAACATCTCGTCGACTTCTCAAACTACTCTTATCTACAACTATGGATCGAACAAGTTGTGCCATCCTTCGTCAGATTTTCCCACTTTGACAAGAACTGCTTTACTTAACTTAGAACGATCGAGGATTCAAATTACCAAAGAAAAGTTCTCAACCGATGAGTCTCATGCCGCTTCTTCAAACTATCTTCAATCAATTTCACCACTTATCCGGAAGAATACTCCTCGATTTTGATGATATCATGACCGGAATATCTTTCAAGAAACACACGGAATGGAAATTCATGAGTTCGAAACTCATTTATTCAACTTATGAGTAATATGGAAACATACATCAAGGAAGCTGCAAAAGAGAATAGCAAGTCGAATGAATTGAATGAGTGCCAAGAGACACCATGGAGCAATTGTGACATGTCATGCAACATTCCAATGAACCAAATAATGACACCGATTGCGTAATCTCGCTTGTAATGAAAAGGATGAAGAGAACAAGATCGATCTCAAACTCTCGTAGTCGAAAAGGTATCAATCGATAAGGTACACTTAATCGATCGCATAAATTCTCATGAAAAGGTACCGACTCTTACTCGAACATAACATCGTGGAATCAATCTTTGTTTTACTTGAATCTAATGCAAATAACATGATTGAAAAAGGGTATATGATGAGCTTTCAAACAAATTTTCAATTCTTGAAAACATTGTATCTCATTGCAAATTGAAATACAACAAAAGGATGAAATGTTTTATGCAAAACCATGTACCAATCAGAACTTCCGAATTTCGAGAATTTTTGAAATTAATCGCTTAAAATCCCGATTCGTGACAAAGATTCACCATTGGCAATCTGAAATTACTTCTTTCGTAAGTCCGTAAATATGACCGCATGAGATGAGTGATACACTTGAATCTAGAAATTCGTAACTTGCTCTTTGTGTGTCCAACCTACTAAAAGAAAATGAGCATTTAAGAATGAACCTCGAGGAAACAAATTCTAAGTTAGTCAATCAATCTAACCTCTTGATGAAAGACATTGATGACCTCAAAGCCCAAATTCGTGATAAGAGCTTCAATATTGTTGCCCTAAAAATGAGCTTAGGAAGTCTATTGGAAATAGGATGAACACTAAGTTTGCAAAACCTTCAACTTTAGGAAAGTCAACTGTTCGTAACCACTCGAAACAAACAGTTATTAAACAACCTAATGCCTTTAGGTCTGAAAGAGTTAAACCATCGAAATCTAAGCTTTCCTCCCAAGTTGATAATATATCTATTTTGTCAAAACCAGTCACTTCATTGCCTATTTCCGATATGATGAATCCCAAAACTCAGACTTTTGTTCAATACTCTCAGATCAGAAATGCAATAAGTACAACTAGCTCTCATATTAAACAGCATTTAACTGATCAATCCCCTAAGAAATACTCTAATCACATAAGAACAAATAGTCAAAACAAGGCTGTGCACTCATTTAGTTCAACTAACAGTGGTTTCAAATGGATTCCCACTGGCAGATTTTTTAAGTTTACAGGACTTAAACGAACTTACATTACTAGATCATGCCTCAAGTGGATTCCCACAGGAAAACTCTTCAAGAATGTAGAACCTAACAGGATTCCCATTAATGATACGCTCAGTTTTATCGCGATGCATCCAAATGTGAGATTAAACAGTCACTAACCCATCTATGTGTAATTCTACATGCGCCTCCAAGACAATGTGCTCTCGCCTTTTTCGTGTACAATGCTCAACTCAATCAGAACTTCATGACTTGGTTCCTTCAAATGAACATAGCTCATTCAGAGCTATAGCTTGTCGAGTTGATGTATTTTACTTTGACTCCTATTCATCTTGAATCAGACTCGCTCTTTATATCGATGTATAAATCAAGTATAAAAAAAAAAAAATTCACAAATTTATAAAATTTTTAAATTACATTTATATATGTCATTCTTTTAAATTCACAATTTTATCATTTTCCTCAATCTAATAAAGAATACATTCCTTGTTATCGATAACATCTACGGTCCTAGAAATGTCATTCAATAATGGCACGGATCATAGATGAAGTTCGAACAAATGATATATTCGTGTTTTATAACGGATTGTTAATATCAATCAATGGTCTTTGATGACATTGATTGAGGGGAGATTTTGTATTAAGTTTTATATGCCATTGGCTTCTATCTCGGTTATGATGTTTGCTCATTTGTAAGTAGTGGTTGTGTCTTGCTTGTGTGACTAATCGGTTATGCTTTTGTAACTATCTCGTTATGGTGTTTCTCTCGCTTATAGGTTGTGGTCGATCTTGCTCATGTGATTATCCTTGTGTATCCATGTATTGAGTGCCTTGCATTAAATGCTTATTTGATTAAATGTTTATTTGATTCATGGTTATCATTGTCATTATCTATGCTAGAGTCTTAGTCTAAAATCCTTGTTTGCAACTTACCACTCTTGCCTCTAAACCACAGGAATCGAATGTGTCAAATAGCCAAAATAGTTTTACACTAGCGACTTACCACACTTCATTTTAAAACCACAGGGACCGAATGTGTCAAATTGCAAAAGATCCTTCCTATACCCCTAGCGACTTACTATATTTTCTCAAATAAGTTTTTTTCTTTCTCTCGTTTTTTTTCTTCTTCTTTTCTTTTCTCGTCAAGTTAATTTGATTCATTCTAGCGACTTAAAGTGGTACGTCTTGAATTTCTCCTTATTTGTTCTCTCTTATGCGTTTGTGTCTAGTTTCTAACTTGTCTCTTTAACCAGATCCCTTCGAGCTCGTGGTTTGTGACTGTTTGATTCCCACCTAGGTTCGATTTATCTTGAAATCGTGTGTTGTTGTTATTTTGATGTTGAAAGTGTACAAATTGGTTGATATATCTTATCTTGATTGCTCGTTAATTTGTTTTCATGAACTGGTGGTGAATGATTAGTGGTTTGGGTCGTCTGTTTGTGTTAGTAGTGTTCTTGATGGCGACTTAACGTTGTTCTTGGTAGCGACTTAGCTTGAATGTTCATCATGGCGAGTTAGCACTCAACTTAGCGACTAAGTGGTCGTGGCGTAATTAGTTTATTATATTTTGGCGACTTGGTAGCGACTTAGTTGTCGTGACTTGTCTTTACAAGTTAGCTAATTAGTAACATTAGCGACTTAGTTAACAAATTTGTAGCGACTTGGTTTTGTTATCGCTCATGGCGACTTTTCTTTACAAGTTAGCGAATTAGTAACACTAGCGACTTAGTTATCAGATTTGTAGCGACTTGGTTTTGTTACTGTTCATGGCGACTTGTCTTCACAAGTTAGCGAATTAGCATATATAGCGACTTAAAGAGCTAAACTATTAGCGACTTGTCTGTGGTACTAGTGATGGCGACTTGTCTTTACAAGTTAGCAACATTGTTCACTTTCATGTTGCGAATTAGTCCTGTTCAACATCTTGTCTATCTATAACTTTAGATATGTTTGGTGGATTCTTTAGGGTCTAGGGTTATTAAAATGTTTAAAGGTTTATTGCTAAAGTTGATCTCATTCTCACAATACTTAGGATCTCCTGATTCAACTTGTTGAGTCAACATACTCTATGTAATCTGCTATGACATTTCTGTTTAGGCAAACGGTACTTGGTTTCTCTCACGACAACCAGATGTTACTGTTTGCCTCATGCATATTTGTTATATCACTTCTACATTTGTATCTTGGCTTATGACATGATCCCTTTGCAATGCACTCTTTAACCTTTTAATCCTTTATCAACTCCTTCTAAGTTACTATTTCTATGTGTCTATGTCATAAGGGTGCTCTCAGTGTTGTCTCACTTATCATTTATTATCTAACTCGTTCCCAATCATTACTGTTGATTGTATGTTTACTCAGATCATCAATGGCAAGTTCTAACCCTGAAAAGAGCGTTACCCCTTCGGCATCATCTAAAGTTCTCTCAGACGAAGAAATCCTTCCCAGGAGTCAATGGGCTGATATTGGAAAAAGTAACTGTTATGTGGACCTACAAAAGCTACAACAAAATCCGATACTCAAAGTGTCTATTGACATCCTCAAGAACACAAACTTCTTCGGTGCTATTACCAAGCAATGCTCAATTCCCACCATTTACATTCAACAATTCTGGAACACCATTCAATGGGACAAAATCACAGCTCAATACTCTTGCAAACCGGATGATGTGGAGTTCACGATTGATTCTCGCTATTCGAGCAAGGCTCTTGAATCACCCCATGTAACCCTAACCTTCGCTCGAATCTCCACCGTGCCGACGATCCGATTGTCTTTCTAATTGGGTTGGGTTATCGTAACAACATTTTAAGAGCATCCGACATCATCATCGGACACATGTATCAACCCCGGAGAGCTATTACAACTATTCTCAACTTGTGCTTATCTCGCAAAACATCGATTCGATAAAGTGAGAATTCCCATCTTGCAAATTCTATGGGCATTGTCAATAGGGTTGATGTGAATGTCTCGGATCGTATTTGGGAAGAATTTTCCTTATCAATGAACACATTCATATCTCGATAGAACAAATTTTCGTAACAAAGCTCAAGGCCGAAAGAAATGTAACAAGCTTGTGATTCCCAAGATCCGATTTTCAAAGCTTGTTATCCAGTTCTTGCAACAAAATCACAACTTCAATCCTAGGAATGAATCAACTCTACATAAAGCGTAAGATGAATTTGTTTTAGGAAACCCAAATATGTTCCTAGAGGTATGGATAATGAAATATTTGATTGCCAATTCACGATATTCTACTCACAAGATATCAAGAAAAGGACTACTTCAAACAATACAAGAAAAGAGCTACCGATCATCTCGCTAATGTCACACCCACTCCTCCACAACCCAAGGCTCCCAAGTCCATCTCGCCTCTCAAGCATCCTATGCCTCTTCCTAAAAAGAGACTTGAAAGATCACAACATCGAGACTCCTCATCCAAGAAGCATAAAGAAAAGAAGAAAGTGGAAAAAGAAATTGGTGAAAATATCGAGGTATCAAAGAATATTCAAAGGTTAATCGATGAAGATGATGCGATCTACAACTGGGGATTCAAAGAAAGCCTATAAAGTCGAATATGAAAGCTCCAAGAGGAGGAAGTGTGTTAAGAGAACCCGATCAAGTGCCTCGACAAACAACCCCAATAACACAAGACAAAGGAAAAGGGGTTGCTAGTGTTGAAACCGAACAAGCCTCACATGCTTCTAACGATCTCATCATCTCCATCAAGCACCACCAATCAATACGAGTCAAGAGAAGAACGTAATCATCTCCTCGCTAAAGAACAACTGAGTGGACAAAGTGCCCAAACGCTTAAAGAAAACCTTACACCTAGTGAGACTCAATCGGCCGTAATGTTGACGCTCTGCTGCAAAAAGGCTCGCAGGAGAATCTTGAGACAAGATCGATGAGACCTTGCGATGGATGAACCAAATCGCCTACCAACTCTCTATCTTCACTCAAGGACTTCGATATCGATTTCACTTTCGAGATCAATACATAAATGACAAACCCTTAGATACCGCACAATCCATGGTTACGGCCAACATTCAAGAAGATACATCAACAATTCCTCCGATGTCAAGATCTTCACTCACAACCGAACTTCCACCTCCCAAACCCGCTCAATCAACTGCATTTAACACCACCTACATCTTCACCAACCCCGAACCTGTCATTACAGCTTCGATGTGGATGCTCCACCGCCTTCACCACCTCGCATCCTTACCTCGCATCAACCATCGGACAAAGTCAGAAAAAGGATAAAGCCCTTGAAAGGCAACTTCCTAAATGCTGATTCCTGTGGATCGTGTCTATAGATTGGAGCACCTCAACTTCAATGAAGGGTTGCCGCCACCATTGAAGGGAAGTCAAGGATGCCGTGGAATGGGCAATGGAGGCCCCACTTAGACGATTCAAGGACCTACCTATCACCGATATGAGAGCAGCCTGTGTGAAAAGATGTATGAAGTCAAGAGGACAAGCATGAGGTTCACAAGAAACTCTATGAGGCACTTGAAGAATCCATTAAGTTCGACAATTATGAGCGTATATGATTGACATCAAGGAAAAGGAAGCTAAAAGGAAAAGGAGAGCTATTGTGTTGGAAACATTGAAGAAAGACCAGAAGATCCTCCTCCACCTCCACCACCAACGGGCGCTGGAACTTTGAGTCGGTGAACCTTCTATGACAACCAACACACCTCCACCACAACCACCATCATCACCGCCAAAACCTTCCAATCAATCAAGTCCTACAAGTAAACAAGGCACTCATAAGAAATCTACCGCTTGGACGACGGTTGATTCAAGGTTCACATCCACACCCACCTCCTTTCCTGATGCTCAAATGGTTCACGAAGAGTCGCATGTCATGACAGAGTCAGAATCTGATGAAGATGATGCATCAACTAAGCATATTCCTAAGCCATCAGAAGAAGATTGGTTTGATGATTACCTGGCAGGTAAACGCCCCAGCACATCCAGAGTTGCACCATCAAGGGACACAATTCAAAGTTGTATCGTTGAAGATAGACCTCCTTCTCCAGAACCTACATGGTCCATCCCTGAGTCCGACTCAATGATACCCGACAACAATTGGGTATCTACTATCACCAACAATTATGAAGAACCCAACAAGACTCTCTTCTTCACTTTATTGGTGATATGGGAAGCTTCATTAAATGGTTTTGTAAACGGAAGAGTATCTCATCCTTAACTCCAAGAGATCTTGAAGGACCTGCTTATGAAATTGTTAAGGTCTTCCATTCAGATGCCAATCAACTTCAATACCAAATGGAAGAATGCCATAAGATGCTCAATGACCAAGTCAGTGAGCAAATTAGCCGCTTCAATGTTCACAAATCTCTTCCTCTTGGTGGTGAACCTGGTCAGATGACCATTCAAGCTGAATTCTTCTTCAACCATGACTTGACTATCTTTGTGGTCACTCACGAAAGAAGACCCGCACTATCAATATCCAAGATGAAAGCTGCAACATACTCTGATCAGGGGCTTGAACAGATGGTTCCTGATCGTTTCTGGGTCAATGAAGAACTTAAATATGACATTGCCGCATCATATGGTATTTCACATTGGTGGTACAAAAAGAAGAACTTCTATATTGAAAGACATGGTGTTGACAAAAGACGCAAGAATGTTAGATCCGAGCTCCATATCTTAAGTGTGGTTCGTGTAGAGATCTTCCCGATATATGGATATGAGTATTTGATGAAGATTGTCCTTAAGAGATCAGATTTGAAAGAATATACTATTGAAGAAAACGACTTCAAACATCTTCACGGAATGATTTCAAGATCTCTACCTTCGAATATTCAAGGACACCTTGAGCATTTGCTCGTCCGTGAGAAAAAGGCCCTATCTCGTCACACTCTTTGGATTCGAGGCTTAGTCATTCGAAACGAGTTGAGGACTTCCAACTCGGCATGGAAAGCTACCAAACCAGATAAACCTTACATGTCCTCAATGGAGTGCCACAGGGCATGAATTTCATCATGAATACAAAGTCCTCGACACCCCGAGAGCCGTCATCTTTACTGACAGATATGGGACTCGCATGCTTATGAGACTATGTGAGCTCTACAAGTTTAGTGACGGTACGCTCAAATTGGTCGAAGAAGAACTTGACACCAGAGTGAAAGAAGTCAAAATTGATATGAAATCTTGGGTTAAGACTACTTTTTGGACTGATGATGACTTGAAGAGGTGTGAACATTTCATTGCTGCAATCAAACGAAGACTCAAAACACGAAGGATCTTCCGCAGCCTTGAAAGTTTTGTTGGTGGAAGGCTTCGGGATGGTCACTACAAACTCCTTCAGAGAACGGAATAAAGACATCTTTGGGACTCCATCTCTTATGTATTAAACTGTATTATGTGGTGTACTAACTTTGAACCATCAGTAATGCATGTAATAGCGATAGGTTTTGTATCGTGGATTCCTCTTATTTCAAAAAGGGAACTTCAGTGGTGTCTTCTTCTTTCATATAAACCGGACACATTTTTCTCCAACAAATGTTTTTTCTCATACATATTTAATTACTTGAGATCCAAAATCTCAAAGGATTTGAAATTTTGATCGGGGAGAAAATGTGATATAAATGAAAGATGATTAAAAGATGACCAATTTTTGTGCATACCGCTCTCTAATATGTGCTAAACAATTTTCGAATCTCGAAGCATATATTAAGGGGAGCATTTTTAACAAATTCAAGACTTGTGGTACACAATATTCCAGTTTTCTAAGGTACCTTGATTGTATGTTAAATAGCTTCTAATCGCTTGGTGATCATCCCCGCACTTCAATATAAAGGGTTCTCTAGTATGTGCAAAACTCTTTTCAAACCTAGAAGCACATATCGAGGGGAGCAAAATCATGAAAACCTCATCCTTCCCTAAAATGCTCTATCTAACCGATTCGATTTGGGAAGTGATGTTGATATCTTTAGAAAATGGTAATCAAAGAAGTTAATTCTTTCTCTTGCCTCCGTGTGCAAAACATTTTCAAATACGATGCACATGTTGAGGGGAGTTCTCGTTCTAAAATATCAAAACAATTTCGTGTACAAAATGCTTTGATAATATATCACAAGTATCCGAATTGATTTTCAAATGGTTTTCAATTGAGTCCATATGGCGGTGAACAATACCAAAAGACCGACCAAATTTACTTTATGTATGGTGATATAAGGATAATAAGGTTAGGTATTGGTTCCCATGATCCGCTGAACCGGAGGGATCTACCGAGAACAATCCACTAGTTAGTGTAGAAGTCCTTAGGTATGATGATAAAAGGAGAAAAGTGAGATATGGGAAGAGTGCGGACTCGATAGAGCAAGCATCGAACAAACCCAACAAGGTTCTTGCTATGAAGTCTCGTAAGCAATCAAGGGGTTGAAGAATTAAAAAGAATTAAATGAGAAAGGGTGAAAACAAATAGCCCTCCATTTATTCAAGCTTAGGGCGTAAACCGGTTCAATTCATATGCTATCGATGGTTACATCGGTATTGAAGACAAGACGTCATGGACCCAAAGGACGACCGCACTTCAACTTTCCAAACCACTCAAGCTCATCTTAAAAGGACTTGTTTCATTCTCACGGGAACCGACATTATCTATCGACTTTCTCTTAGAGATTGTTGATATTGAAGAAGGAGACCTCTCCTAGTCTCCCACACGGGATCCAAATATGCACAAAATTGAGTCTAGAGCCACGAGATCATCAATAAATCTCATTAGGACACTTTCAATGAAGACTCTCTTTTCACACAATGTGGAAAGAGATTATATCTTGAGTCCCACGCATTATCCTTGTGGTATTGCCGTAACATCCGAGTGATGTGTTTACATATTCACAATGAAGATGGAAAGCCTTCGAGCCAACATCAAACAAGCTCCTGTAGGTGGCATGAGATCTATTATATAGATCAACCATGTGACAACCGAATGTAAACAATGGGCGATTCAATCTCTTGAACCAATCTCGGTTCAGTTATGGATTGACGGATACCTTTGAAAAACCGGTCTTTGTGCTTAACAACTCTTTTCTTTAGCACATCGACCGTGTACTCATTTTTCAAACCAAAAGGTGTTTTATGATTGATAATTGATTTTCAATAAAACCTTCGTTGTATTACAAAAACAATTTCTATTGAGCAATACACGATTGTTCTTCAAATCTCTTTTCATCAATCGGTGGACTTAAAATTACTGGTTCACTCACTCCGTGTTGTCTTCTTTGAGATGCTCGGTTTGAGAACAACTAGAGCAAACACGAAACCCCGTCAAGGAAATATTTCGAATTATACCGATCACAGCAAGACATGTATCGATCAACGGGAACCGTGGGCGTGTACTCAATTCAACGAAGTGATCAAAGACACTTTCGTGCGATTTATTGCTAACTATTGTATGCAGTACACCCGACGCTTGCGGTGATCGAATGAAGCGGTCAATCCATAGCCGCATGATCACTTATCACATTCATCTCAAAAGAAATCATGATTAGTGCATCAATGTCTCGATATTTTCACTCCATGCTTCGCTACGATGCCAATATCATGAATCAACAAAAGCTTCCGCTACTCTGATGAGAAGATATCATGATCCAGAATGTGAGCATGTCGGTCCTAAAGTCACAACATCACATAAAACCAACACCACAATGGATGTCGCAGAGAATTTTTCATAGCTAATGATCTCAATAGATGGCTCATAATTATTATCTCAAGGATCATTAAAGACCTCCACTTTAAAGTACAAATCTATGCGGACTTTGAAGTTGCACCACTTATGCACAAAGATTGCGATGTTGAAGTATTAAAGTCTACGAGCTCCAGAACAAAGTCAAGAATAGAATGCTAGGATTTGAAATGTAAAACATGGGGTGACCGCCCTTAGGGGGAGATTGTTAGGAATTAGAATATTCCATAGTGAAGAGTCGGTCACCCCAAGTATTATCTGGCATAAGTTAGCTCGTAGATTTGTCATTAGTCACGTTATTTAGGAGTTTATTAGTTAGTTTGTAGCATAATATAGTTTAGTGCAACACCGTGGAGGAAGGTCGGTCTTTACCCACCGTATCCCCGATCCACAGCCGTCGGAGGTCGCTTAGTTTGTAACCTATAAATACCCTCTACCTTGCAAGGTAGAGGGTTGGATGTTCTTTGGTAATCTAATATTCTACAAGTTTCTCTTACTAGAATATCCCACTTTCTCTCTCTCTAAAATCATCTATATGCTCATTGTGTTAATGTTATGATGTGTATGTGAAAACCTAATATCTTACAGTTTTATAATATTTTAGATTTTCTAAGTTATAATTTCATTTTTCCAGTTTAATTTTGTATTTTCTTGAATTTAAGTGTATTTTAAATAGTAATTAATTAATAATAAATAGATAAAAAGTGTAAAAAATATATTTTCAATTTTAAAATAAGTTTTATAATATTTTAGATTTTCTAAGTCATAATTTCATTTTTCTAGCTTTATTTCATATTTTATTATATTTTAGAGTATTATTAAATAGTTAAAATAGTTTTTAATTAATAATAATTAAATAAATAGTTATAAAAATAATTTTAATTTTCTAATAATTTTCTTTTATTATTAGGATTGTAAAAATATCATTTTTATATTTGTAGGTCTTTTATTTCTTAAAACTCACGTTTTATTTTGTACGTTTACGTAATTTAATAAACGTACGTGTTTAAGTTTATTTAATCTGATTGTTGTGCTTTACAATTCTGTATCCAAATACATTCCAATCAATCAGTAGTGTAGTTATCAATCAAAATCCTTACTGATCATTATCCTTAGTGATCATTCGACATCTGAACGTTTTTAAGCACCATTAATCCTCCGTGGGACTAAATGACCCGGAATCCACTATATTCCAAGGGAAATTGCATTGGTTTTAGACTGTTTGAATTTTATTACGGTTGACCATTCACAAGTGGTTGACTTGTGTAATAAACTTGACGGTTGGGATCCAATCAACAATGCAGAGGGTCAAAGGTCAAAGTGCGGTAACAGTGACACTCAATCACAAACAAGTTACCATCACACATGCGGACTTAAGGTCGTTCTCCTCATTCTTGACTTCATACCAACCAATTCTCTGCGCACCCTCTTGAAGAGACTGCTCGCAATTCTTGATTGATATTGGGTGCAACGAAGCTTCATGGGTTATTAATAAGCATTCTCACGTGGATCTTAAAACATTCCTCACCTTGGAGAACCCTTTATATCATCATCACAAAATCCATTTCGGTCGGATGATGACTATGAGCACCCCAAGCTCAGTAGAACGCAAATCTTTGGGATCGATCAACATGAAACACATCGAAGTTGAAGCTCGATATGGGATGACATGATGACATTCCTCAAAAGCTTGGCTCAAAGATTCCTTATATCGATATACAAAACTGCTGATCCAAAGAGCACTGGATACAACCCGGATATCCCAAAAGAATCAATGACCCCGACAATCTTGATGTGTTGTCCGAACCCACTCTAACAGTCATATTTAAGGAGTCAACTACCAAGAAACAAGGTGCGGTGTTGCCGGATCTCCTTCTCTCAGATGAACTCAAATAGCTCTACTCTTATAAAAGATATATGACAACTGTGAAAGAGAACAAAGTCGGATTTCTTGATGAAAAATCTTCTAGTACGCCTACAAGAAAAACCAGAAGAGGAAGTACAGGAAGTGTTGCAAGCACTGAGAGTCAGAGGAAGTTTCCCAAGAGAAATCCTCCACGCAAAAGGAAAGTTCCATCTAAGGAAGTTGTTCCTATTCCAATTCCCATGTCTGAACCGCAAAGACAGCTAACGGACGAGGAATCTGAGGGTCCTGAATCAGATGAAGAGATTACCTACTCGAAGCGCAAGGATGACACTCCATCGATCAAAACCTCCCACCCACCGGCGCAGATAAAGGAAAAGGAAATACTCCAAGAGTTGAACAAGAAGAAGAAGAATCGGAAGAAGAGACACTAGAAACCGATAACAGAGGAAGTTCAAATTTGTTAGACTCAAACACGCTGCGAAAGAATTTGCTAAGGATCAAATGGGTGGCCCGAGGGTCAAGTGGTGATGTACAACCTACACCGATCCTCGATGCGGTTAATCGACCCGATAAGGGAACCGTGCCACCACTTTGAGCAACAACAAAAGCACGTGGAAGAGTCTATTGAGTATGACATTGAAGAACCGAAATGTAAAAGACGAGAAAACAACTGCTGATGATACAAAGATTGATGAAACGGACGATTATGATCGTCTTCTTTTAGACAGTCCCGTCCGTTCAAAGGAGAAAACTTCAGAACCACCGAAGGACCCGGAGTCTCCTTACATCTCATCATCATCGGATTCATCTTCTCATTCCTCACCACCACCATCAAAGAGATCAACCAAATCAACATCCAAATCAGTGAAGAAGCGAACTGCATCTTGGATCTCTCAAGCTAAGACACGAATCGTTAAAGCTGTCAAACAGTTCAGAAAGAAAGACATGCTCTACAAGAAGATGAATTTCTTCACGATCGATTCAAGATCTTCATGATGAGAATGACAAGATGCAAGTTGAAAGGAATATGTCCAAAAGCTCATGAAAGATGATCTTCAAGGAAAATGGACGAGATGATCAAAGGATACACTCACAAGTTCCTTCTTGACGTAGTTCCTAAATTGACAAAGGAGATGTACACCGACAACTTTATCCGAATCTTTTGCATTTGGCCAAGCAAACCATGAAATCAACTCCAATGAATGTAAACATCAATCCGCTGAACCCACAATCTTCTCGGATGATGAATTGGTGAGCCGTGGTAGCTCAAATGTCGAAACGCTCGCAACATTTGCCTCCACGAAGGTAAATTGTTTGAAGCATTCTTTGGAATATCAACTCGGTCATCATTCGGAGAAGAAGCCGAAGGCCTAAGCGTCTAAGAGACGACGAAGACAAAGATAAGGATAAGGATAACGAGCCCAAACGCCCAAGAAGTCCGGTGAATCATCTTCTATGCAACCTCCACCCCAACGGACTCCAAATCAACAAAGGTCTCCTCCTCGCTCTTCTACCGAAAAACCTCAAGATTCGAGTTACCACCCGCACTCGTAAAACCGGTGATCACTTTGAGTATACGGGTGGTGATGATGAAGAAGTCTCGAGCCCCAACAAAACCCATCTCTCCGACACGGCCAAGAAACCGTAATCCTCCTCTAGGCCAAAGAAGAAGAAGAAGGCGCTATGGTCGACGCCTTATCATGGCTAGACGAGGATGATATTGAATTGAATGGTTCTCAAGCTCGTTGATTCCACTCCTACCCAAATGAAGGTCAAGAGGTTCCGAATGTAGTACATTGGAGCATGCGAAACTATCGCAAGAAAAATTCCGTGTGAAGAAGATGACGAACCGAGTTGAAGCGAATCAAGAATGAAGCATTTCAACTTCTAAAAGACATTCGGAAAGTGCTATTGAAGTTGAGTATCACCTTGATAATATAGCACGAGCTATGTCTAACAACATGGATTGGCTCAACCCGTAGCAAACATCGACTTCACCAAACGGGACAACCCTCCATATTACATCGACCGGTCAAAACCTCTACCAACAATTGGCCAACCGTATCACCTAGGATTCCATTCCGATATTTCTTCAACAAAGACTTGGAATTTCTTCACGGTGGCGATGGTTCAAGGAAATACGCTACATCTCGACACTTCCATTCCGTGACCATATACTCTAATCGCATAGCCATCGAGGAAAGGGCTAACCACATGTTCTCCAACAATGTGGAAGTATATGACCGTGATGCATTGTATGGGATTCACCATTGGCCGAACGCCGACGAATCTACTACGAGTCGCCGTGTTGAAGTCTCAACATGAAGTGTTCAAGATTAAAGCAATCGTGGCCATTAAACATGTTGATCTTTCATCTAAATGGGAATACACTTTTCTCAAGAATATTGTGGTCAAAGGCAAGGCGAAAGGATTATGCATTCTCAAGCGGACTTTGAGAATTTGTCTATCAACGACATTGAAGACATGTACCTTGCCAAAGTATGTGGTCGCATGAGACAATTTTCAAGCAAGTACAATGTGAATTCATCAAGTCCTTGCTTATCTTCATCGAAGCATAGTCATCAAAGAACGTGTAGAAGATCTCCAACTTGCGCTTGAATCATATCGCACCTGCGTCAACTTCACTCCACCTCGCCTGATCTTCCGACATTAACCAATTTTCACAACACACACTTATCGCCCAACCATTCGGAGTGGTTTACATTAGTGAAACACATCGCAATGGCTTGATGGCGTGTAGAGATCTTCACAAGTTTGGGGATCATACATTGAAGAAGGTTAGGGACGGATTGCTTATAGGTTGAAGGATATTCATGAAGGTATTGGGTCACAAAGCGATGGAATTCCAAGGAAAGACGGATGTGGAGGATCATCGAAAGATTGATGAAAGGTTGTATCGACGGGACCGCCTGTAACTCGAGAGCTTTGTAGGGTCGTCCAGGATTGCTCTCGCCGCTATCAACGCCATTCAGATTCACGAAACATTGATGGACTTCTGGTACCCTCGAATCGCATCTATTTCATAATATTTTGGATGTGTGATTATATATGTTCATGGCTTGTGCACACATTTCAAAGGTACAACCCGCTCTTGTTAAGAAAGGACCCTATGGTACGCTTTCAAAGGCCACAATCCTTATATAAGGAGCGAAAGCTTTTACTTTTGAGTAAACCTTATCAAACCTTTCATTTTCAAAGGTTTTACTCAAAAGAACAAGTACTTCCGTATAGTTTTCAAAACCTCAACCGCTTATATCACTTGTTGAGGGGAGCATTTGAATTAAAACTTTGTTCACAAATTGTTCACAAAGTGGTCATCTTCCATAACACTCGAAATGGTCATATTTATTCTCAACTTTTCAAAAATAACATTTTATATGCCATTTTGAGGGGAGAAAATTATGTGATAAGAAATATGTTGTGTAAATGCAAATGAATCTTTGTGCTATAGACTTAACCAACGAATTGACGATACTTAACTGTTAGTAACTCGAAAAGACTTGTCCGGATGGGTAATAATTTCAAGCTAGTTCGCTAGTAATGGAAGCGTGTCTCGCAAAGTACTTGTCCGAATAGAATGTACCATTCGAGAAACTCTTGGTAGACATGAACTCGACGGGTTTGACAACCTTCGAGGTTTGTCTACACCTTCAAGGTAGTTATTAGAGCTAGTTGTCACCTAAAAGTCGACAATGTAACTCTTTAACTATACAACGTAACCGTGTCTCGCGGGATTGTCTAGCTTGAGTTGATCAATTCATAAAGTCGCGACTCTTTCCTCACTGCGCGTTTTCGTAAAAACTCTTAAGCACATGTGGAGGGGAGTATTTCGCAAAAGATCAAACTCTTCGTGGTACAAAATGTTTTACAATCATAATCACTGTGAGAGATTTTCTTGATAATTGGTTTTATGGCAACATAGGTTAGTCATGGAGTTATAAGGTGACTAAGGTTAGGAATAATCGTTCTATTATCCGCCAGAGTCGGAGGGATCTACCCAAGGACATCACAAATAGTTAGTACTTAGAAGTCCTTAGGTACGATTATAAAAGGAGAAATGAGAATCGGAGAAAGAAGGAGTTGAAGAATTAAAAGAAATGTAAAGAAAAGGGTGAAAAGAAATAGCCCTCCAAATTATTCAACTTAGGCGCATAATCGGGTTCAATTCACATGCTACTTGGTTGTCACTTAGTGACGCCGGTATTGAAGATTAAAAGTCGTCATGGACCCAAAGGACGCATGCACTAAACCTTCTTAGCCAATCAAGTTTCTCTCAATGTGCTTGTTTCATTCTCACAGGAACCCTACATAATATATCGGCTTTCTCTTAGAGATTGCGGTATTGAAGAGAGACCCTCTCCTAGTCTCCGCCAGAAAACCAAAATGCACTATTGAGTCTAGAGCCACGAGATTCATAAAAAGATCTCATAGGTACACTTGACATTTCATCACTTGATGTTCAACAATAAGAACATCGGTGGTATGTTATCGAGTCCTTCACGGATCTTAGCAATCATCGAGAACATTTATGAGAGGTTCACAACTGTGATCCTCAATGATTGAATGGAAACTCCCCGCCAGATCAACATCAAACAACCACGGCAGTCACTTAGGTAACTCCCGTGGATTACGCTTAGTGTGTCTTAAATGGTCTACATCGTGAGGTGATGCTTGGTGTACCTCAAATGACTCATCCGAACTTGAGGTGTACTTGGTGCATCGCGTTATCTCACTTGTGGGACTCGGTTCAGAACGGCCTTTGTAAGAATTAGAGTTATGTTTTCACACTATCTCATAACACTCTCGAAGTTCAAACTTGTAGCGCGGAATCCGCTTATTACTAACCGCTTTCATGTTTACTTCTTATGGAAGCTCCGAGCGGAACGATCGTGCAGATTCTTCACGTGCTCATGCCAACATCATCACTAATGAAAGTTCTATCTCAAAGCAACACAAAGTCGAATGATTCTTCGTCAAATCAAAGAATCTACAAAGTTAAAGACTTAAAGAACTTCATCAAGATCAAATCCAACGTCAAAGAGTGTGTGAGCATGTTGAAGAATGACGTGGAGACACTGGAGCAACGAAGCTGCACTGAGGCGGACTTGATGCGATAAACAACAATATACTATCACTACCATCACAAAGAACAATGATCAAAGAACAAAGTTAAAGATGACGTCAAAGCAAAACTGCTTAAAGAAAACAATTTCTCTACATTTGGGAGATTGTTCAAATCAAGGCAATTCTTCTCACAAGAAAGAAAATGTCGGAAGACGCCAAAGTATCTATTACATCAAAGCCTTCACTGTTCATATTCATTCATCACCAACACTTAGGGAGATTGTTGGAATCACTCCTAAACCTAAATCAAGTGTTAGTGATTCATATATAATAGTTAGCTTAATTATGGCCTTTATGTTTGTTATTAGCGTTAAGTTTATGTAGAAGGCCCATGAGCTTAGCCCAAGCCCATAGAAGAAAGGAAAGGACTAGGAGTGTTGCCTAGCTTCCTCCTATAAATACTATGTAATAACCTCACTTAAGGGTTGGTTGTTCAATTCATTTCTCTTTCACTACCTCACGCATAACCGTCCTTATTATCATACGCGTAGTGTTTGTGTGTGCGTTGTTCAACCAATCTTTCTTCTCTATTTCTTCTCTTGATGCTTGTGTTGTAAAACTAGTGACCTAACATTTGGCTTATCACCAAGTTTTTCGACTTGACAACCTTTTCGAGTCTCGCAATCTTACGCTTCTTAGCATCCTTTGGTTGAAGATTGTAACCCTTCCTTTAAGCGTTGAAGCTTCCAAATCAATCCATTGGAATAATTTTTATTTTGGTACACCACTTTTTCAAATTCGCTTTTAGAACATCATTCTTCAATTTCCTTAATCGCTCAACTTCCGTGTAGGATTCCCTTGACTTTGACGTAGTGGATCATATAATCCCTTTTCTCGACTTTGGTCAAGGGTCCGTTCATCCTTTCTCTTTGTCTCGCTCTGTAGAAGCCTCTTATTCTCATTAATTATCTCAACCATTTTACTTGCATAGTCTTCTCCACCAATATCGTGAAGGATATCTCTGCTTACTAATAAGTTGGCCTTTATAGTATCCCATTCTTCATCCGTAGAATTTGGCGATTCCTCAATTTCACTTTCCTTTTCATTTGTTCTTTAGTTAATTCGGTTCCTCCCGCACTTTTGGCAATCACCATCATCTCTTGTTTGTTCTCGCACGCTTAGCTTCTTCACCTCATCCTCCGCTTGAATCCTAGCAATCTCAACTAAGCTAGCTTCCTCTCCGTGAGTTGCTTTTTGGTCTTCAATCGCTCGAAGATTCTTGCACTATTCCTTTGCCTTCCCTATGCACAAACTCCTCACCAGTACTACCGGATCACTACCGTGATTAATATGTTCAAGATTAGTATTAACTTCAAAGATCAAAGCGAGTATTAAAATCTTCATCAAAAGCAGATTTAATTTCAAAGACCACCCGACTTATCCACTCCACTAGAACTTGCGACTTCTTTATCCAGCCTCTTCTTAAAGGATTTCTGTGACAAATTCTTAAAACCAAGATTATGTAAATAAAGTGAAACTTGAATTCCCATAAAAGCGAGGCAATGCATTTAGACACATATATTCCTCTGAGATCTTGATATTACCATATATATCTTTGCGACTTGGGAAAGCCGATAAAAATAGTCAAGAGAAGTTCTATGCTTTTCTATTCATTTGAATATATGTATACAGGCGAACGCACCTGGAGGATGCAAAGGTTTAAAACAACTACTACACCGGTTGTTGCGGGTGTCATGCTATTACTTGGTGAAATTGTTGATAGCCAGTAAATAAAATTTGTAGATAAGTGATGAGTCTATTTATTTTAAAGCAAAAGCGCACAAGATAGAAAAAATATTCACTTTTTTTCGTTTATGGCAAACCAGTTAAGAAAACATCTAATCAACTTTCTTCTCTTGTAAATGCGTCAGGCCAGTTGTACTTTATCCGATGTCATTGATTCTTCTCTTCATTTGGTGCTTCTTTTACCCTTATATATGTTGTATTCCTCTGTGGAAGGTTTTAGCAATTGTAGGTAAGTGATAGTATAGTTTATCCAGACACCGCCTATCGTTTAACTCAAGAAATCTCCATCAAATGATTAATATATAGTTAATTTTGTAAATTTGGTGGCCCTATCAAGGATATAGAGAAGAGAAAGAAGGAAAACGAAGAAGCTAAATTTTTTTACATAATATTGTCCTTGCATGGACTCCACGCAAATTAAACAACAGTCTCTTTTACAAGTTTATAGCTTTGGAGGTTGTACGTGCGGATTTGCGGATTACGTCTAGTTATAACTCATTTTAATCAAACAATAGAGTGCACTAATGAAAGGCATAACATTTAATCATTTAGCAATAATACGTTCGGAAAAGTATACAACCATATATTTTATCCATTAATCAAGCAAAAAATCTCATAGAATTGAAGGATTATTCGGTAACAATCTCTTGAACTTGGTGGGAAGATTGGCACCTACACATGAACTTAGTTGTTAAGTTTTTAGTATATGTAATCGTTTAGTATTTATGGGACTGCAAGGTTAAAAGCACAAGCTTCACAGATAATTGTACATATTAGTTGGTTCAATGATAAAAAATAACTTCATGTGCGGTAAAATAAAACTAAAACTAATATTACTATTGAACTCATTGTGAAGAAACCGTAATAGCAACATATAATTAAAACTAATATTACTATTCAACTGATTGTGAAGAAACCGTAATAGCAACTTACTTGATACCGAGATCGATGTGCTCCTAAATACCGTAATATTACTCCGGTCTTCATTTGGCCCTGTTAAGTGTAATTATATTAGATAATTTGCATCACACACTGTCCCAGATATGCTTATTGCTATATATAATTTTTTTACAGAAAAATTGACTATTTACTGTTTCCAAACCATTGGTTGCGAAAGGGGCATGATGTATGAAATCTGATTTAGTGACCAAATTTTTGCACCAAGACCAACATAAACACAACTGCAAGTCATTGGTTTCATCCTTTTTATGATGTATGTTATAAGATATACATTTAGTATCTATAAGATGAGGCCATACTAATTTACGAGCATAGAGATGTACACTACCTTGTCTCACAGATGGAATATTATCACAGCTCCTCGCTTGTTTATCACTTCTACACTTGACATAAAACCAAATACTTATAAGCAAGATTAATTTACGCCAGTAATCATTTTTACATTATCCACGGATCATGGTTAGATCAAAACATGCCATATTCTAAAGCTATTTGACTTAGTATTGTTTGAGCCTTAATAAAATACCACTCCGATGATGATTTCGAGAATTTGTCAAGTTGATAATCAACAAAGATGGGGCCTTCATTGTCTTTGGCACTACACATAAAGGATTCAATGTAAATGTTATTGTAGAAGAAGTAAGTGGTTTTATTGGAGCCTTAATAGTAGAGGCAAAATGATGGCGGGGTTGGTTAACATGTAATCATTAAAACATGTGGCAACATATCCCGTTAAAACAATTTCATAACCCTTATTGGAACCTCATTCCCATGTATTAAAAAGTATGCTTTAATAATGTCAATAAATCATTACTACTCACTAAATAAGATTGTCCCTAAAATTAACTAATTCATTATGGCACGATAAATGATTTATTGATCATATCATCCAAACACTGTACTTATATATATTTTAAAAAGAGTTGCAAAAAGCGTACATTGCAAGCACTTTGGGATCTCCACCAAGGGATAGAACTCCAATTGACTTTCAGACAAAGTCCTTAAAGTTTGAATAGTAGCAGTCTAACACGATGGCCATATTCACGAATAAAAACATTAATCATGTATAAGACATCACTCTCATTGAAGAAACTATTAAAATACTCATTTCATAGATAACATAAACAGTTGATTAGAAGATGGTTAATGTAAGAAAATTAAGGGACTTGCAAACATTTTGCAATTGCGACAAATGGCTACACATTACCACGAGTTCAACAATAAGCATTACGTAGTGGTGGAAAATATTAAGTCACCAACTAAGGCCCCTAAATGACCAGTTGTTCATAAAACAGGTAAGGGTCCCGAGAGATGGGAGCTTTGCTATATGTAACCACCCTTAAAGAGAAGCAAATAAGTACACTCAACCAATGCTCGTGCAGGAATGGATGTTATCACAGTATGTTGAATGAAGAAAATAAAACTCAGAAGGAAAACTACGCCTGTGCCGTTGCTCTTTCCAGTTTTACCCCATGTTTGAGACAAAGTTTCAAAATCAAACATTTAAGGCATCAAAAGAGCAAGCATGTGATTTAAGGTTTAGTTCTCTCAACCTTCCATCTAATATGGATTCGTTCTAAGGAGTCCACATAAATACATACACATAAAGTCTGTCTGTGTGAGAAAACAACGTACCTTCCGTTGAACAGATATGTTTTGATCAAATATTTGAGAAGCCTCTTCCACGAGTATATTGCTACGTTTAGGCTTTTCGGTTTAGATTTCTCAAGCCTATGTGGGCTGGAAGGTGAGTCTACCTTTTCAGTTGATATATCCGATGCTAATTTACGCAATTTAGGTGGATTGGAAGCTGACTCTAACTTATTAGAACTTGATATTTCGGATGTTAATTGAGGCAATTTAGGTAAAGCTCTTGCCATCTGCACAATAGATTATAACCAAAATGAGATCAAAGAAACTTGTTGCAATATTGCCTCCTTACGCTCATGATCTTACTAAAGCAAAGAACAATTATATATTATGAACCAAAAAGACAGAAAATGATGCCAAATCGTGGCAACTCATATTAAGACCATCAAAAGACCAATATGGAATGGGTCGACTACTTATTGCTTTATGCTCATCAATAAATATGGTTGCACTTTGTATAAATTAGGCAATAACTCAATTACTTTGCTTATCGTTCTTATAGCAATGCAAAAATATAGAAGATCAAACTTACGTATTTTTGAAGAGGAATAACCCAAGACTTGGAAAATGTTCAAAACCACATGAACCCCGATACCTCCAAAGAACCATTTAAAGACACTCCGTAACAAATTATATAATTATTCTTATACAATTTTATTATTTATATGTACATGTATAGAAGAAATAACAAAAAGTTAGGTCCTTCAATTGTAATTTTTTTTTTACAGTTACTTCAATTTCAATATGAATGGTCCATCACGTCTGAGCTTACCTTGTAAACATGTGGAGCATCGTGGATTTGTATATTGCTATAAGTTATTTGACCAGGAAAGAAGTACATCTTAAGTATGGATCCCTTCTCCATAATTGAACCATTACGTTTCTTTAACAATACTCCATTACTGTATCACCATGTTGACATTCTTGTGGAGCTCTCAATTCTTCCTGGAAGCCAAATAGTGTATCGGATAAAGTAAAATGGTAATATTTTCTAAATGGTTTGCAGAATAACAAGTGTAAGAAATTCGCTAATAGGGTTAACAGTACGGCGTAGAAGCTAAAATCATGGACCAAATGATGATCTATTAATCTTTACATTAGACACTAAACAAAGTAACTTCAATAAAGAAGCTTACATTTAATGATCAATCTCTCTAATCCAAGCTCGTCCTTTGCCCTAAACATATAAATGAACACCATCAATAAATATTTAACTTCAACAAACTAAAGAGCCACTTGATTCGATAATCAAGGTTTTGACCTATGGTGGAGTTCTCTAAATTTGTTAATTTCAAACCACATTAATTAAGCCCATTTAGTCTTCTCTCACCTTGCCACCAGACCCTAAGTAAATACAAACAATAGAAAACGAATGTATTAATGAGGAAGTTTAAAGAACAATGACAAATAATTGATAACTGGCATGCATTCTTAAAACATTTTGGTATGGTTTGCTTGATTATACATTTCATATTCAACCTCAAGTTCTACATTACTCTTAACGTGCACGATCATTCTCTTTTAAGTCCTATCGCGCCTTTTAAACATTTTGAAACTCTCCGTACCACTCACTTTTTCTGTAATCTCGTATCGGTCTCCATATAATGAAGTTTTCTCAAATTCTTCATGAGCTTAGCGTGGGTTTCACCCTAGGCATCACACCAGACCTCCATCATGTCCAAATAGTTTAAAAACGCTTCCTTCATTGAAAGCCCTGAAGCACTTTCTTAATTCCTGCTTGTGATTGTAACTTGTCAACTAATTTTGCAATAAAACTTGTTGTATCACTTACAGTGTAAGTATCCCTTTTAAAACTTCTTGCTCATCATACCTTAATTTTCTTTACACTTGGTTTATTCAACCTTTGAATGATAGGTTGCGAGATTGCTCCACCGCTTTTGGGCGCAACTCATGAACCCTTTCCACTAATTATTTCTTCGGTCCTCCGAGCTCGATTTGATCACCATCAATCATTATGCAATTTTCATAGTGCACCACATTCGGTATTAACTGCATACTATTCATTGCAAATACACTTACACTAAAATCTTAGCAAAAGGTTACTTGTTGACTCCACATCTACTATATCAGTTTCAACTTATTAAAGGGTTGTGATCCATTGATTCTAATCTAAAAGATTACTTGTGATTACCTGAAAGCAGTAACAAACTAAAACCCAAGTTATCAATCCAACATAGAATTATCAAACATCCCTCTATTTTAATTAGCTTCAGTAACGGTCACAACGACCTCATGATTTGCTTAAATAAGGTATAAATGTGCAAGCGGTCACTCTTAATCGGGCCTTTGCGACATCAAAAACCGTGATTGTCGAAATATGTGACAATGGTCGCAAAGGGGTGAGAATAAGGTCTATTTTGTGATGGCTAAGTGAAGGACCATCTTTGTCGTGCAAATTAGTATTGCTTGCTTTGCCAAACCATGGCAACATTATCACAAAAACTCAAGTTGCACATCACTATTCCATTGCCAAAGTTGCGTTGATTTAAAAGAGCAACTTATAAATTTGTACATATATAATATAAAACAATCTTAGATTTCTAGATACACAAATTGAACCAAAGTTCATTTGTACATATGGATTACTTGCTTATTTCATTATCATTCGCACTATTATTATTCTTTACTTCCTTCTTTAGTGCTATGACTCTTAAAAGAATCATGGATTCCCAAATACATTTGACTTTTCAAAATTTTCAATATTCAGGAATATCTTTACGTCGCACCCATGTCCTATGTTATCCTTTATATAGGAAAGTTCTTAATTGAAGACCAATGAACCACTAAACTTTGTTATTACTCGTTTTATAATCGACACGGCTTGACACTAAAGCTAGTAACTAATGAAACAACAAAAAGGCATGACATACAGATGATACAAACATATGCTAGATAATATATACAATATGTTAAAGCAAAATTGTTCTACTTAGTTTAACATTATGAAAAATAATGTACTCGTTATATTTTTATAAATTACACAAAAAGGCCAACATGTAAGAGTCTAGTTATTAAGCTTCACCTTGAAACATAATGGTTGATTGGACTACCAGATACATATATCATTCCTCTCAGTTTTCTGGCATAATTTTGGCGACCATGCAATTTTCTTGGTCCTTGAAGGATAGTCCTGGTGAGTTGGACAATGAAGCTTGCTTCTCTTGGTTGTAGAATTTGCTTAAAAGAAAAAAACCACACAATCATGTACAACTCACCCGAAATTGATCTAAATTAAAGAAAAAAAAAAAACTTTGCGAGTCAGAATGAGCAAAGAGGTTTTGTGTGTGTTGTGATTGTAAACGTGAATTTAGGATGGATTAGGTTAAAGTTTATAATTTAAGGAAAGGATATATGCTATATAATTTTTTTAGATAAATACATTCCTTTTCAAACTAATGAAAATGTCCATAATTAGTTGTGTAGGTTTATATATTTGGTTTTGCAAGATATAATCAAAAAACATGTTGGTCTAGTGGTTATCATGCTTGTTAATGATACAAACACCCTAGGTTCAATCCTTGTAAGTGGCAAATTTAAAAAAAAATCGAATTTTTTAGTTAAATTAATTATTCCGAATATTTAATTAAATAATTTTATTAAAACAAAATAAATTAACAAAGTGTGTGCTTAGGTGGAACTATGATGACATGGAAATATGACTTGGCATTATGGGATGCCAAGTGGCATTTTATGTGGCATGCCTCTCTTATATATAATGTATAGATATATATTTGAATTTGTTTTGATATATATTGATTTCTTATGTGACTAAAAGATTCATATAGTCACAATTATTAACACTTTTGGTCACGGTTGTTTAATTCGATTGTGACTAAATGTTAGAAAAGGCCACACAAACATAATTCAAGTGGCCATTGGATGATCAATAGTCACACAAAACACACATTTCTTCACTTTACACATATGGTCACACTTTTAACACTGGCCACTTTATGCTTAATTGTATGTGACTAAATACAAAACAGACATGCTTTGTGTGACTAAATAACAAAGCCACACAAACATAAAATTAATGTGGCCATTGGATGAGCAATAGTCTAAAACACACATTTCTTTCACTTAAAACACTATATGGTCATAATTTTCATACGCTTTTACACGCTTTGTGTTTGTTTTCACACGCTTTCCACCGCTGCATTACGACTTTGTCCTTTTTAATCGCTTTTATATCGCTTTCATTTTGTTTACACGCCGTCCGTGTTTACACTTTGTCACCGGGTTTTTCATATTTTAGTCCGTTTGTATAAGTTTTTGACCATTTTCGTCTCTGCTTCTACCCGTTTTCATCTATTTTAGACGCCTTCGTCCGCTTTCATACGCTTTCATATGTTTTACATATTAATGTACATTTTCACGCTCCATACGCTTTCACGCTCTACACGCCGTTTCCTGCGTTAGTCCGCTTTTTTCCGCTTTATCCGCTTTTAAGACTTTTCGGGTCAACCCAAGAAGTTAAGTGAATTCATATTCGGTTTTCGCTCGCTTCAAGTTTAATTCTAGTTCGTTCGGTTCGGTTTTGTGTTGAACCGAATAAAAATAACCGATTTAACGAAACCAAACAACCCGATAACCGAACGGATAAACACCCCTAATTTATAGTGATAGTTTAAAAGGAGGACTTGTTTTATGGTTTTAAAGTTTAGGTCTTTATAGTTTGAATTCATAAGGAGTTACAAGTATCTTCTATCACACTATCCCCACAACTCTTCTTCAACCTTTCTTATCAATCTTTCAACAATATCATATTTTACCCAATTTCATTATCAATGGCGTGACCATCACCACAAAACCATTTGGCTAAGCGTGTTATTGATGACCTAATTAAGTTTAGCGGGAGACATCCGTTAATGATTACATGAGTTTCTTCAAGGCTCAAAATTTCCAGCCCATGGCTTTATAAACCGGATGCCAAGAGGCCACCACAAGAAAGAATGAGATTGCGCAGTTTAATGCTTTAATTGCTGAGATGGTAGCTCTTGGATATGGGGATGAACATTTTGACACATTGATGGATCTTAGGCATGACCCGAGGCCTGCGAGGACTAAGTCATAGGGTTGAATGATCTCATTACTCAAGTCGAGGAGGATATCGAGACCAAGGAAGAACAAATTAAGTCGATGAATGGTTGAAGGGTTGCTCGCTATGTAAAGGGATGGTTTCTTTGCTCTAGTGTCATCTGCTTATAATGTCTAATGTCTTGGTTTAATATTATGGTTTGTAGATATATTAACAATGAAACATGTATGGATCTTTTGATGGTTTATCCAATGAAATGGAATGGGATGCGCTCGCTAGTTTGTTTCATCTTTTTAATGTTGTTTTGCATTTAGGAATTGGTTGTGGTGTTTAAGTTCATATCCGTAGAATGTATTATTGTATGTTTGAGGTTGATCCAATCACGATGGTGCATCCCATGTGTCGTGTTCAATGTTGAGCCATGGATATGCGGTTCATAAGTGCTTTGCTTAGTTGTTCATTTTTAGGTTGTTGTCAATTTTAGGGTGTTTTGTTGTTGTTTTTGCTTTAAGTTAATTGCATTTACATGATTTCTTGATTTTTTTACTATTGGAGGATATTAGAGCTTATTTAAGTGCTTATAAATAGCTTGTTTATAGGCTTAAAGTAAGGTCTCGTGGTCGTTTGTTGTGTCACATCCTTGGTTGATTTGATTATTTTTGTGCTTACTTGTTTATCTGGGACCGCTTATTAGTTATAGTTGCTTAATTAGTTGCTTTAATTCCAGCTTTTGATTTTGTTTCTTCATTTGTATGCGCCATGTGGTGAGATTTTAGTGTACCCGCAGCTTATATGTGTCTTTGATATACCGGTTCAAGTTATATGGGTGTTTGGGATCGGGTAAGAACCATTTCATCATGGTGTGTTGGTTTCAAAATGCACCAAAAATGAAATATTTAAATTCTATATTATCAATTTGGAGCCACATTTTAAAATTATCAAATTTGGAGCCAAATTTCACCAAAATTTTTAAAAGTACTTAGTAAATTATGGTTTCCTTAATTGAAAATCCGCCCCATAATGAGCCCTAATTTTACTCCAATAAATCGAGATTCAAGCAAAACAACCGAACTTCAATTTTACACAATTATTTACCAATTAAGTTTACTAATTTTCTTTAACACATTACTTCTCGACGAATCATGGCAACTCAAACCAATTGTCGGATGATTTGGTTTATTCGATCGTGAAAATGATAACTCATTTGGATATGAATCGAGGCGATTCGATGAGGGTGAGGATGTCAAAACAACCATTCAAATGTGAATGTTGTTAAGAGGGCATAACTAGGTTAGCTAAGTTTCGCAGGATTATGGAAAACCGACGGAATAAAGGTCGTTGTAACCTTCGATGCAATCGAATAGGATATTAGGAAAAACAGGCATTGTTTTCAGTTTTTGGGTGATTTGGTTCGTGAGCATATAGGTGTCGATTCTATCCTGGAGGAAGGTTGATTCAAGCAAGAGATAAAATGGGGACGAAATCACGGCACATATACTTTTTTAACTAGTAGTGATTGGTCGTCGCAGGTACAAGGTGTTCATAAGTTTATCTCTGATTTACATTATGTGCAACTAATTAACAACATTGTGTTAATCTTTGCAATGATATTTGATGTTGACTTGACAATGTAAAGTCGATAATGAATCGTCTTGGTCAACTTCTAAGGAATTTCGTAAGAAATTGACCGAAAACTACATATTGCCCAACCAAAATACCCTTTCAAAACTTAATGAAGTCCCACATAAGTATAGTGCAATTATAAAAGCGAAAATTGGGCAAATTTTGTAAACTACACGACCACCGAGGAATACAAGGTGTTAATTATTCATTTTATTCAAGTTCAAATATCCATCACATTTGATGTTTCCGTGATATATTAGTTGTATACTATCAAGATTACTACATCTAAACACCTTTTTATTTTGTGTTGTAAGGTGAAATCACCGCATCTAAAGTAGGCGATTCCAAGTCCTGCTTATCAACATACAATGGGACGAGGTGGATAATGTGTGATAGATAAAAAGGTAACATTAAACATTAAACATTTGCATTTAATAGCATCATACTTTCGCTTATATTGGTTTATCTTACAAGTGTATGTATTTGATGTTTATAAGATCGAGAATAAAGAAATTGAATCAGATAAAGAACCACCGCGTGGTATCACTGTGGTTGAAAGGAAGGGTGAATAAAGACGGAGAATTTCAAGTTGATGATATCGTAACGCTTGGACAAAAATTGTAAGTTTGACTCATTTTATGATTATGTTTATTGTTAGTTATAAGTTAATTATGTTAGTTATAAGTTAACATCATATTTATAAGTTAATACCGTAGAATTAAATAACCTATTTCCCATATTGTGTGTGCGTAAAGAGACGGAGGAGAAGATCAAACAAGGAACCTTGAAGGTTGATCATGGCATCGATGCCATGACATTTGTATTAGTTAAGGAAAAGGGAGGATATGCGAGAGAGTGAGAGTGGAGTAACCTACAAGAGGTATTTTGATCCTTTCGAATCGACAAAGCATCCGATGAAAGAGTGGTGTCACTTCAAAGTGAACTTGATAATGAGAGGTGCCAACGCCAAGAAAAAGAGGCGTATTACTGATTTGATGAAACAATTGGTCGCACAAAGTGCAAGCAGCTTACGATCAACTTCAACTCCATTGACACAAACGGAAGTAATACATAAGAAAGTAACATTCCATCTTTTTTTACCCTTTAAATCGCCGTAGCCTTCTTAAACAATTTATATTTCGGTGTCTCCGGTGAACATTAATCTTATAAATAGCGGTCCGATGAGGATGCCGAACACGTGTTCTCGGACGATGAGAAAATTGCAGCATTGAGAAGTCTAATGGACTTGCAACTTTGGAAAAGGAAATGGAAATAAGTGTAAGTAATAAATCATCCCCCTCGATTTTTGAATTCTACATACATGTATTATTTACCGTGTATTATACATATAGGAAATCGTAAACTGTCACGATCTAAGAAATCGACTAGATCAAAACGAAAGGATTCTTCACGCCAACTTTCCTGATCACAAGAACAGAGTCTCCATTAACAAGACTACCACAAGTATGTATTTAAACATTTTCATATGTTCTTTAGTTTAATTAATTATCGATACATATATACATGCAACAAATTATCTTTTAGGTAATTAAGTGCATCTGCACTTAAAGAAATCAACTATTATTGCGAGGGTACCGTACAAAACCGATGGAAAACAAATGCTTCATAACAAACCACTCCCAAAGGATTGCTACAGAGTGTCTATTAAAATCTTTAGTGGATGCAAGATGCATACCTGATGTAGGAAGTAACGGTCTCAAAATGCTTAAGGATGCGAGTTGGTTTTTATGCATGGCCAAAGGATCAAGTGGTTTTCGATGAAAAGGTACATACATGCATGTGTTTTATAAACCTACATATATCATTCTTCATATTTAATTCGTGTTTGATACCCGGCTTTTGTTTCCTCAGGTGTAACACCACCAAGTACCATAAACCGATTGGTGAGAACAGTAATCGCACCTAAATTACAAACGGCGCCACGCTCTCTAGTGATACAATGTAAAAGGAAGCTAAGAAGATCAAGAGTCAAGTCATTAAATTATCGAGAATTTTATTATGTATTTGAATATATATATATATATATATATATATATATATATATATATATATATATATATATATATATATATATATATATATATATATATATACTAGTGTCAAAACCCGTCCGATGGACGGTATGACTTGTGGTTTTATTTTTAGGTTTTAGTAGAACAAATATATACTAAAAAGTAATTGAAAGTTAAATTAAATAATTTACAACTATAATTAATGTTACCATTATATATATATATATATATATATATATATATATGTGTGTGTGTGTGTGTGTGTGTGTGTGTGTGTGTTTTTTTTTTATAAGTTAGTTTTTTTATTAATTTATATCTACATAATTTACTTTCCTAATGGGCAAAGGCATGAGAATAAATTTTATAATACACTTATATAGTGAATAATGAACTCAACAAAAAAAGAATGGTTATTCGATAACTTATAATACACTTATTAATCTTGAGCCCTTAAATATATCCTAAATACGTGTTTCATATCTCTTTCTCATAATTTTGTTCGGTAGTTGGGTTCTGAACGTTTTTTCTTTACTTTGGTTTATGTCCTATGAAAATTAAAAGCCAATAACCTAATAAATTACACTCCTAGTTTTCGATTAACTCCGAAGTAACCACTTTATGTTAAATGCCCAATACGTGAATAAACATACAATCAGATGTATTACTTTAAATGTATTACTTTACGGATATTATTACTTTTTGAATAGGAATATATATACACGGTTTGTATATTTGATTCAAAAATTTCATAAAATTGTCTATTTAGTTTATTTGTTCATAGTTTCATACAGCACGCCATCAAATAAATGGAAACATTTATTTAATAAAGAAAACACATATTTACGCATATCCTCGCTTAGATTCAATAATGATAGCATAAAATCCTAAAAGCACCCACCATGAAATAATATAATCTTTCGAGACATTTTAAATAAATGGACAAAAAGTTTTCTGGGTTGTCCTGAACCGACCCGTTTCAACTTATAAAATATTATCCATATTAACCTTTACCCCCACATCTCGAATAGTCTAACATTAACAGATAGCAGAGTAAAATTCTTTAGAAATGAAAATAAGAAAATATATATAAATGATTCTAAAGGTGGCTAGCATACCATTTAGACATGTTAATAGCTTGGCACTGCTATCTTAGTGTGTGAATTTTCTTTTCATCTTTTATATATTTTGGTTTAAAACACTCTCCACTATAAAATATTAAACTAAGGAATCTTTTATATCCTTGTTAAAATTTGCCCGAGTTAAAAGGGAAACACCATGATCAAAAAAATCACCATTAGCATCACTCTCAAAACTTAAATGTCATTTTAGGAAGAGTTTCTTCTTTCGTTGCCCCTGCGATCCTACGATCATATTCTATTAAGTAAAACCGATTATTTTGTCTACTTGACTCTCGTTGATTTATGTTAACTAGCTCAAATTTTTGTTATTAGATTAATAAGCGTGTGCAATGCTATTCGAGAAACTTACATGTCCAAGAAGGTTATCGGAATGATCTTCATGACTGAATCCTATCTTTTTCTTCCCACTAACGATCTCCAACACCAAAACACTAAAGCTAAATATATCCGATTTCACTGAAAATATACCCTTTTTTGCATACTCGGAGATATGCAGCCCCTAAATATAAGTGATTAACATATAAATATAGAGCTATTCAAGATGTCAAAGGTATTAGTACTCACATGGTTAATAAGTTCATACAAGGTTTTGACCACTTTGTGTGTATTTGCTTGAGTTTTATGTGCTCCAAACATTCTAGCAACACCAAAATCTGATATCTTTGGGTTCATGTCTACGTCCAGCAAAATGTAGTCAGCTTTGAGTTCTCTGTGGAAAACTCTAAGTCTAGAATCTTCATGAAGATAATGAGACCTCAAGCTATCCCACTAATAATATTGAATCACGAGACAAATCTAGTAAAATATCTTTGTCACCACAATTTCTTCAAGTACATCATTAAGTTGCCGCTTCACTTTGCGAATCTCTTGTTCCCGATTCGCTTATCAATTGCTTCATACTTATCAATCGGCCTAGCTGCACTATATCAAATTTACTTTTGAGTACCGCATGTAATCCAAGAGTAAACTAAACAAATGGAGTCGTGTGAGTTGTTGAAAACTTTGTCAAATTAACTTTTGAGTACCGATTGTAATCCAATAGTAAAGCAAAAAAATGGAGTCGTCTTTCACCTTCTTCAAATTGAGGGATGACTGGAGACCTGCAGATAGTAGATGTTTACAAAATATACTATATAGGACAAGCCAACCCTGAGCTCATCAAAGAATACTCAAACGCACTAACAAAACGCTTTACATACGTGAATGCTGATGGATTGGGATACATGAATAAGAATTAAATCAAAATAATGACAGAAGCGAACATTTTGTTTAGTGAAGCATACTAAAGTGATGGGATGAAGAGTCACTGTTAAACATACGCAAGATCACCACCAATAAGGAGGAGGTCTTCACGAGGCAATGATTGGATAGAATCATCATTACAGAGTATGAACAGTTGCCACCATCACCCATATCGCCTTGAAATCGAACCATAAGTGATATTTTTCACTATTCCAGATTCAACGAATGAATCGAAGAACGATCTATCCTATTAACGTGAAATTCAAAAGAAAGAACAATTTCAAATTAATTGGACTACTAATGGAGGATAGTTGTTACAATGATCTTGGAGAGAATAAAAGGGAAAATGTTTACAATTCTAATTAGCTAATTACAAATGAGCTACTGAATGGAATTTATACAATGAAAAGTAATAGTTTGAAGTTTTTTTTTTTTTTTTTTTTTTTTTTTACTATTGCTACCGCTTCAAACTCAAGCAACATATATATACATGGTTATAAGATTACAAATAAGCTGCTTCTACATATACTCATCATTTCGATAAATATATCATTTTGAATCACCAATACTTTACAGACGCCATAGAAGGATCGTCACAAGTTGTATACCGTGCTAGTCCCATTTGCACAAAGCTGCAAGAAGAATATGATATATAAAGCTATCTACTTCGATTGCTACAATCATCTTAGGGGTTAATGAAGAACTGAGGTAGAGATGCTATCTGAGGAAGATTCAGCAGCAATTCCCCAACAGAGTCGTTCCTCGAGTATGGGATAATCTTCTGGAACATTCTTCCCGGTTACTGATTCAACAAAATGAATTGTTTCAAAAATACTCTTTTCTGCTATTAGTTTTCCGTTTCCACCATCAGTTGCCTTTTTGCCCTTTGAATCATGAAGTACTGCAAGGGTCCTTTTGTGAAAGACACCAAAGAGAATCCACTCTTGACATAATGGATTTCTCATCAGAAGTGGACGATCCATACTGAGCATCGTTAAATAAGCATCGGCTGATGTATTCAAGAATTTTTAGGCTATCTTGTTCGTCATGGGAAAGAGGATGGTCGTCACCAGATGTCCTGTTTTTTTTCAATGTGATTTACCAAATCAATCATTGACATAGACGGGTGTAGACCCGGCACTTGCATCTGATCCCAAGAGCCTAGTCCCTTCAACTCTTTCATCTCGGCAGTTCTCATTTCTTCACTTGCTGATGTGTCCATCACTGAGCTTGGTGAAGGTGTTTCCCGAAGGAATTCTGAAGGTCTACCAGCAGGATCATAAAATTCCCTTCTAGATGATGAGGATTGGCCTCCTGATGATGTGGTACCACGCAAGTCACGGGTCGAAAGCCCTTCGCTACTTAAATTATGTTCAATGGATTCATTTGGTTCATCAAACACTGATTTTCTTGCTTCAAAGTATGGAGACTCCAATTCAACCTCTGTTTGTTGACTTAGAAAATTAAGACGAGGGTCACACTAAATGAGATTTTCATAGTGATTGCCTAATAAGCCTTGTGGACATTGCAGACAATGACGCATGTGTATGCTAGCTTGTCCACCTGTAAAGTCGGATGCAGCCTGCCATAGCGTGTGTTTTCTAGGCTGGGGATTTGTCTCTCTAAAGAACTGATCATCACCTAACTACAACTTCAAACAAAAAATCACTAAATTTAGTAATAAAAATAGGCAGAGACTGTAAGCACCTGATAATAGACGTGGCCAAAAAAATATCTGACCACAATACAGTGGTAGCTATGCATCCTGTTAAGCTTGTAATAGCTCCTTCCCATGTTTTTTTGGGACTAATACTGGTGAGTGGTGTTCGACCAAATATATATAAATATATATCAGATTTTCTGTTTTGGCCAACATAACATATTAGATAACAACCACGGTTAAGCTTTTTGTTCCAATTTTTATCTAAACTACAATTACTCGAGCTAACATCACAAGCATCTAAACTTTGTGTTCTGGCATACTTCACATATCGGCAACCGACCACAACTATGCTTCTCGTTCTGTGGTTTGTTTCTCATTTTGCCTATTGAACATTTGCTTCTCAAATCCTGCAAGAAAAAGAAAAGCCAATGGAGCTAAATTACAATTTTCGATCTTACAAAAATGTTTCTCTGAAGCACCACATACATATATAGGTCTACCCTTTCGATTTTAACCAATCGATTATGTAAATAAAGTGAAACTTCAGAATTCCCATAAAGCAGGGCAATGCATTTAGACACATATATTCCTCTAGAGATGCTGATATTACCATATATATCTTTGCAGCTTGGGAGAAAGCCGATAAAAAAATAGTCAAGAGAAGTTCTTTGCTTTTCTATTCATTTGAATATATGTATGCAAGGGCCGAACGCACCTTATGGAGGATGCAAAGGTTTAAAAACAACTACTACAGCTGGTTGTTGCCAGAAATTGTCATGCTATTACTTGGTGAGCTGTTGATAGCCGTAAATAAAATTTGTAGATAAGTGATGAGTCTATTTATTTTAAAGCAAAAACTGCACAAGATAGAAAAAACTATTCACTTTTTTTTTCGTTTATGGCAAACCAGTTCGCAAAACATCTAATCAACTTTCTTCCTCTTGTAAATGCAAATCCGATAGTCGTACTTTATCCAAGATGTCGCTTGATTCTTCTTCATTTTGGTGCTTCTTTTACCCTTATATATGTTGTATTCCCTCCTGTGGAAGGTTTTAGCAATTGTAGGTAAGTGATAGTATAGTTTATCCAGGACACCTGCACTATCAGTTTAACTCAAGAAATCTCCATCAAATGATTAATATATAAGTTAATTTTGTAAATTTCAGTGGCCCCTATCAAGGATATAGAGAAGAGAAAGAAGGAAAACGAAGAAGCTAAATTTTTTTTACATAATATTGTCCGCCACATGGACTCCTGCAAATTAAACAACAGTCTCTTTTACAAGTTTATAGCTTTGGAGGCTGTACGTCTGGATTTGTGCGAGATTCTGTGTCTAATTATAACTCATTTTAATCAAACAATAGAGTGCACTAATGAAAGGCATAACATTTAATCATTTAGCAATAATACACCGTTCAGAAAAAGTATACAACCATATATTTTATCCATTAATCAAGCAAAAAAAATCTCATAGAGAATTGAAGGATTATTCCGGTAACAATCTCTTGAACTTGGTGGGAAGATTGGCACCTACACATGAACTTAGTTGTTAGGAAGTTTTTTAGTATATGTAATCGCTTTAGTATTTATGGGACTCAAGGTTAAAAAGCACAAGCTTAAATCACGATAATTGTACATATTAGTTGGTTCAATGATAAAAAAATAACTTCATGTGCGAGTAAAATAAAACTAAAACTAATATTACTATTGAACTCATTGTGAAGAAACCGTAATAGCAACATATAATTAAAACTAATATTACTATTCAACTGATTGTGAAGAAACCGTAATAGCAACTTACTTGATACCGAGATCGATGTGCTCCTAAATACCGTAATATTACTCCGGTCTTCATTTGGCCCTGTTAAGTGTAATTATATTAGATAATTTGCATCACACACTGTCCCAGATATGCTTATTGCTATATATAATTTTTTTACAGAAAAATTGACTATTTACTGTTTCCAAACCATTGGTTGCGAAAGGGGCATGATGTATGAAATCTGATTTAGTGACCAAATTTTTGCACCAAGACCAACATAAACACAACTGCAAGTCATTGGTTTCATCCTTTTTATGATGTATGTTATAAGATATACATTTAGTATCTATAAGATGAGGCCATACTAATTTACGAGCATAGAGATGTACACTACCTTGTCTCACAAAAGATGGAATATTATCACAGCCCTCGCTTGTTTATCACTTACACTTGACATACCTAAAACCAAATACTTATAAGCAAGATTAATTTACGCCTGTAATCATTTTTACATTATCCACGGATCATGGTTAGATCAAAACATGCCATATTCTAAAGCTATTTGACTTCGTATTGTTTCTGAGCCTTAATAAAATACCACTTACCGATGATGATTTCAGTAGAATTTGTCAAGTTGATAATCAACAAAGATGGGGGCCTTCATTGTCTTTGGCACCTGCACATAAAGGATTCAATGTAAATGTTATTGTAGTTGGAAGAAGTAAGTGGTTTTATTGGAGCCTTAATAGTAGAGGCAAAATGATGGCAGGTTGGTTAACATGTAATCATTAAAACATGTGGCAACATATCCCGTTAAAACAATTTCATAACCCTTATTGGAGACCTCATTCCCATGTATTAAAAAGTATGCTTTAATAATGTCAATAAATCTGTTACTACTCACTAAATAAGATTGTCCCCTAAAATTAACTAATTCATTATGTAGCACATTGATAAATGATTTATTGATCATATCATCCAAACACTGTACTTATATATATTTTAAAAAAGAGTTGCAAAAACGTACATTCTGCAAGCACTTTGGGATCTCCACCGAGCGGATAGAACTCCAATTCAGCACTCAGGACAAAGTCCTTAAAGTTTGAATGAGTAGCCAGTCTAACACGATGGCCATATTCCTGAATAAAAACATTAATCATGTATAAGACATCACTCTCATTCAGTAAACTATTAAAATACTCATTTCATAGATAACATAAACAGTTGATTAGAAGATGGTTAATGTAAGAAAATTAAGGGACTTGCAAACATTTTGCAATTGCGACAAATGGCTACACATTACCACGAGTTCCAACAATAAGCATTACTTCTGTAGTGGTGGAAAATATTAAGTCACCAACAATTAGACTCCTATATGACCAGTTATTGATAAAGCAGGTAAGGGTCCCGAGAGAATTGAGAGCTTTGCTAGATGTAACCACCCTTAAAGAGAAGCAAATAAATACACTCATCCAATGCTCGTGGAGGATGGATGTTATCACAGTGTGTTGAATGAAGAAAAATTAAACTAAGAAGGAAAACAATGATCGTCGTTGTTGCTCTATTTCCTGTTTTTACCCCATGTTTGAGCAAAGTTTCGAAATCACACATTTAAGGCATCAAAAGAGCAAGCATGTGATTAAGGTCTAGTTCTTTTCAACCTTCAATCTAATATGGATTCGTTCTAAGGAGTCCACATAAATACATACACATAGAGTCAGTGTGTGTTAGAGAAAGCAATGTACCTTCCGTTGAATAGATATGTTTTGATCATATATTTGAGAAGCCTCTTCCACGAGTATATTGCTACATTTAGGCTTTTCGGTTTTAGATTTCTCAAGCCTATGTGGGCTGGAAGGTGATTCTACCTTTCGTATGGATATATCCGATGCTAATTTACGCAATTTAGGTGGATTGAAGGTGACTCTAACTTATTAAAACTTGATATTTCGGATGTTAATTGAGGCCATATAGGTAAGCTCTTGCCATCTGCACAATAGATTATAATCAAAATGAGATCAAAGAAACTTGTTGCAATATTGTCTCCTTACATTCATGATTTTAGTAAAGCAAAGAACAATTATATATTATGAACCAAACGACAAAAAATGATGCCAAAGCATGGCAACTCATATTAACACCATCAACAGACCAATATAAGGGAATGGGTCAGATGCTACTTATTGCTTTATGCTCATCAATAAATATGGTTGCACTTTGTATAAATTAGGCAATAACTCAATTACTTTGCTTATCGTTCTTATAGCAATGCAAAAAATATAGAAGATCAAACTTACGTATTTTTGAAGAGGAATAACCCAAGACTTGGAAAATGTTCAAAACCACATGAACCCCCGATACCTCCAAAGAACCATTTAAAGACACTCCACGTAATAACAAATTATATAATTATTCTTATACAATTTTTATTATTTATATGTACATGTATAGAAGAAATAACAAAAAGTTAGGTCCTTCAATTGTAATTTTTTTACGCTTACTTCAATTTCAATATGAATGGTCCATCACGTCTGAGCTTACCTTGTAAACATGTGGAGCATCGTGGATTTGTATATTGCTATAAGTTATTTGACCAGAAAGAAGTACATCTTAAGTATGGATCCCTTCTCCATAATTGAACCATTACGCTTTCTTTAACAATACTCCATTACTGTATCACCATGTTGACATTCTTGTGGAGCTCTCAATTCTTCCTGGAAGCCAAATAGTGTATCAGATAAGAGTAAAATGGTAAGCTATTTTCTAAATGGTTTGCAAGAATAACAAGTGTAAGAAATTCGCTAATAGGCAGTTAACAGAAGTACACGACGTAGAAGCTAAAATCATGGACCAAATGATGATCTATTAATCTTTACATTAGACACTAAACAAAGTAACTTCAATAAAGAAGCTTACATTTAATGATCAATCTGTCTAATCCAAGCTCGTCCACTGCCCTAAACATATAAATGAACACCAATCAGTAAATATTTAACTTCAACAAACTAAAAGAGCCACTTGAATTCGATAATCAAGGTTTTGACCTATGGTGGAGTTCTCTAAATTTGTTAATTTCAACCACAGCTAATTCGCCCCATTTAGTCTTCTCTCCAGCCTGCACCACACAGCCCTAAGTAAATACAAACAATAGAAAACGAATGTATTAATGAGGAAGTTTAAAAGAACAATGACAAATAACAGTAACTTGGCATGCATTCTTAAAACAGCATTTCAAGTATGGTTTGCTTGATTATACATTTCATATTCAACCTCAAGTTCTACATTACTCTTAACGTACCTGATCATTCTCTTTTAAGTCCTATCGCCACGCCTTTTAAACATTTTGAAACTCTCCGCAGCCATCTGCCTCACTTTTTCTGTAATCTCAGCATCAGTCTCCATATAATGAAGTTTTCTCAAATTCTTCATGAGCTTAGCATAGGTTTCAGCCCTAGGCATCACACCAGCCTCCATCATGTCCAAATAGTTTAAAAAAACGCTTCCTTCACATTGAAAGCCCTATGAAGCACTTTCTTAATTCCTGCTTGTGATTGTAACTTGTCAACTAATTTTGCAATAAAAACTTGTTGTATCACTTACAGCGGTAAGTATCCCTTTTAAAACTTCTTGCTCATCATACCTTAATTTTCTATTTACACTTGGTTTATTCAACCTTTGAATGATAGGTTGCGAGATTGCTCCACCGGCTTTTGGCTGCAACTCATGAACCCTTTCCACTAATTATTTCTTTCAGTCCTCTGAGAGCTCGATTTGATCACCATCAATCATTATGCAATTTTCATTGTGCACCACATTTGGTATTAACTGCATACTATTCATTGCAAATACACTTACACTAAAATCTTAGCAAAAGGTTACTTGTTGACTCCACATCTACTATATCAGCTTCAACTTATTAAAGGGTTGTGATCCATTGATTCTAATCTAAAAGATTACTTGTGATTACCTGAAAGCAGTAACAAACTAAAACCCAAGTTATCAATCCAACATAGAATTATCAAACATCCCTCTATTTTAATTAGCTTCGTAGCAAGCGGTCACTGCAGCCTCCTGTGATTTGCTTAAATAAGGTATAAATGTGCAAGCGGTCACTCTTAACGGGCCTTTTGCGACATCAAAAACCGTGATTGCTGCTTAAATATGTGACAATGGTCGCAAAGTGGGGTGAGAATAAGGTCCTATTTTGTGATGGCTAAGCTGAAGGACCATCTTTTGTCGTGCAAATTAGTGACTGTTTGCTTTGCCAAAACCATGGCAACATTATCACAAAACCCAAGTTGCTCATCACTATTCCATTGCCAAAGTTGCAGTGATTTAAAAGAGCAACTTATAAATTTGTACATATATAATATAAAACAATCTTAGATTTCTAGATACACAAATTGAACCAAAGTTCATTTGTACATATGGATTACTTGCTTATTTCATTATCATTCGCACTATTATTATTCTTTCTGTTCCTTCTTTAGTGCTATGACTCTTAAAAAGAATCATGGATTCCCAAATACATTTGACTTTTCAAAATTTTCAATATTCACTGGGAATATCTTTACGTACGCACCCATGTCCTATGTTATCCTTTATATAGGAAAGTTCTTAATTGAAGACCAACTGAACCACTAAACTTTGTTATTACTACGTTTTATAATCGATACTGGCTTGACACTAAAGCTAGTAACTAATAGAGCAACAAAAAAGGCATGACATACAGTGATACAAACATATGCTAGATAATATATACAATATGTTAAAGCAAAATTGTTCTACTTAGTTTAACATTATGAAAAAATAATGTACTCGTTTATATTTTTATAAATTACACAAAAAAAGGCCAACATGTAAGAGTCTAGTTATTAAGCTTCACCTTGAAACATAATGGTTGATTGGACTACCAGATACATATATCATTCCTCTCAGTTTTCCGGCATAATTTTGGCGACCATGCAATTTTCTTGGTCCTCGGAGGATAGTCCTGGTGAGTTGGACAATGAAGCTTGCTTCTCTTGGTTGTAGAATTTGCTTAAAAGAAAAAAACCACACAATCATGTACAACTCACCCGAGCTGCAGTCTAAATTAAAAGAAAAAAAAAAACCTTTTTGCATAATACGAATGAGCAAAGAGGTTTTGTGTGTGTTTGTGATTGTAAACGTGAATTTAGGATGGATTAGGTTAAAGTTTATAATTTAAGGAAAGGATATATGCTATATAATTTTTTTAGATAAATACATTCCTTTTCAAACTAATAAAAATGTCCATAATTAGTTGTGTAGGTTTATATATTTGGTTTTGCAAGATATAATCAAAAAACATGTTGGTCTAGTGGTTATCATGCTTGTTAATGATACAAACACCCTAGGTTCAATCCTTGTAAGTGGCAAATTTAAAAAAAAAATCGAATTTTTTAGTTAAATTAATTATTCCGAATATTTAATTAAATAATTTTATTAAAACAAAATAAATTAACAAAGTGTGTGCTTAGGTGGAACTATGATGACATGGAAATATGACTTGGCATTATGGGATGCCAAGTGGCATTTTATGTGGCATGCCTCCTCTTATATATAATGTATAGATATATATTTGAATTTGTTTTGATATATATTGATTTCTTATATGTGACTAAAAGATTCATATAGTCACAATTATTAACACTTTTGGTCACAGCTTGTTTAATTCGATTTGTGACTAAATGTTAGAAAAGGCCACACAAACATAAAATTCAAGTGGCCATTGGATGATCAATAGTCACACAAAACACACATTTCTTCACTTTACACACCATATGGTCACACTTATTAACACTTTTGGCCACTTTATGCTTAATTGTATGTGACTAAATACACAAAACAGACATGCTTTGTGTGACTAAATGTTAGCAAAGGCCACACAAACATAAAATTAATGTGGCCATTGGATGAGCAATAGTCACACAAAACACACATTTCTTTCACTTAAAACACTATATGGTCATACTTATTAACACTTTTGGCCAGTTTATGCTTAATTGTATGTGACTAAATACCAAAAACAAACATGCTTTGTGTGACTAAATGTTAGAAAAGGCCACACAAACATAAAATTCATGTGGCCATTGGATGATCAATAGTCACTCAAAACACACATTTCTTCACTTTAAACACCATATGGTCACACTTATTAACACTTTTGGCCACTTTATGCTTAATTTGTATGTGACTAAATACCCAAAACAAACATGCTTTGTGTGACTAAATGTTAGAAAAGGCCACACAAACATAAAATTAATGTGGCCATTGGATGATCAATAGTCACACAAAACACACATTTCTTCACTTAAAACACCATATGGTCACACTTATTAACACTTTTGGCCACTTTATGGTTAATTGTATGTGACTAAATACCCAAAACAAACATGCTTTGTGTGACTAAATGTTAGAAAAGGCCACACAAACATAAAATTAATGTGGCCATTGGATGATCAATAGTCAAACAAAACACACATTTCTTAACTTAAAACACCATATGGTCACACTTATTAACACTTTTGGCCACTTTATGCTTAATTGTATGTGACTAAATACACAAAAATAACATGCTTTGTGTGACTAAATGTTAGAAAAGGCCACACAAACATAAAATTCATGTGGCCATTGGATGATCAATAGTCACACAAAACACACATTTCTTCACTTGAAACACCATATGGTCACACTTATTAACACTTTTGGCCACTTTATGATTAATTGTATGTGACTAAATACCCAAAAGAAACATGCTTTGTGTGACTAATGTTAGAAAAGGCCACACAAACATAAAATTCAAGTGGCCATTGATGATCAATAGTCACACAAAACACACATTTCTTCACTTTAAACACCATATGGTCACACTTATTAACACTTTTAGCCACTTTATGGTTAATTGTATGTGACTAAATACCCAAAACAAACATGCTTTGTGTGACTAAATGTTAGAAAAGGCCACACAAACATAAAATTCATGTGGCCATTGCATGATCAATAGTCACACAAAATACATGTTTCTTCACTTTAAACACCATATGGGTCACATTTATTAACACTTTTGGCCACTTTATGATTAATTGTATGTGACTAAATACACAAAACAAACATGCTTTGAGTGACTAAATGTTACAAAAGGCCACACAAACATAAAATTCAAGTGGCAATTGGATGATCAATAGTCACACAAAGACATATTTCTTCACCTTAAACAACATATGGTCACACTTATTAACACTTTTGGCCACCTTATGCTTAATTGTATGTGACTAAATACCCAAAACAAACATGCTTTGTGTGACTATACAAAGGTTTATGGTCACTAATACGGATTAATCCAACAAAATTTGTACCTAATTAGTCACGCATGTTACGGTTTTGGTTACTCTTTTGCAATAGAGACTAAAAAAAAAGTCAAACACGTGACCATAGAGTACCTATGGTCGCGCGACCTTTAGTCACACATGGCCGAAAAATCATGTGTGACTATATGTATATCGTCACACATATTCGGTGTAGCCAAATCCACTTTTTGTTCTAGTGTGTTGTTCTTGTAGTTGTTGTTGTTGTTGTTGTTGTTGTTGTTGTTGTTGTTGTTGTTGTTGATCAAAGTAGTAGTTGTTCTTGTAGTATGTATCTGTCAAGTATTTTTATAAATCAAAGCACATGCTGGATTTGAAAAGCTGACCATGTTCGTAGTAACCAGATTATGGTGTCCAAACACCCCTTTTCCAATACTAATAAGAACCATATTAATTCATCATAAATTTAATATTTTTGTTTTTCCCATAGCTATATATCTACTGTTTCGTCAAGTCTCATCAATAAATCCCAAGCGCTGATAGCTCGAGATACAACCCACCGCTCAAAATTCATGTCTTCGCTTCTTTGACCGATATTTTGTAACGACGATTTATGGAATTAAAGATATGCCGCTTTAATTTTAAAATAATTTAGGGTTTTACGTAATGAAAAGACTATCCAAGCATCGGGTTTTAGTTATGCATTAATAGTTGCAATAAAGTGTATTTTTATAAATAGTAGGTTTTGGGGACATGTCCCCGGAAAGGTTTCATGGGAATTTTCCGCTAATAATTAGCATGCTTTTGACTTTGGTCAATTTTGGTAAAAGTGAAATATATTTTTGGCGGGACACGCCCCGAGATAATTTACGTTGAATTTTGACTATCCGGTCAAAGTTTGATAAAAATCAAACTTACTTTCGCCGGGGACATGTCCCCGCCGAAAGTCTGTTCCTCTGACCTTTGATCAATAAAGTTGCATATGATTTACAACTCAATGAGTCAAATGGCGAGACACAGACATTCATTACCTAATTAAGCGGTCAAAAGATGCTTGTCATCCAGATGGATATTAGAAGAATGGACGTGCCACATGGCCTAGTATTTGTGGTTGTTATTATAGTGATTCAAAACACAAATTATACAGAGAACTTTGGCATTTGGGTAAATAATAGTGTTTCCACGACAAATCTTTTAGTATCAACAATCTAAGTGACAAGGCAGTTGACAAATGTATTCTTCTTTTAGTTTAGAGACGTTTCAATCAGGGCTAGGCATTCGTCCGACCTGTAAGCCTCCATTCCTAGGGCTAGTTGAACCAGTTGACAAATGTATTTTCTTTAGTTTAGAGACATTTCAATCAGGGCAGGCATTGGCATACCAGAGGGACACAAGTCTCTACCGTAGAAGTAGAACCAGACATATCTATAATTTCCTAGAACTAAGCTCCCAGCTTATGAGCTTTTCAAATTGAGCTTATGGACATAAATAAGCCATAAGCTCAAGTTGCTAAGCTCATAATCCGACAAAAAACAAGCTTATGGCCTTTTCTAATTTCAGATAAGCCCATAAGCAAGGAAAATAAGCTTATCGAGACACCCCTTTCATGTGGTCCATTGATATTAAGCTCTCCAAACAGTAGTTCCAATTACGTCATAGACACATTTCTATCAAAATACATACAAGCATATCTGCAACGTATCAAATCTCATTTCCCCTAAGCTTAGAACAAGAACCTAACCTCATTTACTTCCAAAATTAGGGGTGACACGGTTCGGGTTTTGGCCAAAACAGATACCAAAATCACAAAATTTAGTTTTAAAAAATTAATAACTGAAACCAATTGTCTTTTTCCGCTTTTGTTTCTTTTAGTGTTCGGTTTTCGACTCACCCCTATCCAAAATAATGATACTAACAACGCTTATACTTTATTAAGAGATGGAGCTATACTTAGAAATGAAGCTTGTGTGATGATCACTAGAAACTTATCATCTACGGCCCGATAACGCTTATATTTGGATTATCACTTATAACGGTGTCAAACACCGCTATATAAACCAATATACATATCGTCGAAATAGCGTAACTCTTCACCAAACATAACTATTACCTAACTACAACTCCTAGTAATCATTTATCATAATGACTAAAATATTCCATTGAAAATCACTCAAAGTCTAATTAGCAAATCAGACCAGACCAAAATTGCGAAGACAGGATGCACAACCTTATCTAAAATCACTCAAAGTCTAACGCATCAATCGCCTAATCAAATATCCTAAGCATACAAATAAATTAACTAGTCATGAGTACAAGTTAATCTCACTTATATAAATACGCAAAACTTGTAACAACTAATAGTATTTTCATATATTAATCTAAATCTTACTCAAATCGCCTATATCGCAAAATAAACATCAATCGGTACACATAAACAAAATAAACATCGTCAACTTCATAAGCTTAACAAATATCATAAGCTCAACTTCATAAGCTTAACAAATACGTCATCAACTTCATAAGCTTACCGAGTTGAGTGTGAGGATGAGCTTCGATTAAACCCTAATGGTGATGATTAAACCCTAACGGTGAGCTTCCTGTAAATAACGATGATTAAACCCTAACGATTAAACCATAATGGATTGAGTGAAAGTGAATTGGGGAAATTGAGTGAAAGTGAATTGACGATTAAATCATTGTGAAAGTGAAAGTTAATAAACGGTCATATCAGATGCGATGCGGATATGTTAATAAACTGTCAAATCATATGTGTAATGAGTTAATAAAATGTCAAATAGGCTTTTTTTTTTTTTTTGGGCAAAAATGTCAAATCAAATAGTTTTGTTAAATATTAGAAGTAGGGGTGAGCAAACGGATCGGATCGATCGACAAAACCGACCAGACCGAACTGAAGCCGACCGGACCGAAGGACCGGCGGTCCGGTCTTGGTCTAATGTTTTTAGCAAATTTGGTCTCGGTGCGGTCCGGACCACAAATCGAAAATTTAGCTTTGTTGGACGGGACCGATGGACTGACCGAGACCAGACCGGATCAACCACATTCGATCTCGGTCTCGGTCTAGGGTTTTTGCTAGATTCGGTCTCGGTTCGGTCCGATTTTCACCCGATGAGCAGCCCTAATTAGAATAGTAAAGTTTTTATAAAATATTTAGTTAAAAATTTTGAAGAGTAAAAGCCAATGTTTTAGAAACCGGTTTTTAATTGATCTGGCCGATCCATCGGTCACCACGGCTCAACGTGTTTGTTCGCTCAAAATCGCCTTCCCATTATTCAACCGGTCATGATTCAACCTGTCGGGTCAACCCGGTTTTAAACAATGGTAAAGCAAACTTCACTTTAATACATTTAAAATTTAATGATCTTGTAAACAAAAAACGAGCCTCAGATTTACATTTTTCAACAAGTACAGACACAAGGTAGACTTTTCTAACACCATTTTTTTTAATAAAACTACACTTTGCTCATATTTTTTAAAAGGCTGGTAAAGTAAGACTATTACTTACACTTTTTAAAATCTGTAGTAAAAATAAAAACTATTACTTATACTTTTAAAAAGTGTGAGTAAAAATAAAACTATTACTTACACTTTTTAAAAAATGTGAGTAAAACTACACTTTTTCTCACACTTTATGTAAAGTGTGTGTATAAATTAGACTTTTGCTCAGACTTTTTTAAAAGTGTAGGCATAACTAGACTTTTGCTTACATTTTATGTAAAATGTGTGTATAAATTAGACTTTTGCTCACACTTTTTTAAAAGTGTAGGCATAACTAGACTTTTGCTTACATTTTATGTAAAGTGTGGGTAAAACATAAACTTTTGCTTACACTTTCTGAAAAGAGTGGGCGAAACTAAACTTTTGCTTACATTTTTTTTAAAGTGTAAGTAAACATGTACTTTCACTTACATTTTTTTTGTGTGTCATTAAAAATGGTGTCACTAAAAGTCCTTTTTTTTGTAGTGCGCCAATATCTTTATCTTTACTCATTAAGTACGGGTATTTGAGATTTTTTAAAAATGAAAGTTTTGAAAAATTGCTTACACACTTTCTTTTTGTGGAATTGTTTTACAGCATGTTAATGCACTTCTTAAATTAATGTTTTACAAAATAATAATAATAATAATAATTCAATGAGATTACGTATAAAAAACTCACTAAACTTGTAATCATAATTTTAATAGTTTGTTGAAAAATTGAACATGAAACACTTATTAACTTGTAATATCCGTGTTTATTAATACTAGAATTGAAAAATGAAACTGCTAACCATTTACCCTAATATTAATTTAGACGTTTTACTTTAGAAAAAAAAAAGATATATATGTAAACTAAAAAACACAATAAATATAAGGTTATCCGCTATGTTAAACTTTTATAGAAGTTTATAATTTAACCATGTCATCAACTCATAAACCTTTCGACTGTATAAACCTATTTCCACTACACATAAATTTTTTAAAACTTTATAAACATCACATAAAGCTCAAATGCATTAAATTGTAAAGAGGTTCAAGATACAAAAGGCTATAAACACCCCCAAATAAAGACTGGTTATATAAAACCCTATTCCTATGATAAAAAACTAGCGGGAATGGGAGAAATTGAGATTGATTTTCTTGAAAAAACCTGTTTTCATAATATAAAACGCATAAAAACCGGGTTTGTGAAAAAAAACCGGCCTTTTTACACAATCAAAGACACTGGTGTTTACGTAATAGAGTAAGGATCAAATGAGAAGTAAAATTAAAATATATCTATATATTTATGTTATAAACAACGTTTTTATCATATTCAGTTCTTCAAATTGAAACAAAAATACTTTAAAATTTTGAGCGGGTGCTAATTTTCATTACCTTCACAAAACACATAACTTTTTTCCCTCTCTTCACTTTTCACAAACCCTAATGCTCTAACATTCACTGCCGCTTACTACCCCACTTAACCACTGACACACACCACCACCATCACCTACCTTCGCACGAATTATACAAGGTTTAATTACTTCGTTTCCTTTCTTTTTCTCATAAACATTTATTATAACTAACTGATTCAATTTCTATGTTTAGAGATCATATTCACCAGCAGCATTATTGCCTTTATGTAGCTTCAAAAACAAACATTCACTCAATCCTAAATTGGTCAATATTAAGGTACTTAACTCATTTGTTCTAAGTCATCGTTAATTATTCTAATTGTAGGCGGGTCTTAGATTCTTTTGTGTGTTTTCATCATGAACAGGTATTTTCGAATGCTACGAATATTCGCGAAAGATGTACTATTAAGGTCAGATTAAATTAAATGTTGTTTAATTCATGCATTTATTTTATATGTTTCAATCTCGTGAAAAGTTAACTACTCATGTGACTGCTTTACCGAATAGTAAAAATAGGGATGAGCATTTCGACCCGAATCCTAAAACCAAACCGGAATCGTACCGGAACCATATCGATTCCTTATATACGGTATGGTACCGAGACTAAGAAATAAGGTGAAAAAATCGGACCACTAATTCGGCACGGACCGTACCAAATCGAAATTCCTAAAAAACGGGAAAACCCGATTTTCGCATCGGTAGCCGATACGGTACCGAGATCCGAATCCCGCTCGCACGACATCGGCACCACTAATTTATGCTCGGAAAAATCGGTACCACTAATTCGGTACAGGATCGGTATGGGACCGGTACCATGATCATCCCTAAGTAAAAATGTAACATTTTGTCACATTGAAATATGTGATTGTGATAATTAAAAGGAATCAACTTATTCAGGCTAAAATGTCATAAATTAAGTTTAAGTTGACTTTATTTAGTAGCATGTGCTTGAGTTGTGGGTTATCACTTAGTTTAAGGAGTGTTATCGGTTATTGACCTCAGTAGAGATCTAGCTTGTAACTTTTGATAGTGGCTACCAATCGTATATGGCCACGGTTTCAGTTGTGTAGAGTGTAGAGTATGTACCGGTTCTAATCTATATCATTTTTTAAATTCTGTTTCATATAACTCAGTTTTGTCAATAATATACAAGGAATTGTGATGTTAAATATGTCATGTTTCACCGACATTATTCGTCTATTTATCATCGTCTGAATAGTCTATTGAAAATGAATACAACCTTACTTGAACGGGATTTGTTCTATAGGCTCTAACCTCTGTATGCTTGGGCATCCATGTGTATGACTTTAAGTTCCTAACAAATAACCAGTGATGTGGCAAAAGCTCGCTAACATCTTTGATGTTGATCCATTATCTATTACCAGATGGGGATTGTGTTTTGTAGATGGATTTTTTCACAGTGCTATAAATTAGTATGATTATGCTGGTTATGTAGGCAACGCCTAGCTCCCACACATAGCTCAGAGATGAAAGGTGCTAAAGAGGAGGAGAAATCGGATGTATACAAGACAACCATGATGTAAGCAATGGGCGTACCGTAAGTATAATGGTTATGTAAGCTTAATGTGTCTATTATGCTTTGGCTATGAATTCAACTCGCTTAATTTATTTGTGTATCACATCGTTGATCGTTAGAAAAACTCTAAAAACGAATTCAAGACGCTTTTAAGATTTGATTGGAAAATACCTACTAGAGATTTTCGCTAGTAAGGAACTTAGGCCATGTTTCAAACTTCGCCAGGATTACAACATAGTAGTTGGTGATATGAGCATAGGGTGAATCTGCCTAGGCTATATGAAGGATGTACACATTCATATCGTAGGCTAGTTTTTTGAAAATGTTTGTACAATTACTAGTGGTAGTGCCGTTAATTTTAGTATCACCTTCTTATGGGCCTGATCCACATACTTCTGGATTTTTTTATAAAGTATTTCTTTGGCTCATCATCTTCTTGCTAATGTTTAAAATTCAGTTTTGACTTATAGGCATGAACTTGGAATGAACTACAACTTCATTCGCCGAGACTTAATTATTAGTTCGTGTCTACAAGTGATGCTTCTGTCCTCTCTTGGTTTCAATGGATAAAATTTTCCTCTAAGAAACCTTTTGTTGGTTCTGATCTCTACTTAACACATGGCAGACCCCTGCAGACGTTGACAAGCTTCGGAGTATTGGGGTGAAAACCATATACTGCTTGCAACAGGACCCAGATCTCAGCGTATCCATTACAAATACTTATCTAATTCATTAGAATATAAAACATAAAATTTAACTGGTCCTTATTATAATAAGTGTGTCAGTCCTTTGTTGTACGTCACTGGTAAGGTGCATTTCCTGTTTTCTATTGAACCTTTTCACCAGATATTTTAGCGTGGACATCAATGCCATTCGTGAATATGTGAGCACATTCAATGATATTCAACACTTATGTGCTCAAAGAAGGTAGCTGATATTTCTTGATTGGTTTATCTATGGTCTTGTATGCAAGAATTATTGTCACCTGATAAAACTTTGATCATAAATGCTATGGAGCAGAGACTTTGATGGCACTGATTTGCGGATGCGCCTTCCAGCTATAGTAAGCAAGTTGCACAAAGTTGTTAATAGAAACAGTGGAATAACTTACATACATTGCACTGTTGGACTTGGAAGAGCTCCTGCAACTATAGTATGCATAATCTTAACTTCTTAAAAATATAATTTGTACTTTTTAATACATTTCACTACTATCAAATTCACAAACCAAATCCCCCTTGCTTTCTATTCCGTACATGTTTTTACTTTTGTATACCTGTAATGGTGAAGTTATTGATGTGGTTTATGCTAATGCAGCTGGCATACATGTTCCGGGTTCTTGGTTATAAGTTGAACGCCGCCGCCAGTCTAATCCTAGTATAGACGTCTCTCCTTAATTGCATTATTTCCACTTATCAAAAGAAGAGATACATATATACTTACCCATTTAATTTTGCAGTACTGTTTTGGGACAGCAGTAAGAATTTCATTCGAAGTATTGAAGCAAAGGTTGCAAGCAAGCATATTCAACAATGTTGGGGGAGGAAATCATTTGTGCAGATCTGATCCTATTGCAAATTGGTGTAACCTGTTATTGCAGCAAAATAAAATAACCCTTTGAATCAAGTACAAATTTGAAGAATCATTTGTTTGTGGAAACGTAGGGGGGGGTGAATACGCTACCGCTTAAAACTTTAGATCTTTAGTATCAAATCGCTATTAAGCTTGTTATAATATGAAAGTACCAATTATTGTTTGTGACTAATATAAAGCATGGTAAACCAAGTTGTCACACAATCATGAACATCAAACCACATCACAAACAATAGTATAGTGCAAGTATAAAAGTAAAGAGATAAAGAAAGGAAAGTGCAAACCGAACACGAGGATTTATAGTGGTTCGGTCACGGATCTCCTTTCCGCCCTACTCCACTCCCCGAGTACCCAACTCGAGAGTTACTTCACTAAATCAACAAGCTCCCTTCTCGCGGAGAAAACCTTACAATCGTCCGCTACACTTTTTCCGGTACAAAGCTAAATACCGGTTCTAGTTCGAGGTAGAACCAACCTAACGTCGCTTATACAATATTTCCGACACTAAGCTAGATGTCGAGTTCTTTTACAAGGGTACAACCACTCCCAATATGTTTTATGGCCCAACATAATAAACCTTGTGTTTTATGGCACAAACACATAAACCATCTAATCTAGTTTGGTGAAAGTGTTGTTATGATGCAATGATGTTTACACTAATGATCCATGACACAAATATCTAATGGATATGAATAACTACTTCTAAATGAACTTCCATTGATAGGAAGCCTTCATGATGAAGATCACAAGTTCCCTAAACTTCTTGTGATAGATCTTCAACTTGTGGTGAGTGGGGATGGCTAGATCTCCAAGATTTTCTTGGTTGATCAAAGAGTATGCTTACAACAAAGATGAATGTTAGAAGCATTATGATCATGATCATTAGGGTGTTTAATGTGTGTTACTACATTGTTAATGATTCATCTAAATGTATGCAAGAAGGTGGAGAAGATGTGCTTTGAAGTGGTGAAAAAATGGGAAAACAATGGGCTTCTATTTATAGCCAAAAGTGGACAGGAGCGTCCACGGACCAAGGAGCCCTTTAAAGGGTTCCGTCCTTTATGCAATTTGGTGCCGTGGGTGCCTGACAAAAATTCTAAAAAATATTTCTTCAAATCTTTCCAAGATATTACCAAATCTTACTAAGATCACATTTGATATATTGAGTGTCAATCTAACCAAAATATTCAAGTGATCTTCCAAGGATTTCAAAGATGATGCATGACATGATGTAACATGTATTTCCATTTTTAGATTAAAAGTTTTATCAAAGTAAACTTGTAAAATGTATTATGTAACTAGTTGATAAAATATCTAGTTACCTTTTGAAATACTTGTGAATGTAAAATGTAAAATGAGGTTCGAAATAGAATGGTTAACCTATTAAAATACTTAGTGACTCTAAACGTATTTTAAACATTCTAAATGATTTGTTAATGGGTTTGATCATAATGCCACATAACAAACATGTACGAACCTGTGTTGTAACATACGAGGACTTGAGACATCGAGAGGTGTTGAATGTATGTTGAGACAACGTGTGATTACAAGTAACTTGTACATTTTACGTTATGTATTACAAGTTACATGTTTGTCATCAATCAAAACAAACGAGATCAGATAGATTAAATATCGTAATATTTGCATTAACAATCTCCCCTTTTGATGATGACAAATATATGTAAACGTAATAGAAAGTAAAATGTAAAAAGTTACTTGTATCCTTACTACCTTTACATTACCTTCTCCGTTTACACTCTTCTCCCCCTTTTGTCGAAACAAAAAGGGCGTGTCCTTGGAGTTTAACTTAATTTCTCCCCAAAAAGGCGAGCTTGCATCATCCCTAGTGAAGTTAAACCGTCCACTTCAATCCGTCCCTTGTTTGGTAGCGGATCCATGGATCAAATAAAGAGGCTTAACCTACATCAAGGTTAGTTTTATGCAACAAAAATTATGAGAAATATATGAAAAGAAAATGCATAGAAATGTTAGCCTATTTTCTCCACTTTTTATCGAAGCACAAATGCTTGTTTGAAAAGTGAGAATGATGCTAAATGCGTGCATGCTCCCCTTGACGGTTGCTCCCCTTGTTTGAGGCGTCGGGGAATGATTAAAAACCTACAAAATAAATATTAGTGCAAAACTATATTCGCTATAGACGAGTAAGTGTTATACAACAAAGTGTGTATAAGATGCATTCAGAAATTCTTGACGGAGCTCCCCTTGCTCTAGGGCGTCAAGATGAACCTTCAAAATAAATATTAGTATAATAGAAGCTTTGTCTTTAGACAAATATGTCATATATAACCAAGTTTGTAGACGGTGCAATATGAGTGCTTAAAGGATATTCCTCCTTGTTCTAGGTTGTCAAGAAGCACCTAAAATAAGAAAAATAATTGATGCAAACTTCATCCTTAGATGAGTAAGTTATATACAATCGAGTGTATATGATGATGAACCTACAATGAAGAACATTAGTGCAATATATTTCATCTTTTCACAAAGAAAATAAGATGTATATATGTGATAAATGATATAATCAAAGATCTCATGAAGTGTAGTCTCCTAATTACAATCATAAGAAAAGTGAGAATATAATATGATAAAAGCCTACAAAATAATTCCTAGAAAGAAGATATGAAGTCTTCCACGGGTGTGCCACTAGTGGTGCTAGTGTTGGTGTCGGTTTACTAGTAGGATTCATGTGGTGATGGTAGATGACTTGACATTTACAAAAGCAAGTTTTCGCTAATCCATGGTGGTGATGATTAGTGAAAGTGGTGATGGAAGGTGGTGGTGATTAGGTAGGAAGCTATTAAGGAGTTAGAAACTCGTATGTATAGCAAATATAAAAATATGGACTCATGCAATCCTTTCGTCATGTCAAGTGACCAAAGCTAAGAGGAAAAAAAAAGTGAATGGACATTGCATTCAAATGATGCATAAGGGTTATGATTTGAATGATTTATTGATGCTAACAATCTATTGTTTTGAGCAAGTTCTCATATGCTTCAACCCAAGAGTAATCAATAATGTGTTCTATCTAAGAATATTATAATGAAGATACCAAAAGATATAAAAGTGATGAAGATAAATTGTTCATTGATTGACACGAATTATAAAATGACCTATTCTAGGTGACAATGAGAAAGGTAGTATTAGCATGGTTTTGACCGACATTGATGATTATCACTTTGAAAAGAAGTGAAGACAATATGGAAAATACTAATAATGAGTACCTATATGAGGATGAGAATGACATCATATGAGTGAGAGTTGGATGGACTAACGTGTTGGAGATGGTCGCTTTGATTAATATATCGCTTGCAGACCGACAAGGACATGCATGATAAGCGAGAAAGGATAAGATCCTATGATGGTGTTCTAGATAGTGAAGTTGTAAGGTGCTAGTTTAAGGAAAATCCTATATGTGGAGATGAAGACGTTTTGTAAAAACACATGGTGCATTTTTCACTTGATGAGGTATTGGTGCGAAAAAGGTTGAACTAGTTGTGGTTTCATGAACCGGTTTTAGCTAAGTGGTGTTTACCTATGTGTTGGTATTGTAGAGTCTAAGAGACATAAATTTTGACAAAAGACAATTATGTGAATGAATTTCTCTCCCCCTTAATTGGTGGACATCCAACATAATGTGTAATGTATCAAATAAGGAATGACAACAAAGTGTTTAGGAGGTTATTCGGGTTAACGAAAGAGATGAGCTTAGTGATGTTTTTCGGATGATGGTTAGTATACAATGAACTTCATCCTTAAAGTCACGTACTCTTCTCGATTAATACGAGAAGATCGTATGATGAGGCATGTGGTTTCTAATAGGAAGTGAAGATGATTAGAGTATTGTAATAACTAAATAATGATGGAGGTTATTTTGGAAAGCGGAAGCAAAATGAGATTTGGAAAGAGGTCGGTTGAAAGACAAAATGCAAAGCCAACCCTCTAGAACTTAATTTTATATGCTTTTAAACTATATGCAAGTGTAGGGGTCCCATAAAGCATAGTACTAATCTACATAGCAATAAAGGGATTATGCAAAAATGAGCATATAAAAGTTAGAACCAAGTGAGATAACAAATAATTTGTTATCAACCTACAAAACAAATTTGTTAGTGACAAAAGATGTTAACATGATAGAAATCGATGATAACATATTATATAAGCAAAACACATTGCACTTTAGTAGACAAGAAATCACCATACAAGATAGCATCAAGACAATCATATTATGCAAGAATACAACTTTATTCAAGACATTTCATTTTGAGATTGTTTTGTCGTTAGACTTAGACGCTTAAGCATAATTGGCTTGTAAATTAACACAACAATCTATGTGATTAATTTGTAAGATAAAAAGGCTTCTAAAAGTTTGTCATACCAAAAGCATTTTGACATATTATATGTGCATATGTAGCAAACAAATAGTGTGACAAGAAGCAAAAGAAACAAGATGAAAGATTCATGCAAGTCATGTTTAATACATAACAATTTGGAGCATGTATCATTTGGATCGTACTACACATAGATATAATGAATGCCAACTAATAGCTTTCAAACACAAACTTATCATATCAGAATTATCACGTATCAAAATGACATATTATGATTTCATAAGTAACATGTTAATCATGCTAAAATTAATTCAAAGTAAGTATCATGCAAATAAAGTTTTAGGTTTAAACGTTTAGTAGCATGAAACAAGAATACAAGCATTATAAAGATAAAACCGTACTAAGGTTTACACATTTGACTAGTCATCAAACACTAAGATAATGTCAAATCAACTTATCGATTAAACAAGAACATGTAATCAACACATGTAAGTGCAATGCAAGTGGTTTTAAAAGAAAAGTCATATATACTACTTGTTTGATTAGTATTCCTAAAGTGAGGCAAACTATCAATGTTTTAACACTTACTTTAGGCAAGTATAGGAAAGCAGATTTTCAAGTTGGAGAATGAATATGAGACTATTATTAGCGGTGCTCAATTAAGGCTAAACACGACCATTTTACGGTGATTCCACAAACCCAACTTCTCTCGAAGCAATTCAACCATTAGGTCAAATTGAGTTTCTAGTGCAATAGATTATCCAAGAATCATTCTCATGTTAGAAAGATGGGAACTCCTACTTTTGCCTATTAAAGTGTATAAAAGATGATAGTTTACCAATACTTGGCTTAATGTGACACAACTAATATGCAATATAACTAAGGAGATGAAGATGTCATGTTATACACATGAATTTTAACAATGGTGTGTTTGATAAACAATGTGTTTTAATCTTGTGTTTAGAATCTAAAGTTGTTCAAATTACACAACTAATTATATGATCTAATGGATGAAATCTTGTACTTTAAATGTGAATTGATCATCTAGGACTAGAGAATGGAATATGTTAAACTAAGAACGTTCTCAAGAAAGATCTTTGGAACATTATTTAACAAGAATCTAAGTGAGGTTACCAACTTCAATAGATCTTGTGTATGCTCTAAAATTGTGTAGTTTTAACCTTGGATGTGCACTCGGTTTGAGCAAGGTTAGGTTATGATGTACGCTTGAAAGGAAATAGATACAAATAGTATCTTTCAACAAATGAGATTATCCCATGGGATAAAGTTATCATGCTTATGAAGACAAGTATAACAAGATGAATTGGATATGCTAGTTCACGAACTTGTAGATGTTTGTTTCAAGATCATTTAGCCAATGAGGTGTAATGAAATCTCTTGTAACACAACTATTTATTTCAAGAAGAGTGATGCATAGGATATACAATATCCTTTTAACAAAATGAAAGCTTAACGCATGAATCTTAGTCATAATGTTCTTCAAAACATCATGTTTTCCTAAATGAAGATATGAAGCCAAAGTGTTTGAATCGGATAGTCCCATCTAAATAAACTTGGCCTCAAGATTATATTCACTAGATGATGACAAGAGGAATTCACTCGAGTTTCTTATGTATACTCCTCAAGAGTCATTGTTGCTTGGGGTGTATGATGTTGGCTTTGAGATTGTATTTTAACATATGTTGTTAAAATGTTGATTTGAAGTTTAACGAAATTTATGCAGAAGTTTAACGACAAAGTATTACTAATACTTTGATTATTTGTGAAGGTAGTACTACTTATACCTAGTGGAAATTGACAACAATTACCAAGAGCACCATGCTTATTTGATAGTTGAGGTTCTAGCCATAATGAATTATCTAAGTCCTTATATGTGGGAAAGGATGGTTGAGTTTGTTCAAACGTGCATTTGATTCAAGACAAGTGTTGGACACAAGGGCTTTTGAGCAATACACTCAACGAATTCAAATGATGCCAAGGATGGTGGATTGGTTGATCTAGGTGGTAGGTCTTCTAGTGTGTCTAAATAAGGATGTGGTGATGTAGGGCTTTGTTGTGCTATGGGAGTACTTAAGTTGATTATTTGTCCACAGATGTTGAACACAAAAAGTACGGATACTAATTCTTATGGTTCATTTGTTACTACAACTAGCGGGTGAAGTGCTTGAATTTTTGGTTATGTCTATGAAGCTTAGGGGCTGAGGTATAGGTTCACCTAGAAAGGGCACGTTTGATTTAAAGGATGCTCTTGGAAGTTCATGAGCAATACGCTTAATGGTGCCAAAAGATGGAAGAGGGATAGTAGGTGTCTAAGAGGGATAGGTGGCATAGTGGGTTGTTTGTTTTGGATAAGTGTTTCAACATGTGTTGTTAAAATACTTGGGTGTTGATTTTTCGGATATGACTTTTAATGACTACAATCGTAAGTCGCATATACTTGAATATTTCGGATGAAATACTTAAGTTGTCAATCCTAATTTGTTGAGCTTAGATTGAACTCAAGGATAACAAGACTTGATAATATGTCTTTAACATACGTGTGAGTTATGACTCTATGCAAATACTTATCGTCTTGACGGATGACACATTTTTTTCATGTTAACCAAGTGAGGTAAAACAATATATATAGTCATATGATAGACTTGTGTATGATATCTTTGCAAATAATGAGTCCAGATTTGTTAATCTCGGTAAGTCATCTAAGTCATCCTCAAACGGGTGAGGAGATGTTGGTGGTGTTGTACAAAGTTTGATAGGTACAAGCTTTGGAGACTTTTGTAGTGAAGGTGTTTTGGTTGATGGTGGGTGATTTTGGTGGTGGAGTTGGAGTACTCAAGTTTGAAAAGTTCACATCTTGAATGGGTGATGAGATGTTGAGAGGTAATGAGTCTGAGGATGAAGAGTTCAAGTTAATGAAGCAACAAGATCGAATGCTAATCCTAGTCGTTTTCTTAAGTGGCTTATTTGAGGTTAAGGATTTAGTCATTTTGATTTTGCTTTAAGAAATGCTAAGCTTGAGGAAAAGTAACAGTGAAGGTGTGAAAATGATCATCTTGAATGTGTTGATTTATGGAACTAAGGATTCATGGATTTGATGTCAATCCATACAAAGATGGTAGTTTCTAATGAGATGGAAATGTCTAAAATCATGTCAAACATCCTAAGTTAATCCATTGAGGATGTGTTGAGTGAGGTATGAAAGATATGCATTAACAACTATCCTAGAAACGAAGTTTGGTAAATTAGATTATGGATTTAGTAAAATTCAATAACTTACCAGTAGGATTCACGGCACCATTTCTTTACACAACCGAACCCTTAAATTGATGCCGCCGTCCGCCTGCATACGTATGGCGGTACTAAAATCCATAACAGACGGAACCAAATTAATGGTGCCGTCTCGTCCGTGGAGACCGTAAATCTTCTGCACCCATTTTTAGGTGTCGGAGATTTTTGAAACACGAAATTTTCTCAAAACATATGGCATTAACTATTTCTAGTTAGGAACAACTAACAACGCATACACAAACATAATGGAGCATTGATTTTGAACATGGGCTAACGATTTTCACATATAAGTGAAAATGGGTAAAATTTGATAATACCCGTGTGCTATCCCCCTGCATGAACCAGTTAGCATACATTAATGTTTAAAGTTAGTTTATCATCCTACGAAGTAAGAACACATAAATGACATCATACAACATTGTTTTTGTCCTTGTACCAAACACTCTCTTAAAAACTCTATTTTTCAAAGTATTTGACTAATTTACTTAGTACTTATTGCTAAGTGAGTTATGACATTTCATAAGTTATGCGAGATGTTAGTATAACCTATGCAAAAGAAGTGATCTAAGTCTATAAGTGATGGTAAAACAATTTTCCAACTTAGTGCATAAAATCTAGCAAATGTCCTATTGTGCATAAACAAAAAATCGTCAAGCAAGCGAAAAAATAACATGACAAGATTGACACTTATATTATGCAAACAAACAAGTGAAAACAACAATTTTAAAATAAGCAAGCAACATATATGCAAACAACATAAACAAGTGGTCATTTAGCATAGTATGACAAGAAAACACTTTTCGTCATTTAGCGTTTAAATATGACGATGTATATCAAACTTGATTTGTTTCCTTTAAACATATTACCAAATTAATTAGTTTCAAAAGAAGTTGTATCAAAGTTCTAAGAATACCAACTTAAATTGTTTGATTCAAAATTTTGAGTTTTTATGTTAAAGCGAAACTTAATATTTTAGACATACTGTAGTATTTGGTCTATTTTACTTATTTAAAGTTAGACTCAGGCCATGAAGGTATTTTTAAGTGAAAGTAGACTCAATTACCTTTAAAATGATAGGTGGCTCGACTCATACGGACTTACGGTTAATTAGTTATGATTTTTGAAGTTGCCCAAAATCGCATCTTATCAGACAGACGGATTCCACGGAACCAAATAAAGGATCCGCCTTTATAAGATTTGGTGCCGTGGTCCTCTGAGATGATTCACAAAACTAATATTTGACATATAGAAAACGTGTGCGACTTACTAGATTTCATAGTAAACATATAATACACATATTTAACAACATATCTACTTATGTAACTTATCTTAAACATTTACGGAGGTGATTTTTCAACTAGATTTATAGTTATCCCAAACACTCCTTTAAAATCATATTTCTTCGTAAATTTTCTATAAGCACATAATACAATATTTACTAGTTCTTTCAACAAACTTTTATTTTATTTTTCAAGAAAACCTTCAAGCTTGTATACAAAGTTACATTTAACAATAAAATTTCTAAGTATAACAAGCAAAGCATTTTTCATATTATTTTTCGCTCAATGGTAATTTGATACATGGATCGTACTCATTTTAAAACCATTTGTTTTGAAAATACGAGCTACGTGGCTCTCGATACCAATTGTGGAAACGTGGGGGGGTGAATACGCTACCGCTTAAAAACTTTAGATCTTTAGTATCAAATCGCTTATTAAGCTTGTTATAATATGAAAGTACCAATTATTGTTTGTGACTAATATAAAGCATGGTAAACCAAGTTGTCACACAATCATGAACATCAAACCACATCACAAACAATAGTATAGTGCAAGTATAAAAGTAAAGAGATAAAGAAAGGAAAGTGCAAACCGAACACGAGGATTTATAGTGGTTCGGTCACGGATCTCCTTTCCGCCTACTCCACTCCCCGAGTACCCAACTCGAGAGTTACTTCACTAAATCAACAAGCTCCCTTCTCGCGGAGAAAACCTTACAATCGTCGCACACTTTTTCCGTACAAAGCTAAATACCGGTTCTAGTTCGAGGTAGAACCAACCTAACGCCGCTTATACAATATTTCCGACACTAAGCTAGATGTCGAGTTCTTTTACAAGGGTACAACCACTCCCAATATGTTTTATGGCCCAACATAATAAACCTTGTGTTTTATGGCACAAACACATAAACCATCTAATCTAGTTTGGTGAAAGTGTTGTTATGATGCAATGATGTTTACACTAATGATCCATGACACAAATATCTAATGGATATGAATAACTACTTCTAAATGAACTTCCATTGATAGGAAGCCTTCATGATGAAGATCACAAGTTCCCTAAACTTCTTGTGATAGATCTTCACTTGTGGTGAGTGTGGATGGCTAGATCTCCAAGATTTTCTTGGTTGATCAAAGTATGCTTACAACAAAGATGAATGTTAGAAGCATTATGATCATGATCATTAGGGTGTTTAATGTGTTACTACATTGTTAATGATTCATCTAAATGTATGCAAGAAGGTGGAGAAGATGTGCTTTGAAGTGGTGAAAAAATGGGAAAACAATGGGCTTCTATTTATAGCCAAAGTGGACAGAGCGTCCACGGACCAAGGAGCCCTTTAAAGGGTTCCGTCCTTTATGCAATTTGGTGCCGTGGGTGCGACACAAAATCTAAAAATCTTTCTTCAAATCTTTCCAAGATATTACCAAATCTTACTAAGATCACATTTGATATATTGAGTGTCAATCTAACCAAAATATTCAAGTGATCTTCCAAGGATTTCAAAGATGATGCATGACATGATGTAACATGTATTTCCATTTTTAGATTAAAAGGTTTATCAAAGTAAACTTGTAAAATGTATTATGTAACTAGTTGATAAAATGTCTAGTTACCTTTTGAAATACTTGTGAATGTAAAATGTAAAATGAGGTTCGAAATAGAATGGTTAACCTATTAAAATACTTAGTGACTCTAAATGTATTTTAAACATTCTAAATGATTTGTTAATGGGTTTGATCATAATGCCACATAACAAACATGTACGAACCTGTTTGTAACATACGAGGACTTGAGACATCGAGAGGTGTTGAATGTATGTTGAGACAAATGTAATTACAAGTAACTTGTACATTTTATGTTATGTATTACAAGTTACATGTTTGTCATCAATCAAAACAAACGAGACCAGAGATAAATATCGATTAAATATGTAAATAATGGTGTTCAATTATATTGAATTCTAATTTTTTCTTTATAGTTTGTTGAATTCTAGTGTTTTAATTAGAATTTGTCTAGGATTTATGTTTAGTTAAATTGATGTATTGTCTTAATTTACCTTGTTGATTTCGATATTTGTGGTGTATTTTAGTAATTATATATATATTTCTTTATTAAAAACATTATTTCTAAAATTTTCTAATAAATTGGAAAATTTTAGAAATAAATTTTTTTAATAACATTGATTTACCAAAAAGACAAGTTTCGAGTTAATAACATATCTTTTTACTCTCTATAAAGACAGGTTATGGGATAACTAGTGCCATTTTCCAATAGAAATATGTTTGTATACTCTATAACGGAGACCTATTTTAAGGAGAAAACCAGTGCCGATGCTTCTAATAGAGATAGGTTTTCAAACCGGTTTCTATATGTTACGATCATGGAGATACCCCCCTTAAGAGAGTGGTTCCAAAACCACTATTCATAGGCCATTTTGACCGGTTTCTATGAGATTTTTTGTAGTAGTAATTAGATCTTTTGATGCCATGTAAACATAAAATAGATTTCCACTAGGGTAAACAAAAGTTTAGATCTCTTCATCATTTTATAAACCATTTTATAAGCAACCATAGTGGATGCTCTAACCTCAATACAAACCTCACACACTACAAGAAAAGAGGGTTTTTAGGACTAAACCTTTTGGAACGGTCAAAAAATCATGCCAAATGCATGTATTTGGCACTTCTGGGGTAACCGTGACAAAAAAGTAGGTATTTGGAACGGCTATTAAGAAACTATTCCAAGTATGTATGCGTTTGGAACGTTTTCTAATATTGGTGCCAAATACATGTGTATTTGAAACGGTTTGAGTTACCAGTGCCAAATATTTATGTATTTGGAATGGTTGGAACCACCGGTGCCAAATTTGTAGATGCATTTGAAACACTTTATGTTGTTGGTGCCAAATACTCTTGTATTTTGAACGATGCCGAATACCTATATGTATTTGGAACATTATCTAATGATCGTGCCAAATACATATGCATTCGAAATTTTTCTTGTTTCATATATATTTCTAATATTGGAATATTATATTATTCAGGGTTTATAATAAAACGTGATCCGATAAGCTTTATTCGTTTCCGTTAGTAATAAATTGTCTTAGTGATTTATATTTAGTTATAGTTATGACTTTGTCATTCTAAAGATCATGGTTTACTAGGATGTTGGATGTATTGGTTTTTATTGTATGGAATTCAAGTGACCATATATGCTGACTTATTTTTAAGGATGATTAATAAAAATTGAATTCAATTTATTTTTGGGTTCGATTGAATTATATTTGCGTATATATAAAATGGTTGGTTGATACGATGGTGTACTAAAACCTATTTGTAAAAAAAAATGTGGTGTTCCCGTATTACAATTAGCAAAACATTAAATTAAGCTAAGTGTGATACATTACTAAAGCAAAGTAGTTGAAAAACTTAGTTTAAACAAGATAAGTAAGCTAAGAACACAGTAGATTTTTCAACGTTTATATTCTTTCTTAAAACGAATCAAAGAGAATATATTACCCAAGTGTTTGCGGAATAACACTTGGGATTGAATGACAAGTATTGTGTGCACTCCTCACTAAGCTTAGGCTGAGTCTAAGCACAACTATCAGGAACCACTGAGCTATTTCAGGGACAGAGTTGTATTTGGAGGAGTGAAAGTTGCTTGTGTGTGTTTTCACAATTAATGCACAAGCTTGACTTTCACTCCAACCTTATGGCTATTTATACAAGTGTGAAATTTAACTGTATCCTAAAAGACAAACCGACATAGCTATAGAGACAAAATACTGGTGCATTTTGTCTCTGCTTATAAGAACCTATATTGGGTAATGATACAGGTAGCTTTACGGTTGTCGATGACACTGATCTTGGTTGTTAGCCTTTCAGGGAAAGTTTGAATTATGGCTGATAAGGACTCCTCCTTATAAGTTCAAACTTATCCTGCCTTGTCCCGCCCATTCTTCAGTCTTCTTGTCTTCAGTATTGGTCTTTAGTCTTTGTCTTTAGTGATTGTAGTTGGTGAGGAGTTATGATATTCAGTGAGTTATTGTCATCACTCACTGAACCTATCATCTTCTTCTTGACTCAGTCTGCACCCCTTGAGTTCCGCCTCACTAAGCAGAGAGACTTTTCTTTTAAGTCTCTTTCTTAGTATCCGAAAGATGACTCACTGAGTGACTATGAGCTCAGTCTATTATTGTTAAAATCAGTTAGGGTATTTTCTATTCAAATCCTAGAATTAAGGGGTTTGGGTATTCACTAAACCCAACAATCTCTCCCTATTTGGATATACAAATAGCCTAAGTGTTTCTAAGTTCAGTGTGAGTAAGCAAAGGTCTTCTTCTCATACTGACTATTCAACAAAGCAACTATAGAACACTGAGTAACATAAAACATCGTTCATTGAAAATATATTACACGTTCCTAAGTTACAATGAAAAAAAAGGATAAAGATAGTGTTGTTGTTGTTGATGTGAGTTCAGTCCATTTAATATCCAAGAGCTTCAAGTTTAACTTTCTTGGACTTCAGCTTGTCTTGGTCAGGGTGTTGAATGATCTTGATTCTTAGGTCATGGTTGAACCTTGCATTTTCAGGACTCTGGATTTGGGTAGCAGCCAGTAGAAAGCCAACCATAGCTTCAATATCTGCCTTTTCTATATCACTCCACCTTTGGAAAGCAGGGTCCCTGAATTAATCAGTGAAGAACAGGCCTCTTTCAGGTCGCTTAATAACCAGATGGTATACAAACCTGACTCCTTCAGGGAGGGATCTATTGTAGTCCAGGCCATGGATCTTGATCTCTGGTTCATCCTCTAGGATCTTCCTCTTTTTCCTTCAAGGTTGAGAGGGGGCAGGTTGACTTGCTGGTGCTTGGAGAAGGGACTGAATGCCAAGTTCTTCAGGCATCAGTCTTAGTCTCTCATACTTCTTGCTCATTGAGTCCATGAGATTCTTGACAATGGCATTCTTCTTCTTCTCAATGACTGGACCCAATTCATACAACTCAGTTATCCCAAAGTCTGAAAACTTAAAGGGGTCATGAACTTCAAAGGTTCGCTTATCAGGACCTCTGTAGACAGTGAGAACTATAGGTTTAGTCTTGGCATGAATTTTGATGTCAGTTATGGGTTCAGGCCTCTTTCTGTTCGTAATTACCCAGTTGTAATGATCGACTCTTTTCTGCCTGATCTCTGCCAATCTTTTCTCTCTTTTAGCCCTTCTCTTTTTCAGAGCACTCATTTCAGCTTCCTAAGCAGCTTTGAACTTCAGACTTGCTTATCCACTTTCCAGTGTCCTTGGATCAATCCCTATTTTCTCAGCCTCTTCATGAACAACCTTAACCAGGGCAGCCTGGCTCCTTCTTTCTTCTTCAGCCTGGTTCTTTGCTCTTTCCACCTTCTCAAGATAGAGACTCATCTGCTCCACAGTCAGTAAGTACGTTTTGCCATTTATCTCATAAGGGATCTTGATAGGCTCAGGCGTTGTCATGATGCCTTTGCCTTTGTCTTGAGGAGGGACTGATGAAGATGGTTGTGTTATTGATGGTGGTACTGATGAAGATAGTGGTGTTGTTGATGATATTGGTTGAACTTGGGAGATAGGCACTACTTGAGTTGGCTCCCCCTCAGTGTGAGAAGGAGTTTCTTTAGTGGTTCTCTCCCCCTCAACTGTTTCTTGACCGTCAGTGATAGCAAGACTTGACCTAGGCACTGAGGGTCAGGGATCTGCTTGACCCTTGAAAGCCTGATAGATTTTAGAAACCATGGACTTGATCTGAAGTGTCTTGTTGAAGACCAGCGAATTTCTCCCCAAGATTGGCCTGAGATGTTTCCAGTGCAGTCATTCTAGGCCCGAGATTCCAGGCCATAGAAGATGAAGACTTATCCAAATCCGCAACATGTTTATCCAAAGAACACAAAGAGGACTGAATTGCCTCCACTGATGAGTTGTGATCCTGAACATTAGAGATGTGGAGCATGGTGATCAGTTCAGTCAGACTTGAAGAGTTCTTCACATAAGTCTCCATAGCCTCAAGCACTTTGTTGTTTAGTGCAGGGTCTTCCTTGACCGCTTCTTTAATATGATCGAGCTTGGTGTGAGCATCCTAAACAGCTTTGAGGAACTTCTTCATATGCTCATCCAGAAAGTAGAGAGAGTGGTACATGTTCTCCCTGTGATCAACATTTTCATCAAAGTTTTCAACCACGGCAGCCTTGAGATCAGCATAACTTGCAACAACCTCCACATGCTGATCTCATAACTCATCAGTGACACCTGCATACAACTTCTTAGTAGCTTTCCTCATAAACTTCACCAATTGTCTTTCAGTGAGGGGAAGAATGTTATCATACTTCTTTAAGTCTTCAGTTCAGGAAGATGTTGTAGAGTCTGAAGAGGCAGAAGAGTCATCGTCAGGTTGAAAGGGTGACTCTTCAGTCTCTTTTGGATCAGTCTGATGTTCTTGTTCAGAGGGTTGAACAACAGCGTCCACTTCTTCCCCAGCAGCAAGTTCTTCCTCCTCACTGTCAATATCAAGCTCTTTCTCAGACATTAATAACTCCTGAACATCAGCAACGCTTAGAAAGCCAGAGGGGGTTATGGATTTCGTATCAGCGGGTGGTTTTTGTCCCCCTGAGTCTTTGTCCCTCAAGGACCCTTTAGAAACTCATGGGTGTTTCCCAGTGCCTTCGCTAGGGTCAAGATTGGTGATGAGTTCCGTATCAGCGGGGGTTTGGATCCGTCTGAGTCTTTGTCCCTCTTTGCCCCTTCAAGCACTGGTGGGAGATTCCCAATACTATCCTTAGGGACAGTGGCAATGAGATCTCTATCAGTGGGTTGTATGTTTCCCCTTGAGTCTTTGGGATCAATAGTTGTGCCCTCATACAAAAGCGTTGATTTATGAATGTCCTCATCATGCGAAGTGGAAGGCGCTTCCCTACTAGCAGGTTGTATGTTTCCCTCTGGATCTTGTGGAGTAGTAGTTGGGACCAATGGCACTGAATGTGATGTATCACTGTTCTTCCTTGTCACCGGGGGTTGTGATGTTTGGTCTCCCAAGGGTGGCTTATCAGTCTAGGGCTTCTTTTGCCTCTTAGGTTATGTTCCAGAATTCTCAGGGCTCTGAGACTTGGGTTTGGTCCTATTCCAAGTCTGAGACTTTCCCTTTCTCTTTTAAGAGTAAGGTTTGGAGACATCGATTCCCTCCGGTTGTTTACAAAGAACCATATGGGCCGTCAATTCTATTTCGTGACTAAGGATGTGTTCTTTAAAAATTTGATGGACTCGGAGAGCGCATCAAGACACAAAAGGTTTGGGATTTTGACCTTCATCGAGTGGATCGGTGAGTTGATCCTCACCTAGTATTCTTCTTTATTACTAGGGTCTTGAGCAGTTTCATAGACTATAGGGTTCTTAGTGGTCCAACTTTCAATGACTTGTTTTTCCTTCTTAAGTTCTTCCCGAAGAGCTTGATTTCGTTTTACTAACTCAGAGTTTTGAATTTTCAGTGTAACAGCCTCAAGTTTGGCATGTTTTAAAATAAGTAGTTCATCCCTACACTTATTCAACTCAAAACTTAACTTGCTATGTTTGGAAAACAGATTCAATCGTTTCTCTTCTATGAACTTAAGATCAACATTTATATAATTCATGAAAGACTGTCATTCTGAATCATCATCCATGGAAAGTAAGATGTTTACCTTCTTCATAGTGATGTTAACACATTCACCATTCCTAGCATGATTCTTTCCAACTGCTAGCTTGTCTTCTTTTGAGAGAGCCATCAGTGCACTGACTTGCACCATTTCATCATTTGAGGAGAATGGCTCCTCATCCCAGTCAAATACTTCAGCTACAAGGCCCTTGTTTTTTTCCTGCACAAATTTAACATTTTGTGTAGGATCTCAGGGAGTGGCCTCAAGAATGGCTAGTTGGGCCTTAGGTTTCCTATATTTTTCTTCAAAATCAACAGATTTGTTTTAGTTAGACTTATTTTGATAACTTTGAGGAGACTGAAAGAGCTTGGGTTGAAACTTCCTAAAACCTTAGGACTGATTTGACCCTGAGGGCTTGTATGAGGGTTCTGAAACAGTTTTTGAAAAACAATCTTTAGCATAATGGCGTCGCCTTTTGCAAGTGACGCCGTCTGATCTCTATCATTAGGTTTTCGTCTTTGCCAAGTCATCACTGCGACGGCGTCGGGTAGAAGATAGTGACGCCGTCTGGGTTGTATCTGACGTCATCTTGAGAAAACTTTGGTCTTCTGGTGTAGAAAGATAGAGTGACGTTTAGGCTGAAATACACGTGATGTCGTCACTTGTTAGGATCAAAAAGTGACCCGAGCCGTTGCTTGAGAAATTCTGGACCACGTTATGTTTACGGCAGAGCCACTTGAGGTTGGGACGCCGTCAAGCCTGATTTTGCCTTGTTTTCTTGACGTCGCCATTTTCTTTATGTTTTCGCTCCTTTTCATCCATAAACGCTTTATTCTAGCCTTTTGCTTCTAAATGACCTAAAATGTGAAAAGAACGATTTTAAGCAGTAACGGATATAAAATGCAACGATTTAGAGCTTAAATGACCCCCTAAAAACGTATATTTTAAATCCTTATCAAATATCCCTACACTTGAAATTTGCTTTTCTTCAAGCAAATGTGCTTTTGGCTAATCAATTTATGAGTTAGGGTCATTTAACATTTATTTAAAACAATCTACAACAAGTACAAGTGCCACAATAGTCATAACAAGCACGAAAATTATACACTAGCACCTCACAATTGGTGTTTGGATTCTCTCATCTCTCGGGTGTATATGAAATATAACATGTAAGGAAATGGAAGATAAACATTCTCTACCTGTCATAGTACATAGATTACCATAGGCTTGAGATTAGATCAAATCTCCACCGCTTTGGCGTAAGCACCTAGGAATAACTATCAAAGAGGTCTTTACAAAGGGTTATAATGTTAGGCTTGGGTAGGGAATAAAAGGGTTTTGTTGGATATGGGAATTTTAGTGGTGGCAAGTCAAAATCTAAGTTAGATGCATGTAACACGCGTGTTGCTAAGCCAAGACTCGACTCACTAATAATAACTAATAACTTGAATAAAATCAAAACATAAACATAAAACATAAAAGATAGATGTAGGATGCTAGTCCGTATGTTTTTCTCTTCTTTTTTTTTCATTTTTTTCATACATTCTTACCTTACCATCCTCTAAGATAACATCAATGTAAAGGAATTTATAGGAGCATCCCTACACTTGAGTTTTTATTTCACTAAATTATTGACCCGAATTGAAAAGATCAAAACAATTAGAGTAATTAATTACGTAGACAAAGGGAATTTGAATTTAATGTTCCTTCCCTCTATTCCATAAAATACTACTTAACCTATGAGTCCCAATCATCCTAAAACTGTGTAAAAAAGATATGACTCGACTTAGCAACTATGCAAGTAACTAGATTGTAGAAAACTAGAAGGAGGGGGTTGAATAGTTTTACCGATTAAAACTTTGTTTTTGTTAGTGCAAATATTACGATATTTAATCTATATATTCTCATTTGTTTTGTTGATGACAAACATGTAACTTGTAATACATAACGTAAAATGTATAAGTTACTTGTAATTATATCTTGTCTCAACATACTCTCAACACCTCTCGACGACTCAAGTCCTTGTATGCTACAACACAGGTTCGTACATATTTGTTATGTTGCATTATGATCAAACCCCCAACAAACCAATAAACATGTTTAGTTAAATAGTTTATGTATAACAACTAGTGTTTACATATTGGGTAAATATATACATAACTAGTATGTATTATAATGGGTAATATAAATGCGTAGAAACTTAAGTATTTGACCCATTGACCAAATACATTGAATGTAGTTGGGTAAAACCCAAAGTCCATGACCCATACCCATTGCATGACATCATGCATAAGTCATATATGGATAATATCCATGACCCATGGTATTGACCCATACCCATGACTAGATACATTGTACTCATTAGATACATTGTATCTAAAGGAATACCCATGGACGAACCCATAACCCATGACCCATGACCCAAAACCATGGGCAAAGGGAGCGCCCTACGGATCCCTCAAAGTGCCCACGGATCCCTAGAATTACAAGGGCGGATCCTCCGAAGGGATCCTTGGGGCGTAACATGGTTTTGGTCTTTTGCCTATAAATAGCAAGCCACTTCTTACCATTTCTACACACCTTCACACATAGTTTCTCTCCACCATTTATAGAATATTTAGATCATTAGGAAACATGTAAACCACCCTCATCTCATATGATCATAATGCTTCTAACTCTCATTTGTTGTAAGCATACTCCCAAAGTGATCCTCCAAAGCAAGCTTAGACATCTTGCTCACTTACCTACTGAAGTGATCACCCATCACAAGATACAAGCTCATGAAGATCTTCTACAACAAGCTTGGGAAACTTGTCATCTTCATTCATAGAAGACTAACTACATCATGCTTTGGGTTCTTGATGTTTAGTTTAGGATTTCATATCCATTAGACACATTGTCTTGGATAATGTCTAGTATCATATTCTTGTATCTATGACTAGACTAGATGGTTTATGTGTTTGTGCCATAAAACACAAGGTTTGTTATGTTGGGCCACAACACATAACGGGTGTCATAGATGTGTCAAAGGCATCGTGAAGAGTGCCAAAGATCCGTGTCAATGGCATTAGTGAAAGATGCCTAGGGTGTACATTTGATATGGTGTGTTTCGATGTACAAGATAGAGTAGTATTGGATCCAAGGATATTGATATCCTTGATGGTGTTGTAATAAGGAGTTGGTCTCCTTTGGGGTATAGGTGTAGTGTTGGGTAGTAGTTCCTCCATTATAATGGAACTCGGTGCTTAGCCTAGTACCTATAAAGGGTAGGCGACGTTGTGATAGGATTGGTTCTCCTTGGAGTGAAAGAACTCGGTGGTTAGCCTAGCACCGTATAAAGGGTAGGCGAAATTTTATTAGGTGTGGTTCGCCTTGGTGTGAAAGAACTCGGTATTTAGCTTTGTACCGGAAAAAGGTGTAAGCGACGTTGTGAAGGCTTCTCCGCCATAAGGAGATTGGTGTAGTGTTTACGAACTCTCAAGTAGGTGACTCGGGGAGTGGAGTATGGCAAGGAAGGTGTCCTTGTAGCCGAACCACTATAAATCCTCGTTTTGGTTTGTCTATCCTTTTACTTATCGCTTTACGTTTATTCTTGCATTACATTGTTTATTTTCTATGTGGTTGATGTCTATGTTTGTGATGCATACTTGGTCTTTCATATAGTCATAAACTATATTTAACACTTTACATATTATGACACGCTTGATCAAGAAAAAGCAACCGGACTAATAATGGTGAAACTTGATTTATAATGAACCATTAATCTTGCGGAATCTTATGTGATATTAAGGGGTTGGCCTTACATGCCGTAATGCGTTAAATGCATCCTCGCGTCGAAATTAGCAAATGCAATGGTTTATACTATAATTGATACAAAAGTTTTAAGTTTGAAACGGAAATGTATTCACCCCCCACGTTTTCACAATTGGTATTAGAGCGGGTTGGCTCTAGTTTTAAAACAAATGGTTTTCAAACGAGTAAGGTCCTCGTATCAAATTTTTGGTGAAGTCAAGTATAATATGAAAAGTGTTTTGTTGATTTTTTTTTGAAGCATTGTTGTTAGATATCTTGTTAATCAAGCTTGAATAAAGGTAAAATGGTTAATATAACTTCACTAAAAAGTCTACAAAGGTTAAATCTTTTCGTCGAGTCAAAACATACATTTTGTAATTCGTAGCGATCCGCGGATCCTCGAGTTACAATCGACGGATCCTCAAGCAAGGGATCCATGGGATCCGTGGTACGAGACGATTTTTATCGAATTTCAAAATTCATAACTTTTAACCGTAAATCGTCGTAAGTCGTGCCACCTATCGTTTTAAAGGTATTTGAGTCTACTTTCATTTAAAAATGATTTCATACACTAATTCAAAACAAAAATTTACATAATTATTGATTTATAATAGAAAGTCATTTTTTGGTCTAAACTTTTGCACAACTTTTGATCTAATTGGAGACGGATGTTTTCATCTTTGAATAACAATGTGTCCTCTTTTGAAATTAAGGTTTTGATCATATTTATAAAAGAAACTAATCAAGCTTGGTTTACATGTTTATATTTAACACAAAGCAATGAAAAGAACTTTCGTATGCTATGCTAAATGATAAATTGTCTTCCTTTCATTACTTGATTATTTTCTTATCTCAAATTGTTTTTGTGCTTGTTTGATTGAATAACATATGTGGTTTTCTTACCTTGCTATTCATTCTCTTTCTTGTCGATTTAGTAATTTTCTACTAATCAATGTGCTACTTGAAGGAGTGTTTGGGATAACATCTAGTTGTGTCAAAAATGTTAGTTTTATAAGTTGAAAAATGTTTAAAACATATAACACACCAAATGGCTTTTTGATTGAGTTTGTCATGTGTGCAACATAAATGTTTTATGTGCTTATAGGATTTCTTGATTTCATATTTTCTTGTATCATTTTCTAAAAACAACAAGAATGTACATCGGATCATAAACTACACTTGTGTTGATGATGTACTCTACCGTTTTCCTTTTCATGATCGCTCTCCAAGCTTCATAGTAGGATTGACAACTTGATTATTTCATCCGATATACTCAAGTAAATTATTTTGCAACACAAATATAATTGTTCATATCCGAAAGTCCAAACTCGAGCTTTCCAACAACATATGTTGAACTAGCTCATCCAAACCATGTTTTCTTACCATATGGACAACTTTTAATTTTTTGACACCTTCGTCACCTTAGTTGTTTCAAGTATAATATTAATAAAAACGAAGCAAAGTATCATCACTGTTACTCTTCGATAGGCCATTGTAGGAATATAAATTTTCCTAACTTGAGAATGAATACTAGAGAACTTATTGCACTAGAAACTCAATTTGACCTAATGGTTGAATTGCTTCCTTGATTGAAGTTGTGTATGTGGAATCGCCCGTAAAAATGGTCGTGTTTAGCCGTAATTGAGCACCGCTAGTAATAGTTTCCTATTCATTCTTACACTTGAGAAATTTATACTCCTATGTTTTCCTAAAGTAAGTTTACAATGGAAATACTTTGCATTGTCTTAGAATTACTAATCAAACAAGTTGTAAAATTAATTTTTCTTTTAATTAATCACAACCACTTGCCTCATCAAGCGATTATCTTGCTTTGATCAAGAAGAGCTACATGACTTCATGGACAAAGCTCATTGTATGCTAATCACCATCCGTAATGACTAGATTGTCCTAAACTAACACCTCACAACTATTTTGTCTTGAACACCATTATGTGCTCTTTTCTTTCTAGACACATACCTTGCATGTCATTGTTAGTGTAAATGATTTACTAATCTAGACCGTAAATCTGTTTTGGGCTTCTTGAATAGTGCTTGTTAAGTTTGCTAAACCTTTGTGTCATTTGTGAGCTCGATCTCATTTGATTGCCTATATGTTATCTCTACATGCTCTCCTTGCTTTGCTTAATGTGTATACATGTATACTTGCTGTAGAAATCATTAGTTTCATAATTCGAAACATAGAGCAAAATTCTGCAATTATTCTGTTAAGAAAATATGTCTCAGACACCGGATCCCTTAGATGTAACTAGACGGATCCCTCAATTGAAGGATCCGTGGGATCCGCGTGGACAGAAGTTCCTTTTTAGCCTCCTTGCATCAATCCAACATTCCAGACCTTATTGGACTAGTTAAACATGCTACATTAGGATCACTTAGACTTTCCTTAGGCTCGGTTGATCTCACATTCAATCATGGATGATTTAGGATCACATTCAAAGTATTTTGATTTATCATTACTTCAAAGCTCACCATCTTTCCGCTCCAATGTTTACACATTGTTCCTCTCATCTCAAAACACTTAGTTCGATATTTCTCTCAATTTTAGCAAATTGATTGTAGTCATCTTCACCTCAAAATAGGCCAAAAACTAGTTTTTAATTTCTTAAGATTTTTAAGAAATTTTCCAAATCTCTCTTAAGTCATCATCTGATCTCTAGGATCATTTAACACCACTTAACACTCTCAAATTTCTTAGTGTCATCTTTGATCATCCACTGGTGCTCATAAAGCCCCATTTATTTCCATAAAAGGCAATCGTTAGCTACCATCACTCATTGCTCTTGATCATTTAAATACTCTTTCATTTAAGACACTTAGGAAGACTGAAACACTCAAGGAGGTATAGGCGTTAGACCTTACAAACATCATTTTTATTCTTTCCTAGCTGCGAGAGCCGGATCCCTAGGATTAGCCTAGACGGATCCCTCATTGGAGGAACCGTGGGATCCGGTGATGATTCATGTCAACTCTAGCTAAAACGATCATTTAAGTCCATCTTCATATAAGACACTTAATAGACTGAGTAACTTAGGATATGTAGGTGCTAGACCTTGCTAGAACCCAATCACCTCATTTTCACCTCATATGTTAACCGGATCCCTAGACTTAAGCTAGCCGGATCCCTCTAATGAGGGAACCGAAGGAATCGTGGAACAGTAGGTACATTACCTCTTTAGATAATCATTTCAAATTTCCTTTTTTCCACACAAGCACTTGTTCAACACTTAGGATTATCATTTTCGTATATGTTTATAAATGAGTTGCATTTATATGATTCTATACGTGTTCTTTCTTTTCATTTCATGATTTTATGTGAACAATTTATCCATTTGTATAAATGTTTTCCTTTTGTACTAACTCTTTTGGATTCTTGTAGGATGACAATGGTCGATTTCACCATCAAGTCAAGTTGTGCTCATTCGCACATTTCTTTTATATTTTCCTAATCTTGCATCATCCTAACCATCTTACTCCACTTTTATCACCACTCACAAAGTCATCATGTCAACCACTTGTATTGAGTCATTAACCAAGTCAAAGATTCACCTTGATACCTTTCATCACCTCTACCACAACTTCCATACCTCTAAGTCATAATGATGATTTCTATCACTACCACCGTGTCCAAGGTCTAGTTCATGAACTACGTGATGAAGTATGTCTCATGTTCTACCACATCCTCCTTGTGTCAACCACAACCTCAAACCACAAGCTACTTGTGTCAACCACATCCTACAAGTGTCTCACTACCACTACAATTCATGGTCGCTCAACCATCCTTCACAAACATCTATGTTGTCAAAAGCCAATTGAATTTCGTAATGAAATGCGTCTCATCCCTAAGCACATTTTTTTTCTTAACTTGAACAAACCTTACAACCTCTAAACCAACCATGATGATGCAAGTAGTAGGATCATTCTCTTTTTAACACTATTTTTTTTGTAGGTTCTTCTTGACGCCCTCGAGCTAGGGAACTTCCGTCGAGCATTTATAAAGTGCATCATATGACTTACTCGTCCAAGGACGAATATAATTTTGCACTAACTTTTGTTTTGTAGATTTTCAAAACACACTAGGAGAACTTGACGCTCCTCAATAAAGGGAGTTTTTTCATTCTTCAAAATTCTGTGTGTGTTTCAACAAAAGGTTCCTCTTAAAGCGAGATCACCACCTTTTGAAGACATGCAAGCTCAAGGTCATGAGTTGCTAAGCTTCGTCATTAGTGTTTCGTGTTGAAGTTATTCGTGGTGTGCCAATTAGAGCAATAAGGTGTTTTATTTTACTTCACTAGGGATGATGCAAACTCGCCATTCTTGGGAGAAATTAAGTAGAAATTCGACAAAAGGGGATTAAAGAGTCGGTCACCCTCAAGTATATGTAATCGTTAGAAAGCTCGTAGTCGTAGTTCTTTAAGTTAAGTAGTAATTTAGTTAAGTAACACCGTGTAATCGAGGACGTACTTTTAAGGTAGTCTTTACCCACCGTGGATGCCGGTCGATCCACACCCCAAGTGTGGCGATTTATGTAAGACTATAAATACTCTACCTCCCAAGGTAGAGTTGGAGCTCATAATAATATCTTTCACTTTCTCTCACTAAGTTCCCTAAACCTCTAACTTTCTCTCTAGAATTCCATCTATATGCTACTTTGTGTTATGGTTTGATGTGTATGTGAAAAGTTATATCTTACAATTGGTATCGTAGAGCCATGGTTAGATCATATCTTGCACATCTTTGGATTTATAGTGGTTTTAGGTGGTTTTGAGTTTGAAAAGTTTAGTGGTTTTGCATCATTTGGTTGATTTCTTGTGTTAAAGTTTGAATTTTGTTGGTACTTTTATGTTTAGAATCATCAAAAGTGTTTAGGTTTTCATTTGGTAAGCTTGAATCATCTTGGTTGGGTTGTTTTGGATTGAAAAGTGATGTTTATATGGTTTTCAAGCTAGCGACTTAGCTCACGGAATATTTTCTTGGTAGCGACTTGCTTCACATTTTTTAGCGACTTACGTTGTTGAAGGTAGCGAGTTAGATCTAGCGAGTTAAAGTACAAGTAGTGGATTCTCCACCACGGGTAGCGACTTGTGGTAGCGACTTGATCCAGAGCGAGTTGCTCTTTAGCGACTTGCATATCTAGCGACTGGTAGCGAATTGTCGCAAAAATTTGGCTAGCGACTTGGTCCAGAGCGAGTTACTACTTAGCGACTTGCTTTTCTCTAGCGACTTGGGACTCTAGCGACTTAGGGTGTAGCTAATTAAGGGTTAGCGACTTAGTGCATTAAATTCTAGCGACTTAGTGCATTAACTTCTAGCGATTTAGTGATTTATCTCCTAGCGACTTGAGTGATTGTTTACGGTTTTCTCTTGATTTAGTAAAATCCGTGAAAGAATCTATTTCCGTTTAATCATAGAGTTATAAAATCCGTATAACTGTTAACATGTCTACCAACGTCCCTACCGCCATCTCCATCGCTGCCGAGGATGTACAAGCAATGGCTCGTGATACTCGCCCACCCATGCTTGATGTAATCGACTACGACTCTTGGGCTCAACGAATCGATTGTATTGCCTTGAAAGGAAAATGGTGTCAACATTCTCAAATCCATTGATGAAGGACCATATCGAGTTGAAACTACTAGAGACATACTTGATACTAATGAAGATGGTACTCTGCTTACGGAATGGATGTACCTAAGATGTATGATGAGCTTGATGATAAGGAGAAAAGAGATTCGATGCGTACATCGTGGCTTCAAACATTGTTCTTCAAGGTCTTCCTAAAGACATCTACAAGTCGATCAATCATAACACCGATGCAAAGGCGCTTTGGGATAATGTTAAGATGCTTCTCTCGTGTTCGTAATTAACTATGGAAGATGAGAATCCCAACTCTATGACGAATTTGAGCACTTCAAGATGAAACCGATGAGAATGTCTATGAGTACTATGTGAGATTTCATAAGTTAGTTAATGACATGAGGAACATCGAATGACTATGCCTAACATTCGCTTGAATTCAAAATTTGTGAACAACATGAACCCGAATGGCACAAGTTTGTTACCGTGAAGCTTACTAAAGGATTGAAGAACACAAACTATGAGCAACTCTATGCCTTCCTCCTTCGTAATGAGAGACATGCTATGTTTGAAAAATTGATTCTCAATCGGTTCAAAACCAACCGTGGAGAGACGAGCTCGCCTAATGACTCAACACTTTTCTACTCAAACATTGGAATCACAACCAAAGCATCACAAGTCATACCCTTGGGTAATGGTAATCACAAACTCATCCCCGATCCTATGTTCAAACAAGTCGATGCCGATGCACATGTGGGTAACATCATTAATCAACTAGCTCTTCTCATTAGTCAAAACATGAATTCTCTCCACAAACCAACAACAACCTCGAATCGCATCTAACCCACATAATCAAGCCACCGTTAAAGATGGAAGGATCGTGGTGCAACCAGCTCAGAAAGACAGATGATCGGGGAAGAGGTGGAGCCGGGAGAGGTTATGTTGGCAACCGTAATCGAGGAAGAAATGGTAACCAAGGTCAAGCTAAGCCAATCAAATGCTATAACTGTGGTGGTGAAGGACACATTGCAAGGAACCGTACATCTCCAAAGCGCCCATGAATCGCCGATTACTTGAGACAAGATGTTGCCGGCACAAGCTCGTGACAATGGTGCTTGCATTGGATGAAGAGGAATTGTCGTTTCTTCGAGGGCAATGCCAAGACCTATGATGCGATGTGGATGAGCGACTTATTCGGAGATAGGTCACAATCATCGAACGCCTTTCAAGTCGCCGATCGTGATGCTTACGACTGATGTAGATGATGGACCCATCGCACACACAATCTTTATGGCTAGCATCTCCCAATGGTTTCTCCCAAGATCTCTTCTTCACCACAAGCTGGCCCATCCAAGGACAAACTCATCTCGAGGTATTAAAACTATACGATGATGTTGATGTGCAATGATGCATGACAAAGTACAATCAACTGAAACTATTGAATCAAATGTTGAAAATATGGGTAATAACAATATTGTCCCATACGATCAATACGTGAAACAAAGTGAAAGTGAAGTTGTACCAAGTGATGCATCTTCGCATCAACAATGACTATGTCTTTGATGAATACACCGCATGTGCTCCCGATGATTCCATAATTTCGAACTAAATGCCTATAAGGAACGTGTTGCTATTTATGAACAACGTGCAAAATTTGAGTTGACCACTCGTGAGCAGGAAATGGATGTCCAAGTGAGTACAATCATTAGAAAAAGTAAGTTTAGAGAAGAAGTATTGAAACAAGAATTAAATTCCTTGCAAGAAAAACTTTCTAAACCGCTAAGCAAAACACGAACTTCAAGAAAATGTTAAAATGCTTAAGCAAGAATTCAAGGCTAAGGAATCAAAACTTTTGAATGATTTTTCCAATCTAAAACTTTGAAAACAAGCTTGAAAATAAGTTGTACGCATAAGGAATACCATTCGATCGCTCACATGATCACTAAGCACGTAGTCTTAAGCGATAAGCACAAAGGTGTTCCCATTATAGATAAACCCAATCCCGAGTATGGTAAGAAAGCAAAAGCACTCAAAATGTAATCTATGATGGAAATGAGATTCTTAAACCTAGACAAACACCTAGTTGCATTGAGTGCATCGAGGAAGATAGAAAACTAGATATTGCATCTAGGAGATAATGGATAAGAAGCTAAATGATCCCGAGTGTAAAAAGAATAACATAACGATCAAACCCCATAATTACACTAAAGAAAATTGGATCTCCTTGAACAAGTTTAAGCCTCGACTCTATTAACCCCGAACAAGTGTTCGGAAAAGGATATGGAAATGCAAAAGTCGAAAATCTTGTTGAAAAGAATCCCTTGTAGGAAATCGCCTAAATCAACTGTGTATCCTCCTAATACACCAATGCACTTAGTTCCTAGATCTATTGCCACTAAAAGCAAGACCTTAATCGTTGAATATGTTATCTTTCAACTATTTGTTGATTTTGAGAAAACTTGTAAGAAAAGGATCACACCCACCGGTATAATCAAGGGAAAGGGTTTTGAGCAAACTAAAGAATGCTATTTAACGAGGTCATGCCTTTCTTTAAACAACTAAAAGATCAATTTGAGAGTCTTAAAAAGGGACGATTCGATATTAAAGAAATGGAAAAGGTATTTGATGCAATGATTGTTGAGGTTAGTGACTATGAGAGAGAATTAAAATATAGTGAGATTGAAAGGAAGAACTTGCATACACCGAATGAGAATCGATTTCGAATGTATTGCTCAAGATGTGTTTTCATCGCTACAAATTGTTCCATTAATGCTTCTCAATTTCATGAATTATCTGTTGCTCGAAAGTCTCCCATGATCGTGTCATTGAGCTTGAAACAACAAATTCAAAATTGCATGAGAAAATAGAACAGATGATCATGATAACTTGGTCAAACATTATTCTAAATTAGAAGTTGAACATCTTGCTTTGCAATTAAAACATCAACATCTCAAAGAAAATGTTAAAACCTCAAATATCAAGACATCCTCCGATGCTCCCGAGTTTGATGCGCTTTTGAAATTAGCAAACGTGATGAACAAATTCGAGCTCATTATAACACGATCAAAAGATTGAAAGCCCAAATTTCACAACCGAAAGGTGAAAAGAAGGATGTGATCGCTTCCCATATGCCTCCACCTTTAGATTCTCGAATTTCCAACTTCAAAACATAATTGATAACTTGCAAAAGGAAAATGATTGTTTTAAAGTCGAAATTTCAAAGGTTAATGATCAAAACAAAGAGTTATGTGATTCATTTAAAGTTAATCATGATAAACAAATTGAAAAGATAACTTTTTACTTAACGATATTGAGAATCAAGCGTGAGGTGAAAGGAAAGTTGCCAATCCCCAATTGCAAATACTGCTCCTAAGGTTTCGCTTATGATAAATATGCTATCGATATGTTATATATTCCCCGCCCATTAGGAATAATGAACTTGCACATAAAGCATATCTCTCATACCTTAAGGAAAGTTTGAAGGGTCTCCGTGAGATTGTTGAAGATGAAAGATTAGAAAACCTTTTGATAGTACTATAGCCTATGCCTGCATGGATGCCAAACGATCTCGTGAACTCTTAGAGTATGTAATTGTCACAAGTCCGAAATCTAGCAATAGGCGAGATAGAATAGTTGTGCCTTGTTCTATGCCTAAAGCCAAGCATGTGACTCTTGATATGCCTTGTTCCATGTCGAAATTCAAGCAAGCAACCTTTGATGTGCCTCCTAGAATTTCGGATCCCAAAGACTTCTAGACCAGAATGCGTAGTAGTGAAGCCATGTAATGTTCCCATCGTTACTTCTACAGATGTTAAGATTGACACTAAAGTTAGCGGTCAAAACCTAGAAGCAATGCAAAGAAGGATAGGATTACGCAAACTAAAAGTGATCATGATAAGGAAGTAAAAGAACACCATAGGGACAAGAAGTTTGATTTGAACAAAAGAATCGTGTTAGTTCTAGTATTAGCTCTAAGCTTATCGAAATTAATTCGAGGCCTTATGTCGTCTGCAAAACATGTAAAAATGTTTATTTTCCGTAATCATGATAAATGTGATGTGTTATTTCGAGATCTAAGAATCATACCCCGCTTAAGAAAGTTTGAAAGCAAAAGACAAGCAATCTCGAAACCTACAGGAAGGTTTTACCAATGTAGGATTTCGGTGGAAGCCAACAGTCGAATGTTCACGAATGGCAAACCTTGCTCTTTAACTAGATCCACTATGCCGAGAATAGTGCTCATAAGGTTTGCAAGCCAACCGGTAGAATAATCCCATTAAGCACAAAATGTCATTTGACTAAGTCCGATGCCTCTACTAGTTCAGCTCCTAGGGATAATGCCATTGCATCTAGGGTTTCACGATTCAAAGACCTGCTTGTGCTAACCAAAAGGAACCCATCAAGACGTGGGGATCCAATGTTTCCAATTCTCTGTCTTCGTCTGTTGTCCAAAGCAGTCGTATAAATCGTCCCTTGGTATTTGGATTCGGGCGGCTCTAAACATATGACCGGGCTCTTAACAATGACGTCTGCTCACTTGATTCAGCCTCGTACTTCATCATAATGGCGTCTCGCAGATAACACTTCAGCCCTGCCCTCAAAGAAAAGAAAGGTGTACGCTTCAAGGCGCTTTATCTTCTTAAGAAGAGAAATCTTCATGTTTATGACCATTCTCATCGACATTCTTCATCAACATGCTTCATGCTTTTTCCATGCGCTCACCATCAAGTGAACCGGACTACCGATAATTACTCTTATTCCTCTTGCTCAATATAATGAAGATGGCGACATCATGTGCTAATTTTATGGGGAGAAGTGTGAATATAATACATTTGGATGATAATCACTTGGTTAATCAAGAATGGCATCTCGTATGCAATTCTTGAGGGGAGAAGAAGTGTGAATTTTTGCATGGTTGATCGATATTTGAGAATATATGGTCAAACGGCTCCTAACCCATGTAAGAACCGAGATTCTTCTTATCGGATCATCTTCACATGTAGTTTCTTCTAAGAGCCGTTGGTTGACATCTTCACACGGGTGATATGATTAAATGACAAAGTGCTTCTAGTTGTTGGGTGATTTCTTTGATGAACATCTTTCGTTCTTGTTTGATTGGGAGAGATTTTAATTAAGGGATTTGCTATTTACAAGTTAACGGAATGCCTTTGGTGTGAAGAAGATGTTAACTGCCTATTTCCCCATTCGGATAATCTTGAAGAAGGTCGAGTCTACATGCCTAATCTACATTTGAAAGCTACATGATTAGAAGACTAAAGACTTCTTGCATTTGATGATCTAAAGACTTCTTTTAATCCGGCCGAGAAGAACACTTGAAAATCTTCGTCGCTTTAGGGAGAGCACTAATTGGGGAGATTGAAAAGCCAAAATTTTATCCCCAATTAGACTTGCTTTCGATTCTTTAGCAATGATTCATTGCTTGATTTTTGATGACACCTCCAACGCCTAATGCTTCAATTACTAAGGATAATTGGGATTCATTGTTTGGGATTCATTGTTTTTCAAAGATATGTTTGATGAGTACTTCCAACCTCTAACGAATGTTGATCATCTAGCTTCAAACTCATGCTCGTTTCTATTGACTCAACTGGTTCACCATCTAAGAAGTACTTGGAATTCTCAAGAAACCTTATCTCCGCCATTTCACAAGGCGTTGTTAATGACTATCATTGCGCTTGCACTCATGAATAGTGATCCGCTCTTTGGTACTCCTTTGCCAAATCTTCACGGATCATTGTTTCATTTTTCTTCTCCAAATGTGCACTCAGAATAAACCACATGAACATTAAGGAAAATGACTTCCTCATCCGCTTAAAAATTATTGGTAAATCTTCCGGATCGGTTTCTACATGTATACCTTAAGGAAGAATGCATTGATGTTGAGGAATCATTTGCTCGGTTCACCAAGGGTCAATGTACATCCGATTGTATGTTTATTCACGTGTTGGACATTTGACACAAGTTGATTACTCAAGTTACTCATTTATAACTTATTTGAGGTTGAAGTTGACGCTCACAAAGGCGTGTTCTTATTTGATAACTTGCTCGGGCTTAAGTATTTGAGTTGAAGACTTGGGTTATCTAGTTACCGCAATGAGGTGGATGATTGAAGACCGTTAACTATCACTATTAGGAGTTACTTTGTTTTACTCAAAGTCACACGATATGACGGTGTGGATAATCGCAAGAGGTGTTAATGTCTCATACTTTGTTTGAGTAGTGAGTACTTAGAGATTTGCTTGAAGCATAGATTCTCGACACCGTTCTTCCATCTTTAAGTGCAAGCTTAAGACACAAATGCGGGAAGTCGTCTTCGCTTTCAAGTTTGGTATATCGGGTTTTTTTTTTCAACAAAGGTCACTTCAAATTGTCTACATATGGGTTGATAAAGATAGTCGAGAGAGTTTATGTAGCATTGATTCTCACAGATTCACTTGGGCTATTTGAGTTCTTCTCACAAGATTTCAAGTTTATGGATATATTATGTTTTGTTGATTCCGAGGTATCAAAACTATTTGGGGAAGGATATATTATTCCAACTATTTGGGGAAGTGGTCTCGAGACCTTTGGTTTTGTTACTCAATGTTCGCTTGGAAGAAATGTGAGAAGAATATTTGGAACGTGAGATGATACCGCCTATCGACATCTTATATACGGTTTATGATAAAGTGCTTCCGGTTATATGCACAACATGTTCACTTGATCGAGCAAATTCAGTTATTTCGAGTTGACATCCACAGAGATGATTAGTGACTCAACATGTTATGTGGATGTCATCGTGTCTACTCTTGTTGGGTACATGTGTACATTATGTGCCGATTGGTTATATGTTATATAACCGAATGCACTTGGTAAAATGAAGATGTTGATATATTGTTCCCTAACTAGACAACCGGTCAATCTCGAAGAGTAAGGTGTACATCGGGATGCACAACAGTTCATGTGATCGGTCGTAATCGCTAATCCGGATTTGATAACCACCGAGACGATCAATGTTTCAACTTGTTACTTGGTGTTCTCGTGTTCTTCGTGGTGCCGAGCTTCAATCAATGAGACCGCTTTGTATTCAACTCTACTTCTTAGGAAATGGTCTTTATTCGATGTTTGTCGGTTTGGGGAAGCTACCAAAGATTCAAATTGAGAAGGCTCATGTTCGACGATTTTCTTAGAAGCCTCGGATGCTTTGGTGGCGAAAGTTTAAGAGATGTTGATTCCTTTCTTCTACAACATCTTGAACGATATCTTTATCTTGGTACTCATTTCATCATTCTCTTAAACTAATTTATCTCTTGTATATATCTATTCGAAAACAAAATACAAAATTATAAAACCTTTCAAAATCTTTCAAAATCCATAAAATTTGAAAAATTCAAAAATCTTCAAAAATATTGTCATTTTGTCATGATTTATCTTGATTCGATAATATCTACGGTCTTAATGTTGTCATTCAAAGAATGACACGGACTTTAGATGTTGTTCGAATTTTATATTAAAAAAAAAAAAAAAAAAAAAAAAAAAAATCAAAAATCAAAAAAAAATTTTGGGAGAAAGAGAAACAATGGTTTATTGTCATTTCAGCAAGAACCCGCTTTTAAAAGAAAGAACGAGCCATGTTTTATCATGTTTTCAAATTCCATGCTCGATTCTAGAAACATTTATCTCGCGAAAACCAAATGCTTTGAAAAATAACTCGATCTCTATTTTTGAAAATCATCGGGACTTATTTGTCAAAATCTCTATCTCTCAATCAACAACCTATGTCATTGATTGAGGGGAGAATGATTTCAATTAAATTAAAAAGTTATTTGGCATTAAATTGTTTTCAAAAGATATACATGCATGTTTTATAAATGGAGTTTAAAGTCTCAAAATCCGATCCGTGTCGCTTAAAACACTTTCACAATCAAGTCACAATTCTCCTTAAAGCTTTCAAAATCAATTTAATCTATACGAGATCACAAATCTCAAATGATTTGATAATTGTGATCGGGGAGAATGTGTGATTTAAATTAGATTTAAACCGATAATTAGGTAAATGGTTATAAACGGATGTACATGCTATCCTCGCCCACATGTGACAAACGATTTCAAATTTTCAATGCACATGTTGAGGGGAGCATCTATCTTAAACCTTTGATTTGAAACGTGATCATTCATCCTATGTGCAGTTCCCTCTAGTATGTGCAAAACTCTTTTCAAACCTCGAGGCACATATTGAGGGGAGCAAATTTATGGAAACCTCATCCTTCCCTAAATGCTATATTTACTTGATTTGATATGGAAGTGATGTTGATATCTTTAGAAAATGGTAATCAAAGAAGGTAATTCTTTCTCTTGCCTCCGTGTGCTTAACATTTTTCAAATACTTGATGCACATGTTGAGGGGAGTTCTCGTTCTAAAATATCAAAAACAATTCAGTACAAAATGCTTTGATAATACATCACAAGTATCCGAATTGATTTTCAAATGGTTTTCAATTGGATCCAATGGCGGATGAACAATACCAAATAGACCGACCAACTTTACTTTAATGTACGGTGATATAAGGATGATAAGGTTAGGTATTGGTTCCCATGATCCGCCGAATCGGAGGAATCTACCGAGGACAATCCACTAGTTAGTGTAGAAGTCCTTAGGTATGATGATAAAAGGAGAAAATGAGATAAGGGAAGAGTGCGGACTAAGACCGAGCTAGTAATCGAATAAACCCAACAAGGTTCTAGCTATGAAGTCTCGGTAAGCATCAAGGGTTGAAGAATTAACAAGAATTGAATGAAAATAGGGTGAAAACAAATAGCCTCCATTAATTCAACCTTAGGCGTAAACCGGTTCACTTCATATGCTACCGATGGTAACATCGGTATTGAAGACAAGACGTCATGGACCCAAAGGACGCACTACACTTCAACTTTCCAAACCACTCAAGTTCCTCTTAAAAGGACTTGTTTCATTCTCACGGGAACCGATATTATCTATCGACTTTCTCTTAGAGATTGTTGGTATTGAAGAAGGAGACCTCTCCTAGTCTCCCAAGACAGATCCAAATATGCACAAATTGAGTCTAGAGCCACGAGATCATCAATAAATCTCATTAGGACACTTTCAATGAAGACTCTCTGCTTCACACAATGTGGAAAGAGATTATATCTTGAGTCCCACGCATTATCCTTGTGGTATTGCCGTAACATCCGAGTGATGTGTTTACATATTCACAATGAAGATGGAAAGCCTTCGAGCCAACATCAAACAAGCTCCTCGGTAGGTGGCATGTGAGATCTATTATATAGATCAACCATGTGACAACCGAATGTAAACAATGGGGCGATTCAATCTCTTGAATCAATCTCGTTCAGTTATGGATTGACGGATACCTTTGAAAACCCGTCTTTGTGCTTAAAAACTCTTTTCTTTAGCACATTGACTGTACTCATTTTTCAAACCAAAGGTATTTTTTTGATTGATAATTGATTTTCAATAAAACCTTCGTTGTATTGCAAAACAATTTCTATTGAGCAATACACGATTGTTTTTCAAATCTCTTTTCATCAATCGGTGGACTTAAAAATTACCGGTTCACTCACTCCGTGTTGTCTTCTTTGAGATGTTCGGTTTGAGAACAACTAGAACACCGCGAAACCCCGTCAAGGAGATTCTTAGGAATCCTACCGATCACAGCGAGATTTGTATCGATCAACGGGAACCGTGGGCGTGTACCTCAATTCAACGAAAGTGATCAAAGACACTTTCGTGCGATTTGTTGCTAATCACATGTATGCGTGTACGCCCGACGCTTGCAACCGATCGTAATGAAGCGGTCAATCCACGACCTCATGCTCACTTAACACATTCATCTCAAAAGAAATCATGATTAGTGCATCAATGACTCGATATTTTCACTCCATGCTTCGCTACTACTGCGCCAATATCATGAATCAACTAAAGCTTCCGCTACTCGATGAGAAGATATCATGATCCGTAATGTGAGCATGTCGGTCCCAAAGTCACAACATCACACAATACCAACACCACAAAGGATGTGTCGAGATTGTTGATAGTGATGATCTCAAATGATGGCTCAAAATTATCATCACGTGGATCAAGAAAGACCTCCACTTGGAATAACCAAACATGCAATGTGAAGAATCAATGACTACGAGCTTAGGAGCAAAGGACTACATCAAGAATGCAAGATCAATTGTTAAATGTAATATCTATTTGTATTCAATGTAATTTTGGTACATGATTGAGGTGACCTCCTTGGGGAGATTGTTAGGAATTAGAAATTCTCGGTATTAAAGAGTCGGTCACCTCAAGTATATGTAATCGTTAAAAGCTCGTAGTCGTAGTTCTTTTAAGTTAAGTAGTAATTTAGTTAAGTAACACCGTGGAGGACGGACGGTCTTTACCCACTGTATGCCCGATCCATGACCCAAAGTGTGGCGATTTATGTAAGACTATAAATACTCTACCTCCCAAGGTAGAGTTGAGCTCATAATAATATCTTTCACTTTCTCTCACTAAGTTCCCTAAACCTCTAACTTTCTCTCTAGAATTCCATCTATATGCTACTTTGTGTTATGGTTTGATGTATGTGAAAAGTGAAAAGTTATATCTTACATTTTGTATCTATGACTAGACTAGATGGTTTATGTGTTTGTGCCATAAAACACAAGGTTTGTTATGTTGGGCCACAAAACATAACGGGTGTCATAGATGTGTCAAAGGCATTAGTGAAGAGTGCCGAAGATCCGTGCCAATCGCATTAGTGAAAGATGCATAGGGTGTACATTCGATATGGTGTGTTTCGATGTACAAAATAGAGTAGTAATGGATCCAAGGATGGTGATATCCTTGATGGTGTTGTAACAAGGAGTGGATCTCCTTAAGATTAGGTGTTGTGTTGTGATGGGTAGTAGTTCCTCCATAGTAATGGAACTAGGTGCTTAGCCTAGTACCTAATAAAGGGTAGGCGACGTTGTGATAGGATTAGTTCTCCTGGAGTGAAAGAACTCGTGGTTAGCCTAGCACCGTATAAAGGGTAGGCGACGTTGTGTTAGGTGTGGTTCGCCTTGGTGTGAAAGAACTCGTATTTAGCTTTGTACCGGAAAAAGGTGTAAGCGACGTTGTAAAGGCTTCTCCGCCATAAGGAGATTGGTGTAGTGTTTGCGAACTCTCGAGTAGGTGACTCGCGAAGTGGAGTAGGGCAAGGAAGGTGTCCTTGTAGCCGAACCACTATAAATCCTCGTGTTGGTTTGTCTATCCTTTTACTTATCGCTTTAAGTTTATTCTTGCATTACATTGTTTATTTTCTATGTTGTTGATGTCTATGTTTGTGATGCGTAGTTGGTCTTTCATATAGTCATAAACTATATTTAACACTTTACATATTATGACACGCTTGATCAAGAAAAAGCAACCGGACTAATAATGGTGAAACTTGATTTATAATGAACCATTAATCTTGCAGAATCTTATGTGATATTAAGGGGTTGGCTATACATGCCGTAATGGGTTAAATGCATCCTCGCGTCGAGATTAGAAAATGCAATGGTTTATACTATATTTGATACAAAAGTTTTAAGTTTGAAACGGAAACGTATTCACCCCCCCCCCTCTACGTTTTCACACCTCGGATCCCACGGATCCCTTGCTTGAGGGATCCGTCTAGTGTATTCCTAGGGATCTGTAGGACGTTCCTCCTAAATGGGTTGTGGGTCATGGATCATGGGTTGTAGGCTTTGATCCATGGGTATCCAAATAGATACAAAGTATCTAGAAGATGCAATGCATCTAGTCAGTGGGTCATGGGTTAGCTCCATGGGTCATGGATAATACCCATTATGACTTATGCATGATGTCATGCAATGGGTCATGGGTTATGGATCATACTCCATGTGTATGTGTCATGGAATTTGGGGTTTACCCAACTATATTCAATGTATTTAGTCAATGGGTCAAATACTTAGATTTCTACCCATTATATTACCTATTATTATACATACTAGGTATGTATATATCTACCTATTATGTAAACACTAGTTGGTATACATATGCATTACTATAACATGAAAACACTATTACTTGTTTAGTGATTTATATGAAGACATAAGTATGTTAGTAAACTATTGGCTCAAACCATTTACGTATTTTATTTGTTTCGTTAAAATGAGTTTATGTTTGTTATGGACAAAACATTAAAATATCGCAAAATATAAATAAACGTTTTTACGGCTTATTTGAATTAACAATCTCCCCCTTTTTGTTGATGACAAAACATAAGATTATTTTAAGGAAAAAATAAAATTCGTAAAAGTTTGAATTGGAGTTTTTACTCTCTTTTGAGGAAAAACTAAAATTCGTAAAAGTTTGAATTGGAGTTTTTACTCTCTTCTCCCCCTATTTGTCGAAACAAAAAGAGCGTCGAAAAGAAACTAACACATTGTTTTAAGAAAACATGTGAAAAGAAAAAAATATGAAAAATAGAGAGTAAGGGAAGAGAAGTATTCTCGTCTTAGCTCCCCCTTTACGAGCCCATCCCTTTTTGAGGGCGTCAAGTAAGTAGGAATACTAAGCGAGTGCATTGCAATTATGTTTGAAAATGGTTTCGACCTTTTTGACGAACATGCTCCCCCTTGACGAGTGCTCCTTTGTGAGGAGGATGTCAAGTAGTTATTGTAATCCTATGTGAAGGTATTACAAATGATTTTGCAATTGTTTTGCTTTAACAAGAAACTCCCCCTAGCTAAGGGTGTCAAAGTCTTCACGTGTATATTGAAAATCTACAAACCAAAGGTTAGAAAACAAGTATATAATGCATAATAACCTGCGAATAAGACTCAAGTTAGTAATAAAAAAAGTCTTCTGTTGCACGAATCCCAAGGTTCCTCCCTTGGAGGGATCCGTCTAGGCTAAAGTGAGGGATCCGTCTGCCTGTAAACTCAAGACAGCAATGTTGATGTAAAATGTGAAGTTAACATCAAGAATGAGTTACGTATTAATGCACCAATGATAATACGACATATAACATGTAATTTCATTCAATAAAAACACGAGAAATGATCTACATATCTCTAAAACTAAGAGAATGATTTAAACATGAAATATGATTCCTAAACTATCTAAGTTAAGCTTAAGACTAGGACACCACTTGAATCCTTAAGCTCAAGGTTTTTTAGGTTTATTGACTTCATCGAAACATTCAAGGAGGTGATAAAATATGAAACGTTGCTCTTCACGTAGTTCATGTATCAAGCCTTTAACATGTTGACAATGATAACAATCTTTGTCATGGCTAGGAAATGGTGGAGGTAGAAATGGAATTGCTTGAGATGAAAGGTTGGGTTGAGTTTCCACAAAAGGAGGAGGGTTAAGTGAGGAAGGTTGAGGATTCTCAAAAGAATGAGGGATTTGTGGAGGTATATTCGGAGGTGATTCAGCCAAAGGTGGTGGTGGTGGAACATGTGTCGAGGATGGTGGTAGAGAAGTATCTACTTCCATGTGATCGGGTGGTTGACTTTGATGATTCTTCATAATCCAAAAGGGACTATTTGAGGGTGACGGAGAAAAGGATACCGGTGCTAGTGTTGATTCAACACCTTGATTTTGTTGTGCTATCCTTTCTATAGAGGAGAATGTTGGCAATGGTGGACGATAAGAGGGCATAGAAGGCAATTCCTCTAAGTTGTAGAGGTGTGGAGATGATTATGGACTGGTAAATGATATGGCTCTAGGAACTAATGGTGATGGTTTAGTGGAAATAGGAGTGTTTGGTTTAGGAGGTATAGTGGTGTTTCGCATTGGTAGTTTTGTAGGAACAATCCTTTTGGGGATTGGTTTGATTGGTTGAGTTGGTGGAGGGGAAATCCTAGCGTTTGTAGATTTAATGGGAGATGATTCGGTTGAAGAAATTTCATGAACAACACGAGCAAGTTTCTTGGGTGGTCCTTTGGTGGATGAGTTAGCACTAGGAGCTTTCCTCATGATGAGATGACAAAAGGTTAGTGAGATAGAGGCTTCTAGTTGCTGAGAATTAAGTTGTGGATGGTGACTAAGAAGTCCTAACAAGGTGGCTTATAAAAGGAAGAATTTAGCAAGTGCATTCAAGGCTTAAACCACTAAGATCCTTTTGTAATGCAATGATTTGAATGCACAAGAGTCAACTTCAGAGTTGCACTGATCAAGGAGTTTAATTAAGGCAAGATGGAGTGTTCAAGTTAGCAAGGAGAGCTTGAAATGATTGTTTAAGCTAGAATTAGCTGAATCTGTCAGCCGGTTCCCACGGTTCCCACCAATGAGGGATCCGTCTAGGCTAATCCTAGGGATCCGGCTCTCAGTAGCCAAACAAAGAGGAAAATGATGTCGTAAGGTCCAGTACCTATACATCTTGAGTGTTTCAGTCTTCTTAAGTGTCTTAAATGAAAGGGGACTTAAATGATCAAGGACAATGAGTGATGGTAGCTAATGATTGCTTTTTATGGAAGAAAATGGGACTTTATGAGCACCAATTGGTGATCAAAGATGACACTATGATATTTGAGAGTGTCAAGTGGTGTTAAATTATCCTAGAGATCAGATGGCAAATTAGGATAAATTTGGAAAATTTCTTAAAAATTATAAGAAATGAAAAACTAGTTTTTGACCCATTTTTGAGGTAAGGATGAATAAAATCAATTTGCTAAAATTGAGAGGATTATAAAACTAGATGAGTTGACATGTGAGTATTGGAGCGGAAGGATGATGAGTTTTGGTGAAATGATAAATCCAAAAGCACCTTGAGTGTGATCCTAAATTAGCTATGAGTGAGTGTGATACCTACTAAGCTTGAGGAAGACTTAAGTGGTTCTAAGGCATTATGTTTAGCTAGTGTGAAGTGGTCTAGTGGGCTGGTTTGATGTGTGGATGTCTGCAACTGCATTTCTGTTTGCCCGGATCCCACAGATCCATAAATAGAGGGATCCGTCTAGTATAAGTTGAGGGATCCGGCTCCTGCAGATCAGTAGCATTACAGAAGGTGTGCAGTTTTTGCACTATATTATGCATACTCATTGCTACGAGTTTCTACTGTATGTGAACAAAAAAATAAGTAATATATCATACTTCATAACACAAATACGAGTAATAATGATAATATCCAAACAAACAAGGTAAATCTTACACAAACATAAACATCCATTGTAACTAGATAAAAGAAATGTCTAAGACACCCATAATCCTAATGTCTCTTTTGTCAATCACTTCTCTTCCTCTTTCCCGACGTCATGAGGTAGTTAGTTAGGCATTAGATCATACCCTTTAATTTTTTGAATTCTTCCGACTCGTTTGGAAGAGTTGGAAGTTGTTCAAAGTAGGTTATGGGGTTCATGTAGACGTTGGCAACGGGGTTGACTTTTTCTTCTTGTTCATCTGAGGAGTCCGAGAGAGCACAAGGCCTTTTTCCATTGGTCATGAACCTTTTAGAAGGTTTTTTGGTGAGTGGTACCATGACGTGATCGGCAAGGAAATGATCATCGTTGATAGGAGAAGGTTTCATGGCACTAACATACTCACGGAGTCGTGTTAGGAGCATACCATAGGGAAGTACCATGTTGTTGACTTTGAATACACCTACCATTCTTTTCACCATGTAATAGGCAAGGTTAAATGGTCTTTAGTGAATGAGGCAATAGATCATTTGGACAAGACATTCATTGGGATGGTCTTTGTTCCCGACCAAAAAAATGACATTTTCTCTAAGAATTTCTTCCCACTTTCTATAGATGGGATTCATTTTGAAGAGTTCCATTTGAAAGGGATCAAGGCGGATGAGCTCTTTGTTGCGGTTGAGGCGAGATTGGTCGGCTCTAATTTTGAAGATGGTGTCTCGAACAAGAGTGGGGTCATCGAGAGGAGTGCGATAGATTGGTTTTAGGTCCAGAGCAAAAGATTAAGTGGATATTGCCCAATCTTGGGAGTACATACAAATACCTTTACATGGAATGCGAAGAATTTGTGCAAAGGTGTTGAGGGGTAAGGTGATTGTTTGATTGTTGACAATGAAAGTGATTGAGATGCTTTCATCATTGTTACGAATGATCCTAGCACTTTTGTAAAATTCATTAACCACACGACCTTCGTGAATAAGTCATTTGCCGAGAATACTTGACGAATATCGGTGTTTTCAAGGAAACATTCATTAACCACACGACCTTCGTGAATAAGTCATTTTTCAAGCATTTTGAAAATTTGACGATCGGTTTTTTGAGAGCTCATCTTTTCGATAGTATCTAGAGAGGTAGAGGACAGTGTCATGGTGGTCTTGTTAGGTAGCTTTGGGCATGGTTGATCCTAGAAAAACAAATATTCCAATTAGGTAAAATTTGTCGAGATGGGTTTATGGTTTTGATTTGTATTAACAATGTTGTAAGACACAATAAAATTTTAATTATACGAAAACCCTTTTTATGATTAATTTTCTAATACCTAATTTCATCAATTGGTGGTTACTTAAAAATTTTAAAACCATAAACCCTAGGATGAAGATGATGATGAATAGAACATATGAGTGTAATTACTTACAATGATGTTCAAGAAGGAGATGCTTGAGGATATGAAGCCCTATGGAGATGGAAGCAGAATTTGGGTCGTTTTTGTGTTTGTGAAGAGAGGGAAAAGAATTGAACTGGTTTGGAAAAGCGTATAATTGTTTTCTGTCACACGGTTCCTCAGGATCCCTTGTAATAGGGATCCGGCTACTGTGGACAGAAAAAAAATGTTTGTTGTTATTTTTGTAATAAGTTATACAATAGCTTATAGAAAAAAAAATAACTTTGTAGAATGGGGTTCCTAATTGAATAGACGTTTTGGTCAACGTGTTTTGATAGGTTAACTTATCAAGGATCTATTTTTGTGACGGCGGCGTTGGTTTGACGATCTTTGAAAAATCAAAGAGGAATACTATTCCCAATGATGAGTCAGTAGGGAAAGTGGTGAAGAGAGACTTTTTAGAGACTTGCAACTATTAACGTCCTAATTCATGTGTTTATCAAAGAATAAGGTTTTAATCATAGAAGAGAGACACATATTATCAACATATCCATATAAACGTACTATAGAAAAAATTAGCTAGTTTGTGGATAAATGAACATACCTCTAAACTCTTGATATGGTTTATAGAGACCATATATCTGAAATACTTCATGAGCTTTTAAATAATCCATTGTACTTAGTATAAGTAGGTTGTGATTACCTTTGGGTTCTTCCTTGAGGGTTGACTTCATTTTTCTTTGAATAGAAATGAAGACTTTAGAAGAGTCCTACCAAGAAGATTTCTTGAAGAGAAATAGTTAGAATAATCTATCGCTATCCAACATAAAAGAAACAATTTGTTTTAAAAGATTTCATTCTTTGTAGTTTTCAATCATACACGGATCGTATCAAGTTTTTAAAGTATAATATACTCTAAGAAACTTGGTAACGAAGCTCTGATGCCAATTGTAGAAAAGAAGGGGGGTTGAATAGTTTTACCGATTAAAACATTGTTTTAAAATATTTAGATCGACTTATGTCAATCTATTTGAATGTGTATGTTCGATGTTGATAGATGAGTATGTAAATAAATAATGAAAATGTAAAGAGTAAGAAACACAAAACCACGACATGAGCGTTTATAGTGGTTCGGCTACAAGGATACCTTCCTTGCCCTACTCCACTCCCCGAGTCACCTACTTGAGAGTTCGTAAGCACTACACGACACAAACTCCTTATGGCGGAGAAGCCTTCACAACGCCTACTCTTTTTCGGTACAAGGCTAGACACGGGTTCTTCCACAGGCGTAACCAAACCTATCACAACGTCGCCTACACTTTATCCGCTATAAGGCTAGATACCGAGTTCCATTATAAAGGAGGAACTACTACCCAACACTACACGAAACATATCCCAAAGGAGACCCACTCCTTATTACAACATCATCAAGGATATCAATATCCTTGGACACAACCTATCTATATTTGTACATCGATGTACCATATCAATTGTACACCCTTGGCATCTTTCACTAATGCCCTTGACACGATCTTTTGGCACCTTTCACTAATGCCTTCATCATGGACCTTTGGCACCCTTCACTAATGCCTTGGACACGGACCTTCGGCACCTTTCACTAATTCCTTCGACTTGACCCTTTTGGCATCCTTCACTAATACCTTTAACACAACACTTCTAGAGAGGAAGAAAGAATTATCAATAAGAGAACTTCAGTAGTCTTGATGATGACGAAGCTAGGAAACTCATGGACTTGAGCTTGCTCGACTTCAAGAGGTGGTGATCTCGCCTTTAAGATGAACCTAGAGAATCACACAAAAACAAACACAAAGTACATAGAAAGATCCTTTGGATCTGCGGTTAAAGAGTTAACAATACTAGGAGAAAGTATGTGTAGAAGTGGCAACTTCCAATGAAGAAATGGCTCACTATTTATAGACAAAAACATGCTACTGTTCCACGGATCCCACAGATCCCTTTCTTGAGGGATCCTTCTAGTGTATTCCTAGGGATCCGTAGGACGCTCCCCCTAAATGGGTTGTGGATCATGGATCATGGGTTGTAGGCTTTAATCCATGGGTATCCAAATAGATGCAATGTATCTAGAAGATGCAATGCATCTAGTCAATGGGTCATGGGTTAGCTCCATGGGTCATGGATAATACCCATTATGACTTATGCATGATGTCATGCAATGGGTCATGGGTTATGGATCATACTCCATGGGTATGGGTCATGGACTTTGGGTTTTACCCAACTACATTCAATGTATTTAGTCAATGAGTCAAATACTTAGATTTCTACCCATTATATTACCTATTATAATACATACTAAGTATGTATACATCTACCCATTATGTAAACACTAGTTGTTATACATATGCATTACTATAATATGAAAACACTATTACTTGTTTAGTGATTTATATGAAGACGTAAGTATGTTAGTAAAATATTGGCTCAAACCATTTACGTATTTTATTTGTCTCGTTAAAATGATTTTATGTTTGTTATCGACAAAACATTAAAATATCGTAAAATATAAATAAACGCTTTTACGGCTTATTTGTATTAACATAGATAATTGAACTAAGGGTTAAACAATAGTTACAATAATGCACTAAAGATGAGTGCATACAAGGTGGGCTAAGGCGATTTGGATGTAACATAAACAATGCTCTTCATTGATATTCCAGAAACCGGAACATCACAAGAACCGCGAAAAGATAGGCTTTGATGGGTTAACTAAGGGTATCGTATACTAAAGATGAGTACATCGCAAGGGTGTGGGGAAAATTACTCAACCGATGTGGTTGAAGTAATTAAATTACAGGTTTAAAATAAGGGTTATCCTACCTCTTATCATTTAGTTCATCCTAACTACACGAATGTAGTCTCACTAGCGATCTCGGAATGCATCAAAAAACCAAGTTCTAGAATCTATTATACTACCGGTACACTCAATCAGTATTAAAGATGAATGCTTTAATCCTAAAGATCTAGGGGCAAACCTCACATTTTTGGGGTGGAATTTGAGTGGTATATGGTTTTTGTGCTAGTCATATAACTCCAACCTATGAGACGCTTTATTAAGACTAAAGTTTTACTTGAAAGTGCCATAAAAAAAATTAAGTTGGTGCTAAAATTACCCTAACAAATATTTTTCATTGTTTATTACACAATTTACTAAGGACAAGTGAGTGAATGGTTTCTAAGTTCCCATTTTATTCTTCCTCCCTACACTTAAAATGAACATTGTCCCCAATGTTCCCCGAAAGTATCAAAGTAATGATAGAGAAAGTTAAAATAAAAGAGAGAAACTAATACTCCCGTGATTAGCTCGGTAGAATATGTGTCGAATCACGGTTAAATCCTCCTCCAAGAAGAATGAGTAAGTAATAAGCATTGCTTCCATCTTGCACTTCATATTCTTGTCCAATATAAACTGCATATTTATAAGAAAACAAAGACGAAACCTCGCATAAAATCGGCGGAAAAAGCTATATAAAACTAAACTAAGCTGCGAAAGCAAGTAAGATATGATGCTTGAAAAAATAGATGTTTGCAGATTTCTGGAAAATTAAGATTTCTGGAAATTTCCAAAGATTTCAGATTAGACAAAAAACGAAAATCTAAAAACTAATTCTACATTGCCTGACGTCGTTGGGTATTAATACTGACGCCGTCAGGTTGTCTTGACAGAATGAGTCAGAGTCGTTTTCCGGAAAAAATACTTCTTTAAAGTCCTGTAAAAATTACTGCAAAACATCCATTGTGACTCGATACAAGCATTTCTAACAAACACACACATATATACAATTTCAAATATTGTTAATCTCATGTTCATAATAGTTCTAAAAAAACATGTAATCTTCCCTACACTTATCTTTTTGTAAAATACCTTTATATGTAATTAAGACGAAGTTAAAAACAAAATAAAACATTTTCACAAAATAAAAATGAAAAACTAACATTAAACAAATGAACATTGGTTGCCTCCCAAGAATCTCTTTTCTTTATTTAAGAGTCTTGGTGCTAGACTCGAAGCCATACCACTATGTTTTCTTATTTTCCTCGTCATGGCATACCTCATCATGTTGACAAAGTCCTCATCGACCATATACCTAGGTTCTAAGGTCAAGCAATCCATATAGTAAAGGCTCCTTTTCTCCTATATATATTCCATGCCTTTCTATATATCCGCCTCGCTCTTTTCTTCAAAGGTTTTAATGTTATCCCTTTCAAAATAGGATAGAGAACCAAGTCCGCTTACTTTCCAAGGCATCTTATATGTAATTTCATCTCTCCCTTTCTAAAATCTAACCATTCCTTCAAGTTGGTATAGCTTAGCTTAGACCTTTCAACAAACGGTTTTCCTAACACGACATGGACGCCCTACATCTTCTAGGATCATAAAATCTACTATGTAGGTAAAGTTTACAACAAAGATGTGTACATCCCTGACCCTTCCAACAAAATTGCAAATTCCACCTGGATATTTAGGGTCTATCCTAGTTTTAAGTTGTGTGTCCATTATGTTGTTGTAAACAATTAAAGACATCACGTTAATCGGAGAATCTACATCTATTTAAGCATGCTCGACATATCTATATCCAATCATACATGGGATCTTAATGTTCCAAGGACTAGCTCTCTTAAATTTAGGATCGATTCTAACAAAGGGTGGCCGAGGGTTGTCAATTATGTAATTGTGGTACGCTATCTCTTTTTTAGTGGGATAAAGGTTAAAATATGCATCAGTTTCCTCATCCTCACTTTCTCCTATTATCTTAGTAACCTCAATGTCTCTTTCTCCTAATTCATCAACGGGTCATCACTAATCATAGAATAGATATCTGATGCGTTAGTCGCCTCCTCAAGTGCATTCTCAAGTGCATTCTCAAGTAACCTATGTAGTTCTCTAAGCTCATCGATTTCACTAAGATTTGGTTGCGAAGTAGGTTAAAAGAGTGTCGGTCAAGCGGTTGGCTTGGAGTAGGTGGGACTGTGGTGTTAGTTGATGTTGTGGTGGATCATTGTTGGCGGGTGGATTATCACCTTCCATGATGAAAAGTGACAAGGTTACGAACAAAGACACGAAGAAGGGGGATAGACTACAAGAAAGCTAATAAAGAAGAAAAAAGCTCATTTTATAGGAATCAAGCGAGTGAACCTAATCGAGATAGAAACCTAACTAGCTATTCTACTCCCCGGCAGCGGCGCCAAAAACGTGATGCGTGGTTCGGGGTCGAAAGACTTCCTTTTCCAAGAGCAAGCTTTACAGCCCACTAGGCAGTGTACCTAATCGTTGCAGTGTAGTATGGGTAAGCCCAGGGGGTTGATCGTTCTCTAGGGGAATAGAGATGCTAGTCGAGATGTATGACAAAAATACAAGGATGAGGATGATTATTTTGTAGTCTTTTTTATTTTTTAGAAAGCAAAGTAAAATCTCGGAGTTTGAAGAGTGGTGGTGTTGGTATTCTACCAATTAAACTACTTAACAAAACTAATTAAACTAATTACTAATAAATAAAATAAAAGCTATGGATTGTAGGATAGTGTTCTTATAATAATTAAAAATGTGTTTAATTAGATTTTCTTACTCCCTAGTTATCTTTTATTGGTTGGTTGAATTGTCACATCCTTGCCTAATTGATGTGTTGTATTCCATGTTTTAATCATAGGGCGGTGTCAAATTCCCTAATTCTTCGAGTTGTAAGTGTCCTCTAGAACACCCGAGATCGCCAAGTACCGAGGTATCTCCCCCAGTATCCTAGTATCCTCAAGCCGTAAATCATGCAATAAATACAACGGGAGCCTAATAGTGCACTCTAAGGCTAATAATCACTATTTAGGACGTTCAAGCTCGCAACAATGAAAGAAGAAGCTAGTTTTCCTTTATCTAGCATGACAACCAATTAAAACAAGAGTCAACCTAACAATAATCAATAACTAGGTTTCATTGGATCTATGAAAATACTAATTAATTTAGTTACACATGATAGAGATGCAAGAACACAAAAAAACAATCAAACATAGATTAAACATAGTGATAGATTAGATAAACAAACTTATCTTAAAGCAATAAAGAGGTTTTAGAACCCTAAGGTACTATCCAAGTCGGACTAAAAACGAACTAGGGTTTGCTCTCCAAAATAACACACATAATGCAAAAAATTTGAGGTCTATATATAGATTTTACAATTGAAACGGCATCGCCTTTTGCTGGTGACGTTGTCTGATCGTCGTCATTAGGGTTTCGTCTTTGCCAAGTCGTCACTGGGACGGCGTTAGGTAGAAGATAGTTACACCGTCTGGGTTGTATCTGACGTCGTCTTTGAGAAAACTTTGGTCGTCTGGTGTAAAAAGATAGAGTGACGACCATGTGGAAGTACACGTGATGCCGTCACTTGTTAGGATCAAAAAGTGACCTCAGTCGTTGCTTGAGAAAGTCTGGACCACGTTGTAAGCGACGGCGTCGCCCTTGAGATTGGGACGCCGCCGTCCGGTCTTCTGATTTTGCCTTGTTTTCTGGACTTCGTCGTTTTCTTCATGTTTTTGCTCCTTTTCGTCACAAAATGCTTTATACCAACATTTTGCTTCCAAATGACCTAAAACATGAAAATGAACGATTTTAAGCAGTAATAGATATACAATGCAACGATTTAGAGCTTAAATGACCCCCTAAAAATGTATGTTTTTAGTCCTTATCAAGTTACATTCCTAATGCCCTATTTATAATAAAAGATATTATAGACTTACCCTAATACCTAACTTTTTACCAAGAAATAATAATAATGATAATAGTAATAATAATAATAATAATAATAATAATAATAATAATAATAATAATAATAATAATAATAATAATAATAATAATAATAATAATAATAATAATAATAATAATAATAATAATAATAATAATAAAGGAGGATCATACTTCAGATTGGCTTAGGGTGGCTCCGATTTCTGGACTGGGACAAACTATGAATGCCAGGACCTATCGTTGTATGTTATGTTATCGGTTGGGTGTCCCTCTTTTCACAATTCAGGTACCGTGTTCGGATTGTTCTAGGATTTTTACCGGTGATATTTATGGTGATCATGCTGTTTCGTGTGCGGGTATTGTTGGCATTAAACATTGGCATAACATTGTGCGTGATGTTCTGGTTGATATTTGTTCTCGATCCGGAATCTCAGCTCGTAAGAAGGTGGATGTTGGGCTTTATGGAGATAGGGACAGATCCTTACGACCGGCTGATATATTGCTTTATTCTTGGGATGATGGGCGTGATGTATGTGTTGATCTTACGGGGTCGTCGCCTTTGACGCAATCTGGGATGATTGATTTTATTCCAAGGCATGCGGTTATTGATGCCGCATAACGTAAACGTGTCAAGTATGATGCCAAATGTGTGGATATCGGATATGGTTTCCTCCCCTTCTCATTCTCTTCTTTTGGAGAACTTGAGAAGGATGTTGTAACCTTACTAAAGCGCATTCGACGATTCTCTATGACTCAAGACATTAGGGCACGTGCTGCGGTCCATATTTTTAATATGATTGGTTTTACTATTGCTAGAGGTGTGGGGGCCCAGTTGGTTTCTCGGCTTCCCACTAATTTCTTGTAAATCCTATGAGTTTTTAATAAATTGATGTTACTATGAGTTTTGGGCGAGGGGTTTCCTTCCCCTGCCATCGTTGTACCATCGCCTGAGTGGGTTGATCTCCTCGATTTCTTGACCACTGTCATCGCCGTACCATCGCCTGAGTGGTGTCTCTCTTTTGTGCGGTTGGGTTTATTGTCCACTGCCTTGTGTCCTCGTCAGTTGTGAGGTGCTGGTTGCTGCTGTAGGAGGCTGCTGATTCTTCACCGTTGCTGGTTTTTCAGTTTCCTCCTCGAAGCTGGGTTACTTCGTCTTCTACTAGCGACTTGGTTTCAAGTTTCTAGTAGCGACTTGGTTCTTTAAACTTCCAGTAGCGACTTGGGTTTCTTTGTGTTTTGACACAAATGACATGAAAAAGTGTTTTGTTTGCTAGCTCCCTTTTGTTAGCGACCTGGTTTATACACTGGTTGCGATGTTGGTCCAACAGATTCATGTAGCGTTTTGTGTCTTTTGTGTACTGGTGGGACCCACGATAATGATTTTTTTTTCCCTTTTGCTTTGTCCCCAACAGTAGGACCATGACGTACATGCTTTAGTTTTTTAGTTAGTCTTAGATTGTTTTCTAGTGTTTGTGTAAAAAAAAAAAAAACTCTATTAATTTACGGGTTGGCTTGCTTTTTATGGCTAATCGTGAGGCATTTCGGATTTCTTGTCCATTGCAAGGTTGTGAAGGTTGTAGCGGGGGAAATGGTAAAGGGCTCACTAAAAAATATTTTATCGACCATTTGAATACGCGTCATTTTAAAATGGATGATCTCAAAGTCTCATACAAGGATCGGGTTTCGAAGGATTCTGCTTTATTCTCTGCGCTTGATCAGGCTCTTCATGCGGCGGGAGTTTGGCTTTGTGGGGTGTGTTTTTGCACTCACACATTTAGTAAAAATTGTAAACATGCCGATGGGGAGGTGGTTCTAGCACCTAGCTTTCATGAAGTTGCGATCTATGGCATCAATGCACCACTCGCGCCAGTATTAGATACTGTGAATGGTGCTCTCGTTGTATCAGCCATTACTGATGGTGGTATTGGTGGAGAGGCCGTTCCTTTGACTACTTCTCTGGACGGTGGGACTGTTTTTGATATCAACTTACTAAGCCGGGTGTTCTCGATGAAGTTACGTACTGTTAAATGCATCCCTCCTAGGCTACGCTTGGGTTTCGCCAAGATTTTTCATAATGCCTTAGATAGGGTCCTTGCATGCCCGGGGGATCTATCGGTTTGGGTGCAACTCCTTATCTTGCCGTGTTGTGTTTTGACTTCTTTCGTACCGGCTAATAGAGCTCAACGACGTTCTGGAGAGCGGGAAAAGGGCCAGCTTGAATGTATCTCTCGGGCTATCATCCGCTGGAAGGATCCTGCAGACAGGTTTGCAATGGTGATGGAACGTTTATCTGGGACCACTTCTTCCTTCGGTGGTATGACGAAACCTAAAGATCTTGATGCAGCTAACCTAGTTCAATGCAAGCGCAAACTGGGGGACGGACACTTTACCGCCGCCATTAAGGTGCTTACGTCTTCTGGTGTCGCTCCGTCTACATCTGACACCCTGCACGAGTTAGAGGCCAAACATCCCCGCGCCCCACCTCCAATTTTGTCATCGTCTCCTCTAGATGAAGATGCACTTCTTGTGGATAAGGACTTGGTGTTGAACAGGATCCGCAGTTTCCCAAAAGGAACTTCTTGTGGCCGAGATGGGCTTAGAGCACAACATTTAATGGATATATTAGGAGGGGCTGCGTCCGCCATTGCTGATGATCTGTTAGCTTCCATCACGGGGGTTGTCAACCTTTTTCTCGGTGGAATGTGTCCTGCTATATTGGGAGAATATATTGCTAGTGCCCCCTTGACTCCGTTGGTTAAGCCGGGTGGAGGCATACGCCCTATTGCTGTCGGCACGGTCTGGCGCAGCTTGTTTCGAAGGTTGCTTCGTCTTCTATTAGTAACTCCATGAATACCTATTTGCAAGACTTTCAATTTGGAGTCGGCGTCCCGGGTGGTTGTGAGGCTGTCCTTCATTCGGTGAATCGGCTCGTTGAGGCTAAGGGTCACTCTGTTGGGATTTCCATGTTGTTGGTGGATTTTCAGAATGCTTTTAATCTGGTTGACAGGAGTGTCCTTCTCCAGGAGACCAGGATCAGATGCCCTTCTATTGCTCCGTGGGTTGAATTTTGCTATGCCAGGCCAGCTAGACTTTATTACGATGATTCTATCCTTTGGTCTTGCCAAGGGGTGCAACAAGGGGACCCGCTAGGCCCCTTGTTGTTCGCCCTTGCCTTACACCCCCTTATCCATGCTATCAATAGGTCCTGCGAGCTCACACTCCAGGCCTGGTATCTTGACGATGGTACTATTGTGGGCGACACCCTTATGGTCGCCAAGGCGCTTGACATTATTATGACAGATGGACCGGCTCGGGGGTTGTTTTTGAATGTCGATAAGACGGAACTCTTCTGGCCTAAGGAGGATCCTAGAAGCAGGGTGGAGGGTGTTTTTCCCATAAATATCTCCCTTGATCGAAGGTGTCAAGCCGCTAGGTGGTTACATTAGTTTGGATGAAAGTTTTGTCGGGGCGGCTTTGAAAAGGGTCTCTAAAACTATCTTGCTAATGGAAGCTATCCTCAAACTTAACGACCCCCAATGTGAGCTCCTTCTTCTTCGCAATTGTGCCGGGGTGGCGAAATTATCTTATACTTTGCGGACTTGTTCCCCGTTGTACGTGCGAGAAGCCCAAGTCCGGTTTGACCGGATGTTGCGTGCTTCTTTGGAGAAGATCATTACAGCCTCCGGGCCAGGTTTTGGTGACTGGCAGTGGCGGCTCGCCACCCTCCCAATCAAAATGGGCGGACTTGGCATTTATGCGGCAGGTGACATCATCCAATATGCTTTCCTTGCCTCTCGTTTGCAAACCAGTGATATGCAGGACCAGATTTTGGTTAAAACAGCATCAACTCTTATGGCCCGTCGTTTCAATATGCCCTCGATATGTTTAACAGTGCTTGTAACACATATACGTTCTCGGTCGCCTCTGACGCTCCTGCCCCCATATGATGAAATCCTTGGCAAAGTGTTACTTTGGTGTCATCGAGAAAGATCTTGTTTCTAAGTATTCGCTAAGCACGAGGCAGGTAGCTGTCCGTAGTTGTACCCGGACTCCACATGCACAAGATTTCCTTTTCACCATACCTATTGATGGGTTGGGCCAAAGGATGAACCATCGCCAATTCCGTTCGGTATTGTGTTATAGGCTTACCATACCTATGTTTTACGAAGGTAGCTCACCTTGTTGCAAGCATCGTATGGACCAATGGGGATCATGGATCCAATTGTTCGATGAAGTGGGGTGAAATTTAGACATAATTTGGTGCGTGATATTCTTGTCGACATATGTTCCAAGGTTGGGATTATGGTGAAAAAGGAGGCCTCACTGGGGTTTCTTTCGAGGGACGGGAAAGAGCTGCGCCCGGCAGACTTGCTATTATTCAACTGGATCCAAGGTAAGGACGTTTGTTTGGATGTGACTGGAATCTCTCCTTTTGCCGGTATTGATGCGTCTGCGTGGGCTCCGGGGTGGCCTTACATATACTGTGGAGAAGAAGAAAAGAAATATGTGTCCAAATGTGAAGAAAATGGTTACAAGTTCATCCCATTTGCCTTCTCTACATTTGGGGAGCTTGACACGGAAGCTTTGGACACGATTTCACGTATCAAGGCGGTTGCTATTAGCCACTTGAATAGTGTCAAGGTGGGGCTTTTATTTTTCACGACTTAGCTTTTGTATTCGAGAAAGGGTGGGAGCCACTAGTGTCTCGGCTTCCCACCAATTTCTTGTAATTCTTTTGGTTTTCTAATGAGTGATGTTTTATAATAATAATAATAATAATAATAATATTATTATTATTATTATTATTATTATTATTATTATTATTATTATTATTATTATTATTATTATTATTATTATTATTATTATTATTATTATTAATAAAACATCACTTCATTAGAAAATCATAGAATTTGCATGAAATTAGTGGGGAACCGAAACTAATGGGCCCCCACTCCTCTAGCTACGGCAAAGTTAATCCTACTAAAAATATGCTCAGCAGCACGTGCGCCAATCTCCTGACTTAACGCATGATAGTATCATGATACCGCACAGGAAGAACTAGTACTACGAACCTACGCAAGTTAGGAGAGTACAAACCATGGGTAACCAATTCAATTGGGAGTCGACTTGGAGAAATCAGTTTTGACCAATTTAGGGATCGAACCAAAGGCTTTCGACCCTTTGGTTAGTCGATCGACTAGAGAGGAGAGTGGAGGGATATTTTAGGGTTTGAGCTGTTAGGATTTAGTAAATCCAGTTATTAAAGTGTCGGTCACCTCAAGTGTATGTAATCGTTAGAAAGCTCGTAGTCGTAGTTATTATAAGTTAAGTAGTATTTAGTTAAGTAACACCGTGGAGGACAGACGGGTCTTTACCCACTGTATGCCTGATCCACAACCCGTTGGTGGCAATTTGTGTAAGACTATAAATACCCTCTACCTCCCAAGGTAGAGGGTTGGAGCTCATAATAAGACTTTCATTTTCTCTCACTAAGTTTTCAAACCTCCAACTATTTCTCTCTCTAAAACCTTATTGTATACGCCCCATTTGATCATGATTTGATCTGTTTGTGAAATCCAATGTGTAACAATTTGTATCAAGATCCATGGTTTGATCATCTCTCTTACATATCTTTGGATTTCTAGTGGTTTTATATGGTTTTTGGGTTTGAAAAAGTTTAGTGGTTTTTGCATCATTAGGATCATTTCTTGTGTTAAAGTTTGAATTTTGAGTGTACTTTTGTGTTTAGAATCATTGTAAGTGCTTAGGTTTTGATTTGGAAAGCTTGAATCACTGTGGTTGAGCTTGTTTTGGATTGAAAAGTGTGGTTTTGAAGTTTTTCAACTTAGCAACTTGTGTCTCGGAGTGGTTTTCTTCGTAGCGACTTGGTTCTGTAATTTCCAGCGAGTTGTAGTTTAAGTCGTAGCGACTTGATCTTAGAGACTTGTCTATTGAGACAAGCCGACAAACAGTACAAGTTAGTGGAGGTTCCACTTCGGCTAGCGACTTGGTTGGGCTAGCGACTTGTCCTTATTATTCTTAGCGAGTTGACTCTTAGCGACTTGGATACTTAGCGAGTTGCTCTTTAGCGACTTGTCTGCTTAGAGATTTGGTGCTTTAGCGACTTGTGTTCAGCGACTTAGGTCTTAGCGACTTGATTCACAGCGACTTGAGGTTTAGCGAGCTGCTACTTAGCGACTTGGTTCAAGGATTATAGCGACTTGGTTGATTTTTGTTTCTAATACGGTTTTCTCTTGATTTAGTAAAATCCCGTGAAAGAATCTATTTCCGGTTTAATCATAGAGTTATAAAATCTCGTGAAATCGTAAACATGTCTACCAACGTGCCTACAATCATCTCTCTCAGTGGCGAGGGGCGTTCAGCGGTGGTTGAGACACTCGTCCTCCCATGCTTGATGAGGCCGACTATGACTCATGGGCTCAACAAATTAGGTTGTCTTGTCTAGGAAAGGAAAATGGAGTCAACATTCTCAAGTCAATCGATGAAGGACCTTATCGAGTTGAGACTACAAGAGACATAATTGATCTGCTGCGAGATGGAACCATGATCTTTGGATTGGACGGACCAAAGGCGTATGATGAGCTCGATGATAAGGAGAAAAGAGATTCGATCGCGATATCGGGCTTCAAATATCATACTTGAGGTCTTCAAAAGACATCTACAAGCTTATCAATCACAACACTGAAGCCAAGGCTGTTTGGGATAATGTCAAAATGCTTCTCTCGGGTTACGAATTAACTAAGGAAGACATAGAATCACAAATGTATGATGAATTTGAGCACTTTAAGATGAAACCGGAAGAAAGTATCTATGAATACTATGTGAGATTCCACAACCTTGTAAATGATATGAGGAATATCAAAATGACCATGCCAAATATTCAATTTGAACTCAAAGTTTGTGAACAACATGAATCTGAATAGCACAAGTTTGTCACCTCTGTGAAGCTAACCAAAGGATTGAAGAACACCAACTATGAAAAGCTGTATGCCTTCCTTCTTGAATGAGAGACATGCTATGTTTGAGCGAAGGATTCTTGAGCAGTTCAAATCTAAGCGGGGAGAAACTAGTTAGTCAAATGACTCTCTGACTTTTTACACCAATGTTGGAATTACCACCAAAGCTTCTCAAGTCATACCCATGGGTAATGGTAATTACAAGCTCATCCACGATCCAACATATAAGCCTCCCGACTCAAACACACTCATGGAAAACTTCATCAATCAAGCGTCACTCATGGTTAGTCAAAACATGAACTTTCTCCCACACACCAACAATAACCTCATAACACATCCAATCCACACAATCAAGCTCTTGTCGGAGATGGGAAGGTTATGGTGCAACCCGTTCAAGAAAGCGGTATGAGCAGGAAGAGCTGGAGTTGGTAGAGGATATGTGGCAAATCGAATCGTGGAAGAATCCAAATCAAGGACAAGCAAAGCCAATCAAATGCTACAAGCTGTGGTGGTGAGGGACATATTGTGAGGAACGCACATCTCCAAAACGTCCACGAGAATCGCGAATACTTGAGACAAGATGTTACTTGTGCAAGCTCGGGATAATGGGCGCTTTGGATGAAGAGGAGTTGTTGTTTCTTCTTTGGAAATGCCAAAACCTATGATCTTGATGTTGATGAGCAACCAATTCAGAAATAGGTCACAATCATCAAAATGCCTTTCAAGTAGTGACGTGATGCATTTGACTACGATGTCGATGATGAACCTCTTGCTCGAACAATCTTCATGGCTAGCATCTCACCTATGGTCTCTCAAAGGTCTCATCACCACAACAAGTGGTCCATCCAAAGACTCAATCATTTGGAGGTATTAAAACTATACGATGAAGTTGATGTGCAAAGATGCATAATGAAGTACAATCTCTTGAAACTTGTGAATCGGATATTGATAATGAGGGTAATAGCAATATTGTCCCATATGATCAATATGTGAAGCAAAGGAAAGTGAGATTGTACCAAGTGATGCATCTTCTGCGATCAATAATGACTATGTTTTTATGAATACACTGCATGTGCCTGATGATTCTGTTATCTACGAATCGAATGCACGATATGTGTCTAAAACACATATATTTTACCTTGTTTAAACCATAAAAATAACCAAAACACACAAATGACTATATAAATGTTACAAATATCATGAAAATGTGTTTTATGAGTTACAAGTGCAAAAGGATTGAAAGCGATGAAAAACAACAAAGTTTATATAATTTACGCTTTCAGTCCTAAACTTTCATAAATTAGCAAAACTAGTCCACAGTAATTCAAAACTTGTAAAATATCATTAAAGGTCCTTGAGGATTCACAAGTTGTAAGAAATAGTCCTTTGAAGTTAAAATTTCATATTTACAACTTTGGTCCCTCAACTTTGAAAAATGTCAAAAATGGTCCACAGGGTTATTTAAAATGGAAAATTAATAAATATAACCCTTGTACTATTCATAAATGGCATAATAGGTCCTTGTGTTAACTTTGGGAAAATTTGAGTTCGGCCTTCTTCAGAATTCGAAATTGCAAGAATGGTCCTTGTGTTTTATTAACTAAACAAACAAACAAACCCCAAATAAAACCCAAGCCCATAACCAACCCATTGATCCTTTTAATAATAAAACCGGGGTCAAACACGAGTCAAACCCACTCCTCCAAACCATCTTCCCATATATCATCCTCACCCACACCGCTGAACCAAAACCACCCTCCACATCCTGGTTTTCACCACCACCGTCCACCCCAACAGTATACCCACTCCCTCCACCTCCACAATCTCCCAAGAAGCATTAAATGCTTTAAACACCTTTTGATATTTTGGCGCCAAAGGTGTTTTAAGCGGCTAGGATGATTACGACTAAATCAAAGGCTCAGAATTGGTGGGATAGTCTCAAAAGTCTGCAAGGACCCCAAAAGACCTTTATTTAAGAAGAGGAAGATAGAGATAATAGGTTGTCACTTGTTTTAGACCTCTTTTAATTTTCTTGTAGTCGTTTTTATTGTTTTAATGTAAAAGAATTCAGGTTTGATGTTTTAATTTAATTTACAAGTTATTTAAGTCTTGATTAGCGGTTTCAATCCCCAATTTACATTTTATGCTTGTTCTAATTTTCCGCCAAAACCATTCCTATCAAATTACAGCTTTTAGTTTGTTAAGAGTGTTTTAAATTGTTTGTTTAAGTTTGTTTTTGGTTAATTAAGTGAATTGGTGAACTGTAATTCAAAATTCCAAAATAGTCAAAAAAAGTCAAATAAAGTCAAAGGAGCAGAATATAAGGTTCATTGTTCTGATTTGCTGATATGATGTTGGATTTGGGATTGATTCATTCTGATATGGGTTGGTATAAGTTTGTTTAGTGGTCATTTGATTCTCAGTTAAGCAAGCCATAGTGGCTAGGACCACATGTAAGTTCATTTCTAAATTAGAATATTGCATAATCTGTTTATGTGGTTATTGATAGTTTAGATCTGTTAAATTAGCTGTTATTAGGTTAAATTGATTCAGTTTAATTGATAATATAGGCTAATTAAGTAATTAGTAGAGTTAAAATTGCAAAATAGTTGATAAATTAGTGTTTGGTATTAAGTTTGATTCTGAGATGTAGGTTTAAGCAGAAGTTAAGTTAGGTTGCATCAGCTTTATTTAGCATCATTAAGTAGAGTTCAGTCATTCATTTTCATCCTAGATCACTCAAAGTCAAAATCACTTTGAAACTTGTCTCATTTGCATAACAGTTAGGATTTTAATAGCATTAGCTTGCATTTAGGATTAGAATCAATTAGTATAGCTTATTTAGGTCTTATTCCATCTTAAATCATCATATAAAATCTGTTTTCAAAGATCAAAATCCATTTTGGTCAAACTTTGCAAAAATCAGTCATAAGTCAAAAGTGAAAAAGTGATTTTGCCAAACTTTAATGGAATTTTCACAGATTAGTTTTAGTTCAAATCATTTGAAATTTTGGGTTTAATAAGTTCGGTTGGTCAAATTTCGAATCGATTTTGTTGAATTTTGGGAACCTCTATAAGCTCTAAATAATTTGTCCAAACGACTACTTATGCCTGTTCACTCGGCATATCTTTGAGTTTTTAAAGATCTGTTGAGTTTATCTAAGCTTATTATAGAGCTTGTAGAAAGTTCATTTAGCTTCTCTCGGGCTCAAATTTGGTACAACTGATCTTTGGTTGGTGGTCTTGAGGTCCACAGAGCTGGTTTTCACTTTGGCTTATTAGATAAGTGGCACAAGTGCTTAAAGTAGCTAGTTAGTTTGTTTGGCACTAGTGCTTAAATAGAATCATATCATTGTAGATTGCTTTTCAGAGGTTTAGGATAGTTGGAATAGGTTGGTTTAAGTAATTTTAGCATACTCTAGCTTACGTGATAAGTTGGTGCACTTTGGTAGCTTTTAGCTTAATTTGATCTTATTCATATTAGTTGTGTGCCCAAATCATTGTTCTTGTGCTCCAAAATAGTTTACATTATTTTCACGGGTTCTCGGTATTATTTTATCGTTGTTGGAAGTTTTAATATTTTCAACGTTCATTTACTATTTTACGCATTTAATTTCGGTTTTAGCATTTTAAATAACTTTTAATACAAATAAATCGGAAAAGCTTCAAAAAATAAGTTTTCAATTTTCATAGATTAAGATAAATATAAAAAGCAAAAAATAATTTTTCAGATTTTCCTAGTTAAATTTATAATTTTTAGCCATTTAATTAGTTTAAAGAGTTTTAAATTTGTAGAAAATAGAAAAATCATCGAGAAAAATACAAAATTAGTTTTGAAAATTCTCTTTAGTTATTTTAGATTTTTATAAGTCATAATTTCGCTTTTCTAGCTTTATTTCATATTTTCTTATATTTTAGGGTATTATTAAATAGTTAAAATAGTTTTTAATTAATAATAATTAAATAAATAATCATAAAATAATTTTCTTTTTACAATAATTTTCGTTTATTATTAGGATTGTAAAATATCATTTTCATATCCGTAGGTGTTTTATTCTTTTAAATTTACGTTTTATTTTGTGCGTTTACGTAAAATTCGATAACGTCGCGTTTTTAGGTTTTAAGCGTTTCTCGTATTTTTCTTTCACGTACTTGTTCTTATAGCTTGTTTAAGCTATTTTCTTTTATTCCTTAGAATAAATCATTCAAAAACCCTTTTCTGTTCAATATTCACCCGATCACGAATTCGTTCTATTACGGTGTTCACACCTCGTTGGGACTTAACGACCGGGAAACACTAAACTCCTCTGGACTTAATTGCATTGCGTTCTCGGTGTTTGACTTTTATTACGGTTGACCATTCACAAGTGGTTGATTTGTGTAATAAAACGACCGTCTGGAGCGAACAAAATTGGCGCCATTGCTTGGGAGTTGTCTTTGCGTACTCTGAGTTTGAATCATCGATGATTGTTGAATATACACCCATTGTATATTTACCATCTTTGTCTATATTTCCTTATTTTCATATAAAACCAAAATTATCGTGAAGTTAATTCGTTTGACTAATCGATTACCAAAAATATTTTCATTCTTTGTTTTTACAACATGTTTTTCAAAAATCCAAAAATATTCCTCCTTACCCTCTTACCCTTTTGATTCTTCATTTCTTACCCTCTGGAACCCTTTGATTCTTTCTATGTCTTATCCTCATCTTCTTGGTTGTCAATGGTGTGGTGGCCTCATAATGATGATAATTGTCTCGGTTTAGCATGGTAGAGTCGGGAAATGGGTGCATCATAACCAAGATCCCTATTCTTACCATGACACGATGATTTATTCCATCGACTACCACATCATGAGATTGAGACATATTCATGTGAATTTTGTGGAGGTCCTCATCAAGAATTTGAGTGTCAAACCGGGAACACGTTTGTCTATGAGCAGTTTTACGGTAACACTCGGGACTTTGGAAATGACCAAATTCCATATTATTCACATGACCACCACAACAATCATTTTGTTGTGAGTCTTGTGGAGGTCCACATTTTAGCTACGATTGTCAAACAAGGAATCCATTTCCTTGTTACAATTCGACTCTTCGTATCATGACCAACCTCTACGATACCAAATGAATCGAGCACCACCTCGGCTAAGCCACTTCCTCAAAATCTTCTCCTAGATCTTTTGGATTTAGTGAAGATTTGAAGGAATATAAACATTCCCAAGATAATCCAAATCAAAATCCATGGAAGAATTGTTAGCCGAAGAAGCGGTTGCTAAATTAGATTCCCATATTGCGGTGAAAACTCTATTAGGGAATTAATTAAAATACAAAAGCGACCAAATCTAGCTCTCGATTCCGTTTCATTCACGATGACGGTGATGATGAAGATACCCTTGATATTCTACAATTTTATAAAGGTTCATCAAGTTCATCGGTTGAATTCCTTCCATGAAAAATCGGGGAGAAAAGACTATGATGGAATTACTAGCGGAAGAACAAATGGAAATTGTAAAACATATGTATGCTAGTCCTTCTCAACTCCTCGATCATTGTTATCACACCCGATATTCCCACTCACTCTACGAGCACGGGGACGAGCATCTTGACCTTGTTCACGAAAAGGAATCGGACGAATTCATAAAGTCTAGTGTTGAGGACCTTGTCCCAATCCCGAGAGAGTCACGGGGAACTTCGATCATATGTGTGATTCTCTTTCCCTCTTGAGTGTTCAAAGATCATTTTGAAACTTTCTACGATCTTAGCGACGATTGTGCTTCCTATGGAAACATCGAGTATGTTGAGTCATCTCTCCACGATCGATCCTCTTCTTGAGGAGTTCACGATGAACTCGCTCACATCAATCCACTTTCGCCGGAAAGTGATGATGATCTCTTTGATTTCGAAGCCGACCTAGGAGAAATTGAAAGTCTCCTTTATAATGATCGTTCACTCACTTCTCACCCTAACGGTCCAATAGAGAATGTTGATCACTTTGTTCCCGAAACATTGAAGCTACTTTCACCAATCCTCTATTTGAATTGAATATGAATTCACTTGGTTTCTAACAATCCAATCTTTGGCGAGGATAGTGATGAGCCCACAATGGAACAAGAGTTCACAAATTCATTTCATGTGAATGATTCTCTTCATGAAGAGTTCTCCTGTGAACTCTCTCATGACATATCTCCTCGGAATATGATCATTTCTATTTTGATCTTGAGGATGATATTGGCTCGGAGGAAGGTGTACTCTATCATAAGAGTTTGCTTATTGATGATACTACCTCACCCTTCCTCCCGATATGTCTACATTTGAGGATGAAGAATGGATCTTGATTGTTATCAAAATCTTTCTTCCTTTCCTCAAATATCTTGTGATTCTCTTCATCTTCACTCCTTGGGAATGAAGACACTATCTTTGACCCGGCATTTTCATTTATTATTTGTGAGCGGATCTCTATATCTCATCGGTGTGGAACTTTCACGTACTTCAATGTTTATAAAACATCTTGAATGAAAGTCCGATGGAGATTGTCTCTTCCACTTACTTCCCATGAACAAATTAATTAGAATCGAGTCAAGCTAGCGACTCGGTAATCAAAAACGATAATTAAACATGGGTTTTCACCGTGTGTACCACCTAGTGTGGGGAGTTGCCCCATTGTTGTATATAAAGTGTTAAAAAAAAAAAAAAAAAAAAAAAAAAAAAAAATGAATGAAAATTGTAAATATTAAAAAGAGAATAATTGTTGTGTTTCTACACTTAGCTAGTAATGTTATCTTTTTACGTTCAAGGATTGACATAATAAGCGGGACTTTGAATATTGAGGACAATATTCATTTCTAAGTGTGGAAATTCAGCGAATTTGATCATAAATGTACCCTTTTAGTCCTTTTTCCCCAAAATGGCCAAATAAATTTTTTTTAGTGAAAGTACTATGTACTAAACACAACAAATGGTTATCGATCCGCCATGTCTAACAAACAAAAGGATTGGCTAATCCAGAACAAAGCGGCTCTTGGTAAAGATATCTCAAATCCGTTGATGGCTTGCAATTTACCCAAAATTGTATGGTGTTATTTCATATATCTTTAATTAGTGAAAAGTTGGCTAGCCCGCAAGTTTATGGCTTGTGGTAAAAGGCGGTTGGAAAACCATAATTGGTAATCGACTCACCAAGATATTTTATCTAAGAGTTGGCTAGTCGAAAGCAAGCGGCACGGTAAAGACAAATCAAAACCGTTGAAAATTGGTGATTTGCTCAAAATCATTTGGTTATCATTGTACCAAGGTTCTTACTTGAGCTGAAACAATTGGCTACTCGAGTAATGGCTTTTGGTAAAGAGATGAAATCCATTAAATTTTCATAAAAGATTGTTAGGGACTAGCAATAGTTTAGTGTGGGGGATTTGATATGTGTCTAAAAACACATATATTTTACCTTGTTTAAACCCACAAAAATAACCAAAAACACACAAATGACTATATCAATGTTACAAATATCATGAAAATGTGTTTTATGAGTTACAAGTGCAAAAGGATTGAAAGACGAAAAACAATAAAGTTTACATAATTTCAGTTTAGGTCCTAAACTTTCAAAAGCGGCAAAACTAGTCCACAGTAATTCAAAACTTGTAAAATATCATTAAAGGTCCTTGGGACTCACAAGTTGTAAGAAATAGTCCTTTGAAGTTAAAATTGCATATTTACAACTTTGGTCCCTCAACTTTGAAAAATGTCAAAAATGGTCACAGGTTATTTAAAATGGAAAATTAATAAATATAACCCTTGTACTATTCATAAATGGCATAATAGGTCCTTGTGTTAACTTTGGGAAAATTTGAGTTCGACCGCTTCAAGAATTGAAAATTGCAAGAATGGTCCTTGTGTTTTATTAACTAAACAAACAAACAAACCCAAAATAAAACCCAAGCCCATAACCAACCCATTGAATCCTTTTAATAATAAAACCGGGGTCAAACACGAGTCAAACCCACTCCTCGAACCATCTTCCTGTATATCATCCTCACTTGCTATGAACCAAAACCACCCTCCATCCTGGTTTTCACCACCACTTGTCCACCCCACCAGATACCTACTCCCTCCACCTCCACAATCTCCCAAGAAGCATTAAATGCTTTAAACACCTTTTGATATTTTGGTGCCAAAAGGTGTTTTAAGCGGCTAGGATGATTCGACTAAATCAAAGGCTCGAAATTGGTGGGATAGTCTCAAAAGTGCAAGGACCCCAAAGACCTTTATTTAAGAAGAGGAAGATAGAGATAATAGGTTGTCACTTGTTTTAGACCTCTTTTAATTTTCTTGTAGTCGTTTTATTGTTTTAATGTAAAAGAATTAGGGTTTGATGTTTTAATTTAATTTACAAGTTATTTAAGTCTTGATTAGCAGTTTCAATCCCAATTTACATTTTATGCTTGTTCTAATTTTCCTTAAAACCATTCCTATCAAATTACCGGTTTTAGTTTGTTAAGAGTGTTTTAAATTGTTTGTTTAAGTTTGTTTTTGGTTAATTAAGTGAATTGGTGAAGTTTCATGGTCTGTAATTCAAAATTCCAAAATAGTCAAAAAAGTCAAATAAAGTCAAAGGAGCAGAATATAAGGTTCATTGTTCTGATTTGCTGATATGATGTTGGATTTGGGATTGATTCATTCTGATATGGGTTGGTATAAGTTTGTTTAGTGGTCATTTGATTCTCAGTTAAGCAAGCCATAGTGGCTAGGACCACATGTAAGTTCATTTCTAAATTAGAATATTGCATAATCTGTTTATGTGGTTATTGATAGTTTAGATCATTAAATTAGGCATTATTAGGTTAAATTGATTCATTTAATTGATAATATAGGCTAATTAAGTAATTAGTAGAGTTAAAATTGCAAAATAGTTGATAAATTAGTGTTTGGTATTAAGTTTGATTACGAGATGTAGGTTTAGCGAGAAGTTAAGTTAGGTTGCATCGACTTTATTTAGCATCATTAAGTAGAGTTCGGTCATTCATTTGCATCCTAGATCACTCAAAGTCAAAATCACTTTGAAACTTGTCTCATTTGCATAACAGTTAGGATTTTAATAGCATTAGCTTGCATTTAGGATTAGAATCAATTAGTATAGCTTATTTAGGTCTTATTCCATCTTAAATCATCATATAAAATCTGTTTTCAAAGATCAAAATCCATTTTGGTCAAACTTTGCAAAAATCTGTCATAAGTCAAAAAGTGAAAAAGTGATTTTTGCCAAACTTTGTGGAATTTTCACAGATTCGTTTTTAGTTCAAATCAGTTGAAATTTTGGGTTTAATAAGTTCAGTTGGTCAAATTTCAAAATCGATTTTGTTGAATTTTAGGAACCTCTATAAGCTCTAAATAAAATTTGTCCAAGCGACTTACTTATGCCTGTTCACTCGGCGTATCTTTGAGTTTTTAAACATCTGTTGAGTTTATCTAAGCTTATTGTAGAGCTTGTAGAAAGTTCATTTTAGCTTCTCTCGGGCTCAAATTTGGTACAATGATCTTTGGTTGGTGGTCTTGAGGTCCCAGAATCGGTTTCACTTTGGCTTATTAGATGGTGGCACAAGTGCTTAAAGTAGCTAGTTAGAAATTTGTTTGGCACTAGTGCTTAAATAGAATCATATCATTGTAGATTGCTTTTCAGAGGTTTAGGATAGTTGGAATAGGTTGGTTTAAGTAATTTTAGCATACTCTAGCTTACATGATAAGTTGGTGCACTTTGGTAGCTTTTAGCTTAATTTGAGTCTTATTCATATTAGTTGTGTGCCTAAATCATTGTTCTTGTGCTCCAAAATAGTTTCATTATTTTCACGGGTTCTCGGTATTATTTTATCGTTGTTGGAAGTTTTCATATTTTTCCTTTGTTCATTTACTATTTTACGCATTTAATTTCGGTTTTAGCATTTTAAATAGCTTTTAATACAAATAAATCGGAAAAGCTTCAAAAAATAAGTTTTCAATTTTCATAGATTAACATAAATATAAAAAGCAAAAAATAATTTTTCAGATTTTCCTAGTTAAATTTATAATTTTTAGCCATTTAATTAGTTTAAAATAGTTTTAAATTTGTAGAAAATAGAAAAATCATCAAAAAAATACAAAATTAGTTTTGAAAATTCTCTTTAGTTATTTTAGATTTTTCTAAGTCATAATTTCACTTTTCTAGCTTTATTTCATATTTTCTTATATTTTAGGGTATTATTAAATAGTTAAAAATAGTTTTTAATTAATAATAATTAAATAAATAATCATAAAAATAATTTTCTTTTTAAAATAATTTTCTCTTATTATTAGGATTTTAAAAATATCATTTTCATATCCGTAGGTGTTTTATTCTTTTAAATTTCGTTTTATTTTGTGCGTTTACGTAAAATTCGATGGCGTCTGCGTTTTAGGTTTTAAGCGTTTCTAAGTATTTTGCTTTCACGTACTTGTTCTTATAGCTTGTTTAAGCTATTTTCTTTTATTCCTTAGAATAAATCATTCAAAAACCCTTTTCTGTTCAATATTCACGATCACGAATTGGTTCTATTACGGTGTTCACACCTCGTTGGGACTTAACGACCGGAAACACTAAAATCCTCTGGACTTAATTGCATTGCGTTCTCGGTTGTTTGACTTTTATTACGGTTGACCATTCACAAGTGGTTGATTTGTGTAATAAAACCTGACCGTCTGGAGCGAACCAATGCCTATAAAGAACAAGTTGCTATTTATCAACAGCGTGCTAAGTTTGAGTTAACTACCCATGAGCAGGAAATGGATGACCAAATGCGTACAATTATTAGAAAAAGTAATTTCATGCAAGAAGTGTTAAAATAAGAGTTAAATTCCTTACAAGAAAAGCTTTCTAAAACTCTTAAGCAAAAGCAAGAGCTTCAAGATAATGTTAAAGTGCTTAAACAAGAATTTAATGCTAAGGAATCAAAACTTTTGAATGATTTTTCTAATCTAAAAACTTTGAAAAACAAACTTGAAAATAAGTTGTACGTACAAGGGAATACCATTCAGACTGCTCACTTGATCACTAAGCATAGAGTCTTAAGCGATAAGCACAGCACTCCCCTTGTTAAGGAACCTAATCCCGAGGTAGCTAAAAAGGCTAGAGCTGCTCATAAGGTACTGTATGATGGGAGAGAGATTCTTAAACCTAGGAAAACACCATCATGTATTGGAAGCACGGAAGAGGATAGAAAATTGGATGATGCATCTAGGGAGAAAATGGATAAGAAGCTTATCAATCCTGCATGTAAAAAGAATAATATAACGATCAAACCCCATGATTACACTAAGGAAAATTGGATCTCCCTGAACATGTTTAAGCCTCAAACTCAATTAACCCCAGAACAAATTTTTTGGAAGAAAGATATGGATAAGCAAAAAGTTAAAGAACTTGTTGAAACAAACACTCCCCTTAGGAAAATGCTTGCAGCTACTGTGTATCCTCCAAATACACCAATGCATCTAGTTCCTAGATCTATTGCCACTAATAGCAAAACCTTAATTTTCTTGTATGTTGTCTATCAACTATTCGTTGATTTTGAGAAGACATATAAGAAGAGAATCACACCTACGGGGATAGCGGGGGAAAGGGTTTGAGCAAACTAAAGAATGTTATTTAAGCGAGGTCATGCCTTTCTTTAAACAATTAAAAGGTCAATTTGAGAGTCTTCAAAAGGAATAAATTCGGATATTACGAAATGAAAAGGAATTTGATGCAATGATAGTTGAGGTCAATGATTATGAACATGAAATCAAATATAATGAAGTTGAAAGGAAGAACTTGCATATCTTAAATGAGAATTTGATTTCGAGTTGTGTTGCTCAAGATGTGTTTTATCTTGTGACTAAGCACTCTATTACGCTTCTCGATTTCATGAATTATACATTGCATTGAAAGTTTCCCATGATCGTGTCATTGAGCTTGAAAACAAAAACTTCGAAACTAAATGAGAAAATTGATCGGGATGATCACGATAATTTAGTAAAACATCTTTCTAAACTAGAAGTTGAACATTTTGATTTGCAACTAAAATATCAACATCTTAAAGAAAATGTCAAAACTCAAACATTAAGACATCCTCAAATGTTCGAGTTTGATGCGTTTTTCGGATAAACAAGCGTGACGAACGATTCAAGCTCATTGTAACACGATCGAGAAAATTGAAAGCCCAAATCTCACAATTAAAGGTGAAAAGAACAATGTATTTGTCTCCCAAATGCCTCCTCCTTTAGATTCTCGGTGTTCTCAAACTTTTCATCTTCAAAACTTGGTTAATGTTTTACAAAAGAAAATAAGAGTTTTCTAGAAGAAAATGAAAAGTTAAGCGACACTTTAAAGAGTTATATGATTCAATGAAAGTCACTCGTGACAAGAACAACAAAAAATAACGTCTTTACAAAAGGAAATTGAGAATCGAGTCGTCGGAAAAGGAAAATGCCACTTGTCTTTAATGAGAATGTTGCATCAAAGTCATCTATGATTGCAAATATATTGTATTTATTAAATACATTCCTCCTCATCTTAGAAATAACGAACTTGTGTTTCATAACTATCTCGCTCACCTTAAGAATAGTCTAGAATGTCTCTGTGAGATTGTAGAAGAGGATTTCATAACTAAGCCACTTGATAGAGAAATTAGGTTTGCTTGCATTCAGGCCAAACGATTTCAGGAACTGCTAGAATGTTTAAGAGCAACATGTCCTAAATCCTTAGGTGCGAAAGATAAAGTTGTGATGCCTTGTTTTATACCTAGTGCCAATTATGCAACACATTCTATGCTCAGTGTTAAGAAAGTGAATTCTAAAGTGCCAACAAGTAGTTCTGATCCATGCACGTCTAGTTCAGGAATGCAAAAAGTAGCCCAACCAACTAATGTTCCCATAATTCCCTCTACAAGAGTAATCAGTGACATTAAAGCAAGCGGGTTAAAGCCTCCAGGAAATACCAAGCAAGATAGGACCTCGCGAGATAAGAATGTGCATTGGAAGAGTAGAAGACCACCCTAGGAACACTAAGTTTGAGTTGAATAAAGCGAATCTGTTGATTCTAGTATTAGCTATAAGCGTCTTGTAATTAATTGATTACGCTACTATCGCAAACCATGTAATGATATTTGTTTGATTTACATTCTTGATCATGAATGTGGTGTGAATGTTTTGTAATCTTTGTTAAATGCCCGATTAAAGTTGTTAATGTTAAAAATCAAGCTAAGAAGGCTAAAAGGCAAAGGCGAAAGAAAGTTAGAAAGCAGTGGAAACCCAGGAAGAAAATTTAGTAATATAGGTTATCAATGGATACCTCACGGCCATAAGTTTAACCTTAATGAGTCTTGCCCTAAAATTGCTAAGTTTGCTAAGTCAATGCCTATTAGAAAATGGATGCCTTGGTAGAACTATTCCTTTAAAAAGTGAACATACTTTGAATAAGGTAATCGGACACTAACCTTTGCATCTATTCACGATGATTCCATTGTTTCTACTTCCGATGTGGGTGTTCCAATCATCATTACTAACCAAATGGAACCCATTCTTGCATGGGGATCCTAATTATCCGATTATCCATTCTTGTCTATGTTCAGCTGCAGATCGTTCAAATGGATTACGTGGTACTTGGACTCAATTTGTTCCAAGCATATGGTGGAGACGGTCATGACTCATGAACTTGTGAGTAAATTCATCGGAATTGTTAGATTAGGAACGATCATTTGGTGCAATTATGGGTTATGGAGACTATGTTGTTGGTAAAGTGAATCTCGGGGTATATTATGTTGAAGGTCTTGGTCATAACTTGTTCTCTGTTGGTCGATTACGTGATTCCTATCTAGAAGTGGCTTTTAGAAAACATACTTGTTTCGTTAGAGAACTTGATGGTGTGGAATTGTTAAGATGAACTCGTGGTTCAAATCTATACACCATCTCTATCGAAGACATGATGAAGTCTTCTCCAATATGCTTTTTGTCAAAGGCTTCGAAAACAAAGTCATGGTTATGGCATCGTCGTCTCAATCACTTGAACTTCGACACCATTAACAATCTTTCCAGAAAGGACCTTGTAAGAGGCTTACCCAGATTAAAGTATGAAAAGGATCATCTTTGTTCAACATGCCAATTGGGAAAAAGCAAGAAGTATGCCCACAAACCCAAACCTACAAATTCTGTTATGGAAGTTCTAGATACCATTCACATGGATTTATGTGGACCGATGAGAGTGCAAACTATTAATGGCAAGAAATATGTGTTAGTTGTGGTTGATTACTACTCCCGATTCACTTGGGTTAAGTTCTTGAGGACAAAGGATGAAACTCCAGATGTCATCATTAAACTTATTAAGCAGTGCGAGTTCGACTTAACAAGGCTGTCGAATCGTCAAGCGACAATGGGCGAGTTTGTTAGTAGAGAACTCGGTGAATTTTATGAAAGTGTTGGAATCGGTCCTCAAAGAAGTGTTCCACGAACTCCACAACAGAATGATGTAGTTGAAAGCGAAATCGAACTCTTGTGGAAGCCGCAAGAAACAATGCTTATTTACTCAAAGGTTCCAACATTTCTATGGGTTTGAAGCCATTGCCCTGCATGCTACACTCAAAATCGGTCCCTAATTCACACAACTCATGGAAAAACTCCGTATGAACTTGTCCACAATCGAAAACACGATCTATCATACCTTCGTGTGTTTGGTGCGTTATGTTACCCAACTAATGAGGGTCAAGATTTAGGAAAATTGAAAGCTAAAGCGGACATTGGAGTATTTGTAGGATATGCACCAAACAGAAAATGATACCGAATCTACAATAAGAGAACTCGAAATATCATGGAAATAATTCACGTTACGTTTGATGAGCTGACCGGTCAAATGGCTCATGGACAATCCAGTTCTGGATACGCATTTCTAAATAGTCCCATTAGTTCTTCTCTAGTACCAAACTCCTCACCAGCAACTCCATATGTACCCCCTTCAAAAGATGAATTGAAGAAACTGTTTGATCCAATGTGTGATGAACACTATGAGCCAATTGCTAATGATCTGTCAAATCCATCAACAGAGGCTGCTCCCATACCTGTCAATGAAGTTAACCCTTCAATTTCAATGTCACTAAGTCAAGAAGCGCCTTCTGCTGATCATTCGGTCTCATCATCAATACCTCAATCATCAAGTGTACACAATGGAAATGTTGCTGCTGTTATAGATGATGAAAATCCTTTTGCTCCTCTAGAAGATGAACCTTTTGAAAACATATTTGCTCCTGAATCATCATCTGAACCATCTTCATCAGGAGAAATCGACTCTGCTACTTCAGTTCCTCAACAACAACCACATGAACACCTTAGAAAATGGACACATGATCATCCATTAGACAACATCATTGGAAACCCCTCTCGTCCAGTATCCACACGGAAACAACTTGCAACCGATGCCTTATGGTGCTTCTTGACTCCGTACTCTCTAAGGTCGAACCAAAAGATGTTAAAACCGCCATGAATGAAGACAAGCTAGCATTACGGATGATGAAAATCCTTTTGCTCCTCTAGAAGATGAACCTTTTAAAAACATATTTGCTCACGAATCATCATCTGAACCATCTTCATCGGGAGAAATCGATTACGCTACTTGGTTCCTCAACAACAACCACATGAACACCTTAGAAAATGGACACATGATCATCCATTGGACAACATCATTGGAAACCCTCTCGTCCGGTATCCACACGGAAACAACTTGCAACCGATGCCTTATGGTGCTTCTTCAACTCCGTACTCTCTAAAATCGAACAAAAGATGTTAAAACCGCCATGAATGAAGACAGTTGGTTCAATGCCATGCAAGAAGAAATTCATGAGTTTGATCGACTAGATGTATGGGAATTGGTACTGCTCTGGGCGTGCTATGATCATTGCTCTAAAGTGGATCTTCAAAGTAAAACTTGATGAGCATGGTGATGTTTTAATGAACAAGGCTCGATTGGTTGCAAAAGGATACCGTCGAGAGGAGGTATTGACTTTGAAGAATCATTTGCTCGATTACGCATAGAGGCAATCGAATCTTTTGGCTAATGCTACAAATAAGAACATGGTAGTCTATCGGATGGATGTAAAGCGGCCTTTCTTATGAGAGATCTTAAAGAAGTCGTATCGTCGACCAACTGAAGGCTTTGTGAATCGAGCATCCTACTCGCGTCTATCGTTTGAAGAAGGCTCTTTACGATTTGAAGCAAGCTCCGGGGCATGGTATGATCGCTATCAAAGTTTCTTCTATCTCTGGATTCACCAAATGAGCGATTGATCCGACATTGTTCACCGAAAAGTCGAGCAAACATTTAATTCACTTTTAAATCTATGTTGATGATATTATTTTTGCCTCGTGACCCCAATGAATGTGACCATTTTCAAATGAAATGGGTTCCAAATTTCAAATGTCAATGATGGGACAAATGTCATTTTCTTGGGATTACAAATTTCACAAAGTCCGGAGGCAATTTTATAAATCAATCTAAATATGCAAATGAGATTTTAAAGAAATTTGGATTTGATTCTTGTGACCTGTTGACACCCCATGATAGAGCGTACTAAAATTTGGATGAGGACCACTCGGGGATCATGGTAGATCAAGCGAAATATCGCGGTATGAGTGGATTCACGATGTATCTCACGACCGATGAGACCGGATATCGAGCTAAGCCTACTAAAAGCACCTTGAAGCGGTTAAAAGGGTCTTTTGGTATCTCGAGGAACCATCAATATGGGACTTTGGTAAAGGACACGGTATGTCACTAACGACCTATGCGAGATCTTGATCATGCGGGATGTCAAGATACTCGTCGAAGCACGTCGGGAGGTGCTTAGTTTTTGGGTGATAAGCTTGGTGGTCGTCAAAGAAACAAATGAGTACTTCTATATCCTCAGAGGTGAATACATAGCCATGTCATCTTGTTGTGCTCAAATCCTATGGATGAGATCCTAATTATCGACTATGGCTTTGAATTCAACAAAATCCTCTGTGCTTTGATAATAAAAGTGCTATTGCTCTCTCATGCAACAACATTCAACACTCAAGAGCAAAGCACATCGACATTCGACATCATTTTATCGGGGAGCAAGTGGAGAGCGGTGTGGTGGAACTCTATTTTGTGAGGACCGAATACCAATTAGCGACATCTTCACCAAAGCTCTTCTAGAGAACGTTTTGAGTTTATCCTTCCATGTCTTGGTCTAAAGAGTCAACAACGGAAACACTCAAGCGTCTTGAAGAGGAAGGCGAGGAGTAAAGGTCTTTCTTCATCCTTCTCTTGTAAATATTTATTCGAAAAGCAAAATACAAAATTACAAAACCTACAAAAAGCAAATAGAAAAATATAAAACTTTCAAAATCCATAAAAAAATTTGAAAATCTTGAAAATTTTCAAAAATATTGTCATTTGTCATATTTTCTTGATTCGATAATATCTCGGTCTTTGTCTTTGTCATTCAAAGAATGACACGGGTCTTTAGATGTTGTTCGAATGTTTAAAAAATGAGAGAAAGTGAAAACTATAGTTTATTGTCATTTGAGCGATAACCCATTTTCAAAGAAAAACGAGCCATGCTTTATATTAAATCTTCAAACCTTATATCTCTGTTTCTAAAATCAAATGTTTGTCATTAAAAGAACAAATGTTTCCTTTCAAATATTTTTCTTCAAATGATTCTTCGAAAAATATTTGTCATCTAATGAAAACAAAATTGCTTTGAAAATACTTGGACTCTACTTTTGAAAATCATCCGGGTTTTCATTTGTCAAAATCTCTATCCTTGATCAACAACATATGTCATTGATTGAGGGGAGAATGATTTCAATCAAAAGAGTATTTTTCAAACAATTGTACGTGTCGAGAAAGGTCTACTCTTGAATAATCAAAAGAACAATGTTTTACAATATTGTATACATTTGATTCAAGACCTTTGGAATAATTATGTTTTCAAAAGATACTCAAGCATGTTTAATCTTTGGAGTCTAAAGTCTCAAACTTGATCCTTATCGGTTAAATGTTTCTTATAATCAAGTCACATCTCCCTCAAAGCTTTCCAAATCAATTTAAATCTCTGAGATCACAAATCTCAAATGATTTGAAAATTGTGATCGGGGAGAATTTGTGATTTAAATTGGTTTAAAGCGATAATTCGATAAATGGTTTCATAAGTGTTTAGCAAGCTTTCCACCCACATGTGCCAAACGATTTCAAATTTTCCATGCACATGTTGAGGGGAGCATCTTTATACCACAAAGAATTGAAGCGTGATTGATTTGTCTCTAAGTGCACGTTCCTTCTAATATGTGCAAAACTCTTTCAAACCTCGAGGCACATATTGAGGGGAGCAAATTTATGAAAACCTCATCCTTCCCCAATATGCTTCATCTACTTGATTTGATCAGGGAAGTGATGTTGATATCTTTTAGAAAATGATAATCAAAGTTAATTCTTCCTCTTGCCTCCGTGTGCCAAAACAATTTCAAATACATGATGCACATGTTGAGGGGCCGTTTTCTAAAATATCAAAAACAATTCGGTACAAAATGCCTTGATAATATATCACAAGTACTTGGATCGTTTTCAAATGGTTTTCAATTGGTTCAAATGGTGATGAACAATACCCAAAGACCGACCAATTTACTTTATTTATGGTGATATAAGGATGGTTAGGTTAGGTATTTCGTTCCCACGATCCGCCAGAACCGGAGGGATCTACCCAGGGACAATCCACTAGATAGTGTAGAAGTACTTAGGTATGATGAAAAAAAGGAGAAAAGTGTATGGGAAGAGTGCGGACTAAGATAGAGCTAGAACTGGAATAAACCCAACAAGGTTTTAATTATGAAGTCTCGGTAAGCACTGAAGGGGTTGAAGAATGAAAAAGAATTGAATGTAAAAAAGGGTGAAAAGAAATAGCCCTCCAATAATTCAACCTTAGGGCGAAACGGGTTCAATACATATGCTACTAGTGTTTACTAAGGTAACATTGGTATTGAAGACAAGGCGTCATGGACCCGGTGGCCGCTTGCACTAAACTTCCCAAGCTACTCAAGTTCCTCTTAAAGGGCTTGTTTCATTCTCACGGGAACCGACATTATCTATCGACTTTCTCCTAGAGATTGTTGATATTGAAGAAGAAGACCCTCTCCCTAGTCTCCGATATAGGAACCAAATGTGCACAATTGAGTCTAGAGCCACGAGATCATCAAATAAATCTCTTTAGGACATTTGTCAATGAAGACTCTCTATTTCACACAATGTGGAAGAGAGATTATATCTTATGAGTCCTCGCATTATCCTTGTGGTATTGCGGAACATCCGAGTGATATGCAAACATATTCACAATGAAGATGGAAAGCCTTCTATAGCCAACATCAAACAAGTTCTTGGTAGGTAGCATGTGAGATCTATCCAATAGATCAACAATGTGACAATTGGATAGAAACAATGGGGCGATTCAATCTTGAATCAACCTTGGTCAAGGAAAAGGATTGACGGATACCTTTGAAAAACCGGTTGTTGTGCTCAAAAACTCTTTTCTCTAGCACTTCGACCGTGTATTAATGTTTCAAAAATTAAAAGGTGTTTATGATTGATAATTGATTTTTCTTAAAACCTTCGTTGTATTGCAAAAACACTTTAGTAAGCAATACACGAGTGTTTTCAAATCTCTTTCATCAATCGGTGAATCTCAATTCATGTTAGGAACATGTTTTAATTATCAAGTGTAGGTCATTTCATTTGTAATAGGTCGTTAATTAATATGGTTTATAAATGTTTGTAATTGATTTCACACTCATGTAGTAAGCCCATGAGTGTGATGAAAATTCTTCTAGAACCAGGGAAACACCCTACTTATGTAAACACTATAAATACCCCTCACTAGAAGGGAGAGGTTGTTAGTTCTAATTACAATTATCATTTTCATTAATCCTTCATTAGTTCCTTCCACTTTCTCTCACTAAAACTTTCTCTCTAGAAATACATATTGTTGTGATAAGATGGTGACCTAACAAGTGGTATCAAGAGCCAAGGGATAGTTTAGGTTAATATTGATTAGATTTTATAGAAATTAAATCTTGAAAAAGCGTGTTTTAGATTGAAATTTATGGAATTAATGGTGAAATACGTGTTTACGCAAGTTTGGCGAGTTAGCCTTGAATCTTGGCGAGTTTCACTTGAATTACAGCGAGTTTCATTTGAATTTGGCGAGTTTCATTTGAATCTTGGCGAGTTTCATTTGAATCTTGGCGAGTTTCACTTGAATTCTGCGAGTTTCAATCTTGGCGAGTTTCAACTTGAATTTGCGAGTTTGCGTTTGGCGAGTTTCGACTTTAATTCTGCGAGTTTGCGGTTTGGCGAGTTCGTCTTTAATTCTGCGAGTTTGCAAATTTGGCGAGTTCGAAATTTAATTTAGAAAATTTGGCGAGTTTACGAGTTTGCGAGTTTAATATTTGCGAGTTTGAATTTTTGGCGAGTTTACGAATATTTTGGCGAGTTTAAAATTTTGGCGAGTTTACGAATTTTGGCGAGTTTACGAATTTTTGGCGAGTTTACGAATATTTGGCGAGTTTACGAATATTTGGCGAGTTTACGAATATTTGGCGAGTTTACGAATATTTGGCGAGTTTGGTTTGCTTTCTACTCATCTACCTAAGTCTAATCAACCTCAACCTTAATTATCTTTCACGATCAACATCAATCAACAAATATGTCTCAACCACCTTCATCTAACTACTTTCCTACAATTATAATAAACAACCACAACAACAACTCGGTCCACAACATCAACAATGGAATCAACAACAAGCAATTTATCGGCAACAATTTAATCAACAATATACTCCCAACATCTTCAACAAGGTATACAACCAACGCAAGCGGTTCCACAAATCCTCGACAACAAACTTGGTTCTCTCAAATGTGTGAAGGCATTACAAGTCAACAATCGATTCATGAAGTGGGTGGGATACCGTCCTCCAATGCTTACACGAGCAATTATGTTCAATGGTCAAGTCGATTTCTAAGGTATATGGAACTTAAGAAACCTCATGGTAAGTATCTAAAGAAGGTGATATTAGAAGGACCGTTTCAAATGCCAATGAAGCTGTTCCGGAGATCCTACAATTTGTTCCACGAGACCGATACTATCACAATTGTTCCACTTAGTCGTTTAACACCGAACAACTACTTCATCTTGAAGCCGATGAGCTTGCTATGCAACAAATACTTCTTGGAATTCGAATCCGATCTACAAAAGTATTGATGCACGAGACAAGCTACAAAAGCTATGTGGGAACAAATTCATACATTAATGGAAGGCCTTGAGCGAATAAGGTCGATATGGAGTCTAAGCTATATCACAACTTTGATGTGTTTACCATTGAGCACAGGGAATCACTTGAATCATATTATCATCGTTTCACAAATGTGGTCAATGATTTGCATCGACATAAGATTGATCTTCCAACCATTGCTATTAACACCAAGTTTACGAACTCCTTAGGACGGATTGGCACAAGTATGTTACTTTTGTTCGACAAGTCAAGGATCTTCATGATGTCAAGCATGGGTTATTGTATGATTATCGAGACATCATCAATATGAAGTTCTCAAAGATAAAGAAGCCCGTGGCACACATGGTTTCCTCGACCACCAATTCTTGATCAGTTGCTCTCATGGCACATGGTTATCAACTCCTTACCCAAAGTCAAATCATGCTTTTGATCAACAACAACGTCACTTTAGTTATGCTCCACCTACACCTTCTCATCAACTCACACAGAAGGAGATACTAACACTTGCATACTCTGCTCAAATCAATGATGATCAAGTTGATGCCTTTGAAGCATTAAATCATGGAATGGCCTTTATTGCTAAAGCCTTCTCCAAGTTCTCTACTCGGTCAAACAATCGTCTTCGTTCATCATCAAATCCCAAAAGTCACGCGATTATCCAAGGTGGCAAAGTTGAGGTTGAGCGAGAACTAGTGGTGGTCGTATGATTACAAGTGGGTATTACAGTAATGCAGGAATGGTCGAACATCGGCGGGGGATCGGGTAATAATAACTTCAAGAGAAATATTCAAGTTGTGGAAGCGAGAATTCACGGCTTGGGATCTACTATTCGTTGCTATAATTGCAAAAAGCAAGGACATCTTGCTAATGCTTGTCTGAACCACGAACGAGAGGAGGAGATTACTATAAGCAAGTCATGTTGATGGCATATAAGGATGAAGCGGGAGGGAACTCGGTGAAACTCAACAAGGTTTTATGGCGGATACTCTTTCGGATGATGAATATGAAGATTTGGAAGCAAATCTTGCGAGTTGTTTTGATGGCAAATATGCAAGAACATCATATCGATCAAGCAATGAATGGACGGTCTATGACACGAGACGGTCTATCTCGGTGCGACAACGATATATGTCTCATAAATGAAATTGTGTGCGCATACGCATCGATGAGCGACAATCATTCAACATGAATCATTATTTAATCATAATGAAGTTGATCAAATTAACCCGTGGTTACATTTGATGACCTAAGTGATGATGAAAATAATGAGCCTATTGAACAGTGAAGCAATTCATGGTCGATTCGAATATCGAATTCATTACTACGCCATTGCAAGCCAAAGCGAAAAATGTAATGAGATAAACCAAAACCTTAGGGTGAGATTACTTCCTTGATTGCTTGAACTTGAGAGTTGTCGAAAGCGAATAAATGATTTTGAAACAAAACCATTAGAAACAAGTTTTGAAGTGGCCTTTCAAAATCTTACGTTAACGAACAAAATCTTCAACATCAAATGCATGAAATTGTTGCGTCAAATAACGAAAAGATTTCTAAAATTGAACAAGAAAAGTCGAACTTGAAAAACATTGAAAATCTTCAAGCGGAACTTTCAAATACTAAACAAGATTTTTCAAAAGTCGGTCAAATTTTACGAATTCAAGAAGAAATCTAAAAGCGCATTGATGATCAAATCGAGGAAATTCTTGATTGGAAAGGCGGTTAAAAGATTTTGATCTTGTTGTATATAAGATTGGTCACTCGATAAAAGCAGTTGAAATGTCAACTTTACTTAGAGTCACGATGACTCAAAGCGTTTTGCTCTTGGGTATAATCACCCGTTTTCTTCACACGACTCTCGAGGACATGCCCAAATTATATAGTGCTCAATGTCTTTTAGATCCAAGCATGCAACTTGTTGTATTTGATTGTGAGGAACAATGGGCACAAGATGATCGAAGTCGCTTAAACATGCGAAAAAATGGAATTTTACCATATGATTACACAAGAGAAAATCGTCTTACAAACTAAATGTCATTTCAACACCATCGTATAATCTTTACGAATTAAGCGGGGCATCTTGTGTTGAAGGCCCGTTCACAATGTTGCACAAATAAATGGTCCTTTACCGTCCTCTTGCAAAAGCAACTCATTGCCAAAACTCCTAAATCTTGTTTAGTATTACGGTACTTTCAAACATTTATGGAAGATATTTCGTTTTAGAAGCGGCAATTGAGAAAAATTACGAGTTAAAAGCATCTAATTTTCAATGCCTTATGCAAGAGACAGCGACAAATGTTTCAAACCCAAATCTCACCTCATGTCGCACATTTGCGTGCATGTGCAACACTGCTTTGGGAAAGGAACTTCAACAAGAGGTGACTTCAATGATTGAAGCTTTTAACACACTTGAAAACTGTGTTTCACAAGAACAATGCAAAACCAAGATCTTCAAAATGCCTTTGATCAATTGTTAGAAGATGCTCTTTACGCTAATATTGTACGTGGTTATATATTGTGAATTTGCTACGTGAATGATCTTGTGTTAGCTTCGAGAATCTCAATATGGTTCAAGCGTTGAAATGGACAATCGGATGTTAAGACATGAAATTGAGAAATTAAAGAGGAAAATGAAAAATGTTTTCACAAAATGATGATGTCAATCTAAACTTTCAATGGAGATTTACGAACTTAGCGAAGACTTCAATGGTGTCGGTCTAAGACAATTGAATCGAAATTGCTTTACAAAATCACATGGAAAAGGTGTCTTTGGATCGATCGCAATTTCAAAAGTCGAATGTCTTGATGATGAAAATGCATCGTTAAAGTGTCAAATTTTCAAATATGAACAAGAGATTGCACAAGTCAAGCGAGGAATATAAAGCGATTTTGATTCTCTCAAAGCTGTTAGATTACGAGCGTCAAAGAACTTGATCACCATGTTGAATATACTCGACAAATGTTGAGTGACCAAGGAAGATTAAATTCCATAATTCTGGATCAAAAACACATCATCATTGAGCTTAAAGAAAAGCTAGCTAAACATGAAACTAGCAAGTCTAGTAAAACAAAAGTGATTGCTCCTGGCATGTATATAGTTGATAAAACTCAGGGAACTAATTTGCTTTCTTCCACTTCTACAGGAATAGTTGCGTCTACTAATGTTAGAAGATCTGAGAGTAAGAGACAACAAGAAAATACTAGGATCTCGCAACATAGAAAGAGCACTCGTCCGACATCGAGTAGAAGTTCATCTTAGGAAATCGAATAAAAATCATGTTGCATCGCTTTAGATTCAAATTTGGCAAATTGTAATTCTAATGTCGATTATAACGAATGATAAGTCTGTAAGCGTTTCAAGCGTTAATGCTTCTGTGTTTTTGTCGTAAAAGTATGATGTCGGTAATCATGTAAAATGTGTTGCAAATTCTCATTAGCTCGTTCTAAGAAATCATTATTGGCCCTCCTCTGGGTCCACTATAGTTGCAAAATCGAATTTAGGGAAGGTGCAGTGTAGATTACGAAAATCATGAACACACCCATTCTTGCAAAAACATCTCCTAAGAAAGTGTTCTCACTAGTGACTTCACTAAGACCAAAGCGAAAAATAATTGGTTATGGCAACAATGGTTGCGGCGTACCTCAAGTTTTAAATGGATTCCTAAATGTGCAAATGTGTGTAACACTAACATAATGGAACCCACTAACTCTTTGGGTTCCTTTGCTTCTATCATACCACCCTCTTTGTCTTCTTGTGTTGCGGTGATTCAACTCGTTACGTGGATTGTTGATAGCGGATGTACCGGCATATGACGAGCAATCTAAAGCTCTTAGTAAATTTTGTTTCAAAGTTCATCGATCTTGTCAGTTCGGAATGATCATTTCTTTGCAATAATGGGATATGGAGATTATGTTAATGGAAACATAGAGATCGATCGGGTTTATTATGTTGAAGGTCTTGGACACAATCTTTTCTCGGTTGGACAATTACGTGATCTTGATTTGGAAGTTGCGTTTCGCTCCAACACATGTTACGTCGTGATTTGGAAGGACATGATTTACTCACCGCAATCGGACACAAATCTTTATCGATTCCTATGTCCGATATGATTGCATCTTCACCGATTTGTCTTCTCTCCAAGCAACTTCAACAAAATCATGGTTATGGCATAAAGGCTCTCTCATTTAAACTTCAAAACCATGGTGAACTCGCTCGTCATAAGTTAGTTGATGGTCTTCAAGGTTCCGATACACCAAAGATCATTTATGTTCGACTTGTGAACAAGGCAAGAGCAAGAGATCTAACTTTCCTTCAAACAGAACCAAGTTCTCACCATGTTCTTAATTTGCTTCATATGGATTTATGTGGCCCCGTGCGTGTACAAAGTATGAGCGGAAAGCGTTACATTCGGTTATTGTTGATGATTATTCACGATGGACTTGGGTCTATTTTCTCCGAACTAAAGATCAAGCTCCAACAATGATTATCACCTTTCTCACAAAGATTCGAGTTCAACTCAAAAACAACATCCGCGTTATACGAGCAGACAATGGGCCGATTCAAAAATCAAACACCGTGCATATTTTGAGAAAGTTGGAATCACACATCGGACCTCGATTGCTCGTACTCTGAACAAAATGGTGTTGTTGAAAGGCGAAACCGGACATTAGTGGAGGTGCTCGAACAATGTTGATTTTTCACACTTACCGGATTTCTTATGGTTTGTTTTTCAAGCGCATGTTTTACTCAAAACCGTTCCATCATTCATCGGCGCCATAATAAAACTCCATATGAGATTGTTCACAACCGCAAACCGGATATCGGATATTTTCATGTTTTGGTGCACTTTGCTATCAAAAATGATCGTGATGATATTGGTAAACTTGACCAAAGTGACATTGGAGTGTTCATTGGTTCTTGTGAAAATTGAAAGGATTTAAAATTTGGAATCGTCGAACTCGACAAATGATGGAAACCGTTCATGTTAACTTTGATGAGCTTACGAAATGGCTTACGAGCAAAATCGCTTAGGACCCGCATCCAACCGTCTAAACTTTCCTTCTTCATCAATTTGTTCCACCCATGGAATTCACTCGTCAACAATTGGAAACTTTGTTTGCTCCTACATTTGATGAGATTCACGAAAGTAGTGCTCGGATGTATCATTGTTTCATTGCACACCACGATCATAATCAATACCGATACACTGCTCCAACAACAACAAGCTGTTGCACGGATGCACCTCGAATGATTCTCGATCAACGAAAGAACACATTGCTTCCAACAACGACACGGTGATGAATCACAAAATCATGAAGTACCCGCACCCATGATTATGGCGAAATGCTTTCTTGATCCATTTGCTCGGCTCCAACCATTCGACATTGGCGAGTCATCTTCACGCAATTTGGATCCGTCTAATATGCGGCAACATTCAATCATCACCCTTGACACATAAATGGACAAAAGATCATCCATTAGTAAATGTGATTGGTGATCCTTCCAACCCGATCATGGCGAGACAACGACTTCATCGATCTTTGAAACTTGTGTTTATGCACTCACCGTTTGTCAAGATGAACCACGAAACATTAAAGGCGCTATGACATATGACAATTGGATTGAATCAATGCAAGAAGAGTTGAATCGGTTCAAGCGTCTCGAAGTGCGGGAACTTGTTCCAAGACGGATGGGATTTATGTCATTGGACTCAAATGGATCGGAAAAACAAAGCGGATCTTTGAAGGCAATGTTATTCATAACAAATCTCGTCTTGTGGCTAAAGGGTATTCTCGAAGAAGAATCGATTATGAAGAATCGTTTGCACGATAGCTAGGCTTGAAGGCATGTCGGATATTTACGGCATATCTTGCACACAAGAATATCACGGTTTATCGGATGGATGTGAAAGCGGCGTTTCTAAATGGTCAACTCCGTGAAGAAGTTTATGTGGGTCAACGGAAGGATTCGTTGATTGAGATCATCCTAACTACGTGTACAAGCTCAAAAGGCTCTTTATGGTCTTAAACAAGCCCCACGGGCATGGTACGACAAGCTGTCAAAATTTCTTCTCGCTAATCGGTTTACCAAAGGCTGATGATCCAACATTTTCATTCAACGTCACGGGAGGATATTTTAATTGTTCAAATTCGTTGATGATATCATTTTGGTTCAACACATAAAAAGTACTCAACGCTTTTGCAAAATTAATGAAACAAAATTTTGAAATGTCCATGATGGGTGAACTAAAGTTCTTCTTAGGACTTGAGTTCATCAATCTCCCGTGGCATATTTTAAATCGGTCAAATATGCTCTTGAAATCTTAAAGAAACATGGAATGACCGGTTGTGATACTTATAACACACTATATACGCAACCTCACCAAAAAGAATGATTTACATGGGAAAGTGATTGACCCTACAAAATACAAAGTATTATTGGGTCTCTCATGTATCTAACGACCAATGAGACGATATTGTATTTCTTTGTATATCTTTGCTCCGTTATCGGTCAAGACCAATGAAAGACACCTCAATGAGGCTAAAAGAATCCTTAGCTACGTAAAGGGAACCATTCACTTGGGAATCGGTATCAGAAGGATTACGGTTTTACACTAATCGCTTTTTCGAGATCTTGATCACGCGGGTGTTTAGATACTGCAAAAGTACATCTGGTGGTGTTCGGTTTCTCGGAGATAAACTTGTGTCTTGGCGATCAAAGAAACAAGGCGTACATCCATGTCATCAACGAGCGAAATCGTTGCCATGTCGACATCTTGTGCTCGAGATAATTTGGATGAGATCTGGCCCGATGGACTACGGCTTTGTATTCAACAAGATACCAATGTCTTGTGACTCCAAGAGTGCTATTGCCATCTCCGCAACACGGTTCGACATTCCAAGTCAAAGCATATCGCTCTCGATATCATTTCATCAAAGAGCATGTCGAAAAGGGTACAATTGAATTATACTTTGTGGGTACTCAATACCAATTGGCGATTTGTTCACTAAAGCTTTGCCACCCGCAAGGTTCTTGAACTTGTCCATCAAATTGGTATCGGTGTTTGACTCGGAAGATCGGAAAATTTAATCAAGCGTTCTTAAAAGTCAAATATCAAAAACATTTTGTAAATACATATTTCAAAATCAAAATACAAAATTATAAAATCTATACAAAACCCAAAAGATTTTTAGTTATCATTTTCATTATTAAAAAAAAAAAAAAAAAAAAAAAAAAAAACGTTTTTAATACTCTAGGGACTAAAAGTGTCACTTTCTCATTCTTCTCCCTATAAAACCATAACATTATTCATTCTTCAAAAACAAACCACTTATTCTCAAAAACCACTGCTGCTGTATCTTTGTTTTGCTCCATTCGATTCACATCATTTTTTTTGTTTCAAATCGATTGTAAGCATCTAGTCCTAATTGTTGTGTTAACATCTGTTTTACTTGAGATTATTTTTCATGTTTTTTATGCCATCATCGATCCTAAATGTTGTTTTTCTTTGGAATATGGTCATAAGATTATGTGAACATAATCATCACGTTGTTTATTCATGAAATCAACTATTAGGGATTGCTTCTAATTGATCTGTGTATGGAATATGCGAATAAATTGGGGTTAGGGTTTGTTAGTTTATTTGAATAGTTGCAAGTTTGATATGCACTTATGTATTTTGGCGAATTTGTTAATGGGTTTTATGATTATTGGCGAGTTTGCCGTACTTGTTTCTTTGAATATTTGCGAATTTCATTTGATCTTATGATTTTTGGCGAGTTTGTCTTATAACATGAATTTTTGCGAGTTTCTGAGGATTAGAATGGCGAGTTTGCCAAGGGGTTCTAAAGTGGCGAGTTTGTTTTATATACATGATCTATGCGAGTTTGCTGTCTAAATATGAAGTTTGGCGAGTTTGCCATAGGTTTTCTTAATACTTGCGAGTTTCGTATGCACTTAAGCACTTTGGCGAGTTTGCCACGTTTGTTTTCTTTGCGAGTTTTGTAAACGATCTAAGATTGGCGAGTTTGCCACCATTGTTTCATTTGCAAGTTTAGTAAAGATATAAGCTTGGCGAGTTTGCCAAGGATTCAAAAGTGGCGAGTTTGCCTTATATACACTCTACTTATGAATTTTGGCGAGTTTCTCTTGAGTTTGTGTTTGGCGAATTTGTTTAGGTTAACTGTTTGGCGAGTTTGCCTACCACACATGTAATATTGGCAAGTTTGATTACATGGTTGCATAATGGCGAGTTTTCTTGATGCTTGTTTACATTGTTTGTATGTTAGGATCATATGAGTTATTAAATCTAACATGTCATTACAATTTTTGGATATCTTGGCAAATGATCTATTTCGGTTTCAATGTCTCAAGGATCTCTCACAAGAAAGGATATGTACCCATTGAAGATGAAAGAAATATTGGGATTACAAATTCTCGCGTTGATTTCGACACAATTCAATGTCCTCCACATGTCGGATCATAGTGGAAATTCTTAAGAGGCACTTACATCGGCATCTTCTAACTTTGTCTACTAGTGTCCACGAGGTCTACTTAAATCAATTACGGCATACTCTCACGATCGATCACGATTCAAAAGATATGGCGATTCAGTTGACAACACGCCAATCCAATTTGATGTTAGCGCTCTTCGTCATGTCCTTGACTTCCTTTTGAAGATACACCGCCTCACACCTCGTTCATGCCATCTCCATCATTTTCACAAATTCTTGCATCTCTTGAAGAATGGGTTATGATGAGTCATCCCAACCTCATCAAGCAGGCTCGATGTGAACCGTAAATTCATTCCTCAACCATGGTTAACATTGTATTCCATACTTAGTCGCTTACATCACGAGCAAGGCAAGCGGACATGAACACCCAGCGCTTGGAACTTCTACAAATTATGTGGGGAGTGATTAATACACAACATATTGATTATGCAGACTTATTTGGAATGATATGATATATCAAGCACGGCGGTTTAGCAATAAGAAAGAATATAAAGTTCCATTTGCTCGTTACACTAAGCTTCTTATTGAATACTTCATGCAAAAGATCCAAGCATCAGCAGACGACTTGAAAGTGGTGACAAGTATCATACTCTAAAATGGATCATGTGCTTAAAAATGTTAAAATTCAAACCACTAGCACAACAAGCGAGAGGTTTAAGAATTCTGATCGTCTCATGAATGATGGCATCAAGCGGACTACCGCTTACATGATGTATGATCAAGCGAGCGAGCGAGCAGTTGGGATTATTTACGAAAAACCTAAAGGTAGAGGAACGGAAAAAGCGCCAAACACAAGAACACTTTCTTTGCTTGATGAAGTTTTGTCCAATGCGAGAACATGTTCTTTGAAGAAGAACGGGTTAGTCATCAAGCCAAGATGATAATCCGGTGAAACTCTCAATATTGTTCAGGTGAAACAAGAAAAAGCTGCAAGACAACGTGGTAAAACCATCAGTAGTCAAACTCAACCATTTCGATCTCCTCGCACTCACAAAGAAGAACAAGCAATTCTGAAGAAAACCTTGGTCATCACCAAACATCATCACCAAGCTGATCTTGAAAGATTGCAGAAGAAGGGTGCAGGATCAGGTTCTAAGGTGCTTTCTGAACAACCTCAACAACCCATGAATGAATCAGAATCTTCCGAATCGGACAACTCAAAATCTGAAACACTCTCTTCATCCAAAGATGAATCTGATCAATTTATTCGTTCTGATCATGAAGCCTCTGTCAACAATGATGAATCTGAGAATGAAGATTTTGATGATGCTTTCACTAATAAACCACATCCAGAAAGTGATGTTCGTCTTCCAACATCACTAACCCAACCACCTCCAACATCCTCAGATCAGCGATCAAGGCGAATGTTCCTTCAAAACCACGTTTAAGATCGGGTTCCTTCTCGACAAACATCGAAACAGCGAAAAGATAAATTTCAAGTCTTTCAAGAACGACTTACTTCTCTTCAAACCCAGTTGACACACAACAAAAGCAACTTCAAGAACAACATCAGCAGTTGAAGTTTCCATTGCACGAGCAGTTGAAAATCCTTAAGCGGGTTCTTCCTACGAGGTAAAGAGTTGCATTAATGAAGTACTACCACGGCATTACGCACATATGTTAATCACAAGATTCAAGGTGTTGTAGCCACTCATCTTCAAACACACCCGATAACCCTTGAAACAAAACCTTCAAATTTGCACATCGTTGATCTCAAAGTCAACTTCTTGAGAAGATAATTGATGATGATGAAGAAGAGGAACTTGAGGCGCTATACTCAAATCCATGAAGAAGGGCGATAAGAAGCGTGCATCGCATCGTGCAAAGATATCCCGCCTAAATAGCGAGACGGATGATAAAGATGATGAATCACGTTCACGCGTGATAAGCGTACCAAATTCAACTGCGGCGTCATCTTGGTTTTCAAACCACTTCTCAAAATATTTCACACGAAGAAGAAATTCAACCACAATCTTCCAATCAACCTCCACAACGATTGTTTCTCAAGTCATATCAAACCACCATTGAACATGCAACAAGATGATGCCCGAATGGATTGACTCTTCCATGACTCGGTTTGGTGGTTTGAAGATATGATTGATGCTCATCGAAGATGATCTTTCAATGAAGCTTCCATTGTGGGTTTCACAAAAATTTGAAAAAGATCATGAAGGTGCGAAACTTAAAGCATCTCGCATTGCCTCTATTCGCGCGGCGGGGTTTACACAATTTAAGACTTCCACTACTTCAAGGCTTCAATTTGAATACAATCTCGAGGAAGTTGCGAGCAATGTCGAGAACATTACTTGGGATGTTTGCGCCTCGGTGCTCCCAAAGCGTTCAAGTTTCATGACTATTCTCAACCGTTACCACTCATGGGTCATACTCATAATCTCAAGGTACCCACACCTTATTTCTTTAATCATGATCTAGAATATCGATGTATGGCAACACGGATCGGAGAAAGCGGTATGCAACATCAACATCTAAGTTTCATCTTTGCGGTTTACACTCGAGAGGAATGGAGGAAGAAGTTGGTGAATTGTTTAGTTCTTGGTTGTTACATATAATGATGAGGCGAACTTGGCATCTTTCAGGCCTAATATCGTAAATGGTTTTACAAATGGCGTCTCACATTCACTTCAAAACACAAAGTGTGTTATAACCACGGATCTTGTCCATTAAAAGTGCGAGATTATGGATAAATATGGGTACAATTTTCGACTAACATAACGGTTCGCGGTGACGATAAAGAATACACTTTCAATGAAGGCGACTACGGTTTACGAATCTCAATGATATCGAAGATATGTATCTTCTCAAAATTCAAGGAAAACTTGAGCATCTTCACGGTAGCTTACAATATGATATCTTCAACTCAATCCTCATTTTTATCCATGATCTTGTCATTAAGTCGAGTTGAAGATCTTCATCTTGGTGTTGAAAGTTATCGAAGCGTCTGAATCTTACCAAACGATCTCCAACCACCGGCATCTATGATAAGCAACCGTATCGTTCACCACAACACCTTTTGGATTATACTTCATCGGGAACAAAATCGTTAAATTCATGGGATATGAAGAAATTCACAAGTTCGGTGATGATCGTTGATCTTGGTAAAGGTTGAGCTTGTCAACATTCTTGACGATCTGCAAGCGGTGAAAAACAACGTTGGTTGCGGAACATGACATGGAAGAAGCGATGTTAAGCAAGTGAAAAGTTTGTCAAGAAAATTAATTCACGACTCAATTTTCGCGTTCAAATGAGACGGCGGAAGGCTATGTTGGAGGAAGAGCAAGGGTTCGAACATCTTGACGTTTAAATCGACACAGATAATCTTGCGATTAGTTAGTTTTGTTGAAACATTCTTGGAACATTTAAACATATATGCGTAATAACTCTAACTCTTTACTTTCATTCGTATGCTTATCTTAATTGATTATGTTTTCGGTTAAACCTTGAGTTGAATTTTCATAAGAACAACAAATCGATAATATGTTTTTACAACGTGTATTAATCGATTCAAATTCGGCTCAAGAAGGCTATCTCTCAAATATATTTCCGTATTTGAGGGGTACTTTGTTCAACGAAAACAAAATCTAATTCCACGAAAGGACCACGTAGTGCGTTTGATGCCTCAATCCTAATGAAAGGAGCGAAAGCTTCTTAAGCATCTTGCAACAAAAACTCTTTGTTCGAAATCAAATGTTCTTGAAATCCATTTCTTCCCAAATGAATTTTCAATGCCTCAAAAGCATATTTTAATCAACATGTTTTCAAAACACCATTCATATGCTATTTTTGAGGGAGAAATGTGATTAAAATTGATTGATCGGGAAGTTATGGAATCTCATATCGTGCTCGACTCGAGATATCACCAATGAATTGACGAACTTTGAAATGTCGATGTCGAAAAGACTTGTTTCCAACGAAACTTGTCTTAGTAGAATGTACCAATTCGAGACACTCTTGATTGACATGAACTTTGTGGGTCTAACCTCCTTTTCAAGGAGTGTTTACATCTTCAAGGTAGTTATTAGAGCTAGTTGTCACCTAAAGGCGATAATGGAACTCTTTAACTATACAACGTAACCGTCTCTCGAGGAATTGTCTATCAAGAGTCGATCAATTCAAAGTGCGAGCTCTACCCTCATTGTGCGATTTGGTCAAAACTCATAAGCACATGTGGAGGGTATTTGAAAAACCAAAAACTCTCAAGGTGTTACCAAAACATGTTTTCATCATAAACATCTTGAGAGATTTTCAAGAAAAGGTTTTGTGGCAACATAGGATAGTCATGGGTTAAAGGTGACTAAGTTTAGGAATAAGCGTCCTATGATCCGCGAGCGGGAGGATCTACCAAGGACACCACAAATAGTTAGTATTTAGAAGTCCTTAGGTATGATTGAAAAAGGAGAAAATGAGAATCGGAGAAAGAAGGAGTTGAAGAATTAAAAGAAAAGTTAAAGAAAGGGTGAAAAGAAATAGCCCTCAAATTATTCAACTTAGAGGCGGACACGGGTTCAATTCATATACTCTTGGTTGTCACAAGATGACACGGTATTGAAGACAAGTCGTCATGGACCCGATGGCGCAATGCACTAAACCTTCTAAGCCACTCAAGTTCTCTCAAAGAGCTTGTTTCATTCTCACGGGGAACCCTACGTAATCTATCGACTCTCTCTTAGAGATTGTTGGTATTGAAGAAGGAGACCCTCTCCTAGTCTCCGCTCGGGAAAATCAAAATGCACTAATCGAGTCTAGAGCCATGAGATTCATCAAAAGATCTCTTAGGAACACTTATATATTTCATCACTTGTTGTTCAAACAATAAGGACACAAGTGACATTTTCGAGTCCTCACGAGATCTTAGCAATCTGCGAACATTTATGAGGGATTCACAATTGTGATCCTCGGTGATTGAATGGAAATTCTGCCGGGTCAACATCAAACGACCACGGCGGCGGTCACTTCGGTAACTCCTTGTGGGTTACGCTTAGTGTGTCTCAAGCGGTCTGATCGTGGGGTGATGCTTGGTGTACCTCGGCGACTCATCCGAGCTGTAGGTGTATTTGGTACATCGTGTTATCTCACTTGTGGGACTCGGTTCGAGAACGACCTTTGTGAGAATTAGAGATGTGTTTTCACACTATCTTTGTTAACACTTTCGAAGTTCAAACTTGTAAGTCTTGGATTATTTCTAACCCATGTTTTATGTTTTCTTCTTATGGATGCTCACGGGTAGAAAAGATCGTGCGGACTTCTCACATGCTTCTACCAACATCAACACTAATTGAAAGTTCTCTCAAAAGCAAAGAAAATTTGGAAAGATTCTACATCAAAGTCAAAGAATGCGCAAAGTTATGAGATAAAGATCAAAGTTAAAGATGTTGATAAAGGCGATTTCTGGCCATCACAACAACAAGAACAAAGAACAAAGATGCAAAGAATCAAAGGCGTCACAAGCCATGAGCGCCAAAGAAGTTCAAGGCGTCAAACGACCTAAGCAAGACAACAAATGATGACCAACCCTTAGGGAGATTGTTAGGAACATGTTTTAATTATCAAGTGTAGGTCATTTCATTTGTAATAGGTCGTTAATTAATATGGTTTATAAATGTTTGTAATTGATTTCACACTCATGTAGTAAGCCCATGAGTGTGATGAAAGGTTCTTCTAGAACCAGGAAACACCCTACTTATGTAAACACTATAAATACCCCTCCCTAGAAGGAGAGGTTGTTAGTTCTAATTACAATTATCATTTTCATTAATCCTTCATTAGTTCCTTCCACTTTCTCTCACTAAAACTTTCTCTCTCTAGAAATACATATTGTTGTGATAAGATGGTGACCTAACAAAATGAATTCAAGTTTGCAAAATTAGCGGTTTTAGTCCCCAAAGTTTTAAAAGTTGTCAAATCTAGTCCACAGAATTCAAAAATGTGGAATTTTATCATTCAAGGTCCCTAAAATATTCTAAAATGTCAAAAATGGTCCTTGAATGATTCTTTGGTCAATTGTAAGAAAGGTCCTTAAACTTTGAAATTTTGCAAAATTAGTCCTTGGACTTTTAAAAATGGATTTTATGCAAAAGGGTCCTTGTTCTATAAATGTTTGTCATGTTTGGTCCTTGTGAGAGCATTGGAAAAAGTTCACTTTCGATCCTTAAGTTTGGAGAAGTTGCATTTTTGGTCCTTGTTGTTATAGTTAAACCAAACGGACACCTCAATATATCAAACCCAAATCCAATCCACTAAACCAGCTGGCCCAACATTAGCCCAAAACCCTTGACCCTTTGGCTTGGACTTGACCCTTGAGCTAGGTCAAAACCAAAAAGACCCCCAGCCAAAACCTTTTGACCTCCCCGTGTTATTAAGCCCTCGGTCAATGAAAGTCAAACCAAAGAATACTTGAACAAACACTGTAGTACCTTCTCTACTACCTGTAACATCAAAACCAGATCTGGTTTTCACCACATTCAACACCCTCCCATACTATGTCCCTCCTCCACCTCAATCAAATATCATTAAATGCGTTCCTTTACCCTTTACTCGACCTCCATCATCGAAAATCCATTTCCGCCAAAATACATGTAGCAGCTAGAATGGTCTCGAGCATCAATGGGCCAAATAATTGGTGGGATCAACTCGAAAACAAGTGGGGGCGGTTTGGGGTATATAAAAGAAGCAAGAAAGAAGAGTAGGAGTTAGTTAGTGTAATTTTATTTTTCCTTATGTCGTTTTAATTTCCTCGTGTTTCTGATTTATGTTTAAGTTTTCAAATGTTTTGTAATTTCATGTTAGTGTAATAAAACATATTGCGATTCAATTTCAAGTTTAAGTTTACATATCAAGTTTATGCAAATTTTGAGCCAAAATCTCAAAATTGGCTTTTGTTGTTATAGTTGTTGTTTGAGCTCAATAAGCTTATATAAGCTCTTAGTTACTGTTTAAGCCAATGAAATCATTTATAACTCGGTTTAAAGTTTTAACTCAAAATTCTCAAAATACCAAAAATTAGTGTAAATTCAAAAATCATGGAATGATGATCAAGAAATGAAGCAGTGGAATTGAGCGCTATTGGGTTTAGAGCTTCTTGGGAAGCAATAGGTGTGATCTCGGTTCTCGGTTCTTTGTTTTGAGCTTTAACTCATTTTGTAAGGCATTTCTTTAAATTTGGCGATTCTTAGTTTAAGTGATTGAATAGTATTAATTCGGTTCAATCTGTTTTATTATAGCTAATGTAAGTTACTTAATAGATTTCTTGGTATAAATACTTATTTTAGTAATTAAAGCTTAAAACAGTCTTTAAAAGGGGTGTTTGGATTTGTTAGATAATCGTGTTAGAAGCTTGTTTTGTTGTCCATTATTGTTGTTACGAGTTGTTTAGGCCCTTATAGTCAAGATAAAGTATAAATATTAGTCCTATTTAGTAAAAAGTCAAAATAAACAATCTCATCCTCAGCGGTTAACTGTTAGGATTTTGGAATACAAATCTCATCAAATCTGCTTATAACTAGATAATATAGCTTAATCCAACCTTAGTATAGCTTAATATAACATATAAGTCCTTAAAATCAGTGGCAAAGTTCAGAAAAGTCAACTTTTCATTTTTCTTCAAAAGTCAAAATGTTGCAAAATCAGTTTTTAGCCCAACTAGGAAGAATTTTCAAGAGCTCATCTTTGGTCCAAAATCAGTGAAACTTGTGGCTTTTAAAAGTTCAATTGCTCTAGTTTCTTGTTGTTATTTTTGCTTAATTTTGTGAATTTTCTACGAACCCCAAATAAGCTTATCAAATTGCCACTAAATCCCACATGCGAACCTTTGTTAGCTGCAGGGATTATCTGATGTTGTAGCTCTTGCAGAACTTGTTAGAGCTCACCTAGGTCTAATTCTTGGTTTACAAGCTCTCACCAGGTCTTGTTCAAGTTCAGTTGTTGATGCAGTAGTTTCTAGCTTATTCTAGTACTTATTTTCTTGCTTAAAGTAGACCACACTTAGCTTTTTTTTAGCTTATAGCTCAAATCATCAAATCATTGCATCTTGCTAATCAGAGGTCTAAGCTTGTTGTTTTTTGTTGAATTTTGGTTATTTTAGCTTAAAGTAGCTTTTGTATTCTGTTGGTGGCTTTTGGACTCCATTTGCTTATTTAAGTGCTTATTTCAATAAGCTCTTGCTCATCAGTTCCATAATCTTACTCACAACCCCATGTTTTTCCATTTTTCTTAGTTTCCTTATATTATTTTAGACTTTTCCTGAAATTTTCAGATTTTTCCTAGCTTGTTTGCTATTTTTCTTTATTTAAATTAGTTTTTAAGCCTTTTTAATTAGCTTTAAATACAAAAAATTAAGAAAAGCTTCAAAAAAATAATTTTTCATTTTTCTTAAGTTTAGATAAATATAAAAAGCCTAAAAGTATTTTTCCATAATTTTCTTGGTTTAAAAGTATTTTCTAGTATTTTAATTAGTTTTAAATAGTAATTAATTAATAATAAATACATAAAAGTCTAAAAATATATTTTCTGTTTTAAAATTAGTTTTATCATATTTTAGATTTTCCTAAGTCTTAATTTTATTTTTCTAGTCTTATTTCATATTTTCTTTTATTTTAGAGTATTTATTAAATAGTTAAATTAGTTTTTAATTAATAATAATTAGATAAATAGTTGTAAAAATAATTTTCTTTTTCTATAAATTTTCTTTTATAATTAGGATTGTAAAAATGTATTTTTCATATCCGTAGGTATTTTCCTCCTTTATTTTCACGTTTTATTTTGTACGTTTACGTAATTTTATTTTAAACGTAAGTTTTAGGTTTTAAACGTTCATCACTTTAAATATAGTGATAGCGTTTATTTAATATCTTTTATCTTTTTAATTTTCTTAATTTGCATTTAAGTCGCGTTATTTATTAACTTTTTGATGGTGTAATTATCGATCGATTCCTTTGCAGATCAACTATCATTAGTGATCATTCTATCGTCGATCAGTGTTTACACACCATTGAGTCTCCGTGGGACATAACGACCGAAATTCACTATATTCTCGATCTTCATTGTATTTGTGTTTTAAGCGGTTTTAAGCTTCTACGATCGACCATTCACAAGTGGCGGTTTGTGTGAGGTAGCTTGTTGTTTCGACCTGAGATCAAATTTTGGCGCATTGCGGGGAGAGCTTTAGCGTGTGTTAAACCATTTTCGGACCCATTCTTGCACATACCCCATCTTTTGTAAAAGTTTTTTGTAAAGTTTTCAAAATCCAAAAGTTCATTAACACTTTTCCTAAAGTGTTAAAACACCAAAATATTTTCATTCTTTGTTTTATCATCATGCTTTTCAAAATACCAAAAATATTCCTCTTTACCCTCTTACCTTTTTGATTCTTCATTTCTTACCCTCTGTTAACCTTTGATTCTTTCTATGTCTTATCCTCGCTTCTTGGTTGTCAATGGTGTGGTGGTCCTTATAATGGTGGAAATTGCCCCGGTTGTAGCGTGGTGGAATCGGGAAGCAGATGCATCTATAACGGGATCCTATTCCTACCATAACACGGTGATTTATTCCATCGACTACCACACGTGAGACTCAGCGATTTCTTGTTGTGAATCTTGTGGTGGTTCGCATTCCGATTCGATTGTCGATCGGGAAACACGCTTGTCTATGAGCGGGTTCACGATACCAATTACGACTACAACACATACCACTCACGGCCACATCGGTTCTCTTGTTGTGAGTATTGTGGAGGTTCTCACCTAGCTCGGATTGTCAAGCAGGGAACCCATTTCCTTGTAACAATTCACGAATCTTCGTATCAAAACCAACCTCCACGGTGCCAAATGATTGAGCGACTCCTCGTGAAACTACAACGGACCTTCTACGAAGACTGGGTTATTAAAAGAACAGGAGGTCGGCTATGTCCTCCCAAGATAATCCAAATGAAAAATCCATGGAAGTTATGTTAGCCGAAGCGGTTGCTAAATTAGATTCCCAGTTGCCTTTGAAAAATGCATTGGGAATCAATTGAAAAAAAAGCGGCCAAATCTAGCTCTCGATTCCGTTTCATTCACGATGGCGATGATGATGAAGATATCCTTGATATCCTACAATTTTATAACGGTTCATCAAGTTCATCGGTTGAGACTCCTTCCATGAACAATCGGGGAGAAAAGACTATGATGGAATTACTAGCGGAAGAACAAATGGAAAGTATTAAACATATGTATGCTAGTCCGTCTAAACTCCTCGATCTGTTGTTATCACACGAAGCTCCCTCACTCTCACGAACATGGGGGCGAGCATCTTCTGCCTTGTTCTGAGCGAGAATCGGACGAATTTATAAAGTCTAGTGTTGAGGACCTTGTCCCGATCCGGGAGAGTCGCGAGGGCGTTTGACCATATGTGTGATATCCTTTCCTCTTGAGTGTTCTAATGATCATTTGAGACTTTCTCGATTTTAGCGATGATTGTAAATCTTATGGAGACATCGAGTGCGTTGAGGCATCAATCCGATCGATCCTCTTGAGGAGTTCACCGATGAACTCGCTCTCATCGATTCACTTTCATCGAGTGGCGATGATCTCTTTGATTTTGAAGCCGATCTTGGAGAAACTAGAAGTCTCCTATACAATGATCATTCCTCATTTACGGTCCCATTTCGACTCTTCCATTCCTTCTCTCACTCCGGATGAGGAAGATGACAACTTTTGGAAGGAGGTCGATGATTTTCTTAGTGATGAGTCGATTCCAACGAATTGACAATACTTACTGATTCGGAGGAGACATCCTTTTTCTTGAAAATCATTGATTGAAGAACGTTTCCACTCTCCCTCCGGAAATTTTGTTACCAATCACCATAAAAGCTTCAAATTTAAGCTTAAAAATGTCAAAATGGTGATTTGCTTCTTTCTAATGAGGAATGGACATGCATTGTGATGCATATTTATTCCATTCTTCACTAATGGTGTGGTTGCTCTTTCCTTTTCTCCTTGGGAATGAGGACACTATTTTGATCCGGCATTTTCAATTATCATTTTTGAGCGGGTTCTATCTATATCTCATCGATGTGGAACTTTCAACACATTCAATGTTTATACAAATATGTTGAATGAAAGTCCGATGGAGATTGTTTCTTCACTTTGCTTCCCCGTGAACCAATGAATTGAAATCGAGTCAAGCTAGCGACTGGAAATCAAAAACGATAGCACTCACCATATGGGTTTTCACCCATATTTACATCTTCTTACCCTTTCTACCACCTAAGTGTGGGGTGATGCCCATGTTATATATATATATATATATATATATATCTATTAAAAAAAAAAAAAAAAAAAAAAATCTTCTAAATAATGGCGTAGTATTTCCCTTTTCGTTCTTTGTTTGGCATACCGCGGTACTTTGAATATTGAGGCAATATTCATTTCTAAGTGTGGGGGAATTCTCACAATTTCATATATTATTTACAATTCCCGTTTTGGCCAAAATTTTTTTTTTGGAGTAAGTGTTCTACACTTACTCGACAGTTATCGATCGCCATATACGTAAGACAAAGGATTAGCTAATCCGAGAACAAGCGGCTCTTGGTAAAGATATATCAAATCCGTTTATATGGCTTGCAATTTGCCCAAAATTGTATGGTTCTCATTCACCATATCCTAAAAAGTGAAGAGTTGGCTAGCCATAAGATTATGGCTTGTGGTAAAGGCGGTGGAAAATCCATAATTGGTAATCAACTTACCAAAGATAATATTGATAATTTATCTAAGAGTTGGCTAGTCGGAAGGTGCGACACGGTAAAGACAAATCAAATCCGTTCTGACTTATGATTTGCTCAAAATCATTTGGTTATCGATGTACCAGGTTCTTACTTGAAGCTGAAACATTTGGCTACTCCGAAGTGATGGCTTTTGGTAAAGAGTTTTCAAATCCATCAAAGTTTTCTCAAATCATTGCTAGGGACTAGCAATATCTTAGTGTGGGGATTGATGAGTGTCTAAATACTCATCATTTTGTCTGATATAAGCGCAAAATCATCGAAAACACTCGAAACACATCAAAATGATCAAAATATTACAAATCGAGTGTTTTATGTGTTTTAAATGCAAAAATATCAAAATCGGATGAAAAATGATTCAAGTTTGCAAAATTGGCGAGTTTTAGTCCCCAGTTTTAAAAGTTGTCAAATCTAGTCCACGGAATTCAAAAATGTGGAATTTTATCATTCAAGGTCCTAAAATATTCTAAAATGTCAAAAATGGTCCTTGAATGATTCTTTGGTCAATTGGCAAGAAAGGTCCTTAAACTTTGAAATTTTGCAAAATTAGTCCTTGGACTTTTAAAAAATGGATTTTATGCAAAAAGGGTCCTTGTTCTATAAATGTTTGTCATGTTTGGTCCTTGTGAGAGCATTGGAAAAAGTTCACTTTCAGTCCTTAAGTTTGGAGAAGTTGCATTTTTGGTCCTTGTTGTTATAGTTAAACCAAACGGACACCTCAATATATCAAACCCAAATCCAATCCACTAAACCAGCTGGCCCAACATTAGCCCAAAACCCTTGACCCTTTGGCTTGGACTTGACCCTTGAGCTAGGTCAAAACCAAAAAGACCCCCAGCCAAAACCTTTTGACCTCCCGTGTTATTAAGCCTCGGTCGATGAAAGTCGAACCAAAGAATCCGTGAACAACTTGTAGCACCTTCTCTTCTACCCAGTAACATCAAAACCAGTCTGGTTTTCACCACATTTTCAACACCCTCCCATACTATGTCCCTCTCCACCTCAGTCAAATATCATTAAATCGTTCCTTTACCCTTTACTCGACCTCCATCATCAAAATCCATTTCCGCCAAAATACATCTAACGGCTAGAATGGTCTCAGAGCATCAAATGGGCCAAATAATTGGTGGGATCAACTCAGAAACAAGTGGGGAGCAGTTTGGGGTATATAAAAGAAGCAAGAGAAGAAGAGTAGGGAGTTAGTTAGTGTAATTTAATTTTTCCTTATGTCGTTTTAATTTCCTCATGTTTTACAGTTTATGTTTAAGTTTTCAAATGTTTTGTAATTTCATGTTAGTGTAATAAAAACATATTGCCAGTTTCAATTTCAAGTTTAAGTTTACATATCAAGTTTATGCAAATTTTGAGCCAAAATCTCAAAATTGGCTTTTGTTGTTTATGGTTGTTGTTTTGAGCTCAATAAACATATAAGCTCTTAGTTACTGTTTAAGCCAATGAAATCATTTATAACTCAGTTTAAAGTTTTAACTCAAAAATTCTCAAAAATACCAAAAAAATTAGTGTAAATTCAAAAATCATGGGAATGATGATCAAGAGCTGAAGCAGAGCTGGAATTGAACTGCTATTGGGTTTAGAGCTTCTTGGGAAGCAATAGGTGTGATCTCAGTTCTCAGTTTGCTGTTTTGAGCTTTAACTCATTTTGTAAGGCATTTCTTTAAATTTGGCAGTTCTTAGTTTAAGTGATTGAATAGTATTAATTTCAGTTCCAATCTGTTTTATTATAGCTAATGTAAGTTACTTAATAGATTTCTTGGTATAAATACTTATTTTAGTAATTAAAGCTTCAAAACAGTCTTTAAAAGGGGTGTTTGGATTTGTTAGATAATCTGTGTTAGAAGCTTGTTTTGTTGTCCATTATTGTTGTTCTGAGTTGTTTAGGCCCCTTATAGTCAAGATAAAGTATAAATATTAGTCCTATTTAGTAAAAGTCAAAATAAGCTTAATCTCATCCTCAGCGGTTAAGCTGTTAGGATTTTGGAATAAATCTCATCAAATCGCTTATAACTAGATAATATAGCTTAATCCAACCTTAGTATAGCTTAATATAACATATAAGTCCTTAAAATCAGTGGCAAAGTTCGAAAAAGTCAACTTTTCATTTTCTTCAAAAGTCGAAATGTTGCAAAATCGGTTTTAGCCCATTAGGAAGAATTTTCAAGAGCTCATCTTTGGTCCAAAATCGGTGAAACTTGTGGCTTTTAAAGTTCAATTGCTCTAGTTTCTTGTTGTTATTTTGCTTAATTTTGTGAATTTTCTGAACCCCAAATAAGCTTATCAAATTGCCGCTAAATCCCACATGCGAGAACCTTTATTAGCTACAGAGGGATTATCGGTGTTTAGCTCTTGCCTGAGAACTTGTTAGAGCTCACCTAGGTCTAATTCTTGGTTTACAAGCTCTCACCCAGGTCTTGTTCAAGTTCAGTTGTTGATGCATAGTTTCTAGCTTATTCTAGTACTTATTTTCTTGCTTAAAGTAGACCCACATAGCTTGCTTTTTTTTAGCTTATAGCTCAAATCATCAAATCATTGCATCTTGCTAATCAGAGGTCTAAGCTTGTTTTTTGTTGAATTTTGGTTATTTTAGCTTATAGTAGCTTTTGTATTACATTGGTGGCTTTTGGACTCCATTTGCTTATTTAAGTGCTTATTTCAATAAGCTCTTGCTCATCGAGTTCCATAATCTAACTCACAACCCCATGTTTTCCATTTTCTTAGTTTCCTTATATTATTTTAGACTTTTCCTGAAATTTTCAGATTTTTCCTAGCTTGTTTGCTATTTTCTTTATTTAAATTAGTTTTAAGCCTTTTAATTAGCTTTAAATACAAAAATTAAGAAAAGCTTCAAAAAATAATTTTTCATTTTCTTAAGTTTAGATAAATATAAAAAGCCTAAAAGTATTTTCCATAATTTTCTTGGTTTAAAAGTATTTTCTAGTATTTTAATTAGTTTTAAATAGTAATTAATTAATAATAAATACATAAAAAGTCTAAAAATATATTTTCTGTTTTAAAATTAGTTTTATCATATTTTAGATTTTCCTAAGTCTTAATTTTATTTTTCTAGTCTTATTTCATATTTTCTTTTATTTTAGAGTATTTATTAAATAGTTAAATTAGTTTTAATTAATAATAATTAGATAAATAGTTGTAAAAATAATTTTCTTTTTCTATAAATTTTCTTTTATAATTAGGATTGTAAAATGTATTTTTCATATCCGTGGTATTTTCCTCCTTTATTTTCACGTTTTATTTTGTGCGTTTACGTAATTTTTTTAAGCGTAAGTTTTAGGTTTTAAACGTTCATCACTTTAAATATAGTGATAGCGTTTATTTAATATCTTTATCTTTTAATTTTCTTAATTTGCATTTAAGTCGCCGTTATTTATTAACTTTTCGGTGGTGTAATTATCAATCAATTCCTTACAGGTCATTATCATTGGTGATCATTCTATCGTCGATCAGTGTTTACACCATTGAGTCTCCGTGGGACATAACGACCGAAATTCACTATATTCTCGATCTTCATTGTATTTGTGTTTTAAGCGGTTTAAGCTTCTTACGGTCGACCATTCACAGTGGTAGGTTTGTGTGAGTAAGCATTGTTTTTCGGCCGAGATCATGGATCGATTAAAGACCTCCACATAGATTAACCAAACATGCAAAATGAAGAATCAATGACTACAGACTCTGAGCAAAGAACATTATCAATAATCCAAGAACAATCTTTATGTAATATATGTTTGTATTCAATGTAATTTGAGGTGACCTCCCTTAGGGGGAGATTGTTAGGATTTAATAAATCCAGTTATTAAAGTGTCGGTCACCTCAAGTGTATGTAATCGTTAGAAAGCTCGTAGTCGTAGTCATTATAAGTTAAGTAGTATTTAGTTAAATAACACCGTGGAGGACGGACGGTCTTTACCCACTGTATGCACGATTCATGACCGTTGGTGGCGATTTGTGTAAGACTATAAATACCCTCTACCTCCCAAGGTAGAGGGTTGGAGCTCATAATAAGACTTTCATTTTCTCTCACTATTTCTCTCTCTAAAACCTTATTCTATACGCCCCATTTGATCATGATTTGATGTGTTTGTGAAATCCAATGTGTAACATGAGCAATGAATTATGAATTCCTATGGACACTTTTAACAGAATTAGGAAAGGGCAAATCACTTGAAAAATGTAGCTAACTTGCTACCTTTTATGGTTGTATGCAACTATCTTTTTTTTCACATCCTTTGTTTGTACCCGTTACCTGCTAATCGTTAGTCCTTTATACTAACGACCGTTAATAAATAACTTAAAGTTTAGTTATCTTATGCTAAACTTGAATCGTTAGTCCTTTATACTAACAGTAATTAATAAATAACTTAAATTTTGGTTTTCTTACGTTTTCGTCCATTTTTACATGTTTTCGTTCATTTTTGCACGTTTTCGTCCATTTTTCCACGTTTTCGTTCATTTTTGCACATATTCGTCTGTTTTTGCACATTTTCGTCCCTTTTTCCACGTTTTCGTCCATTTTTATACGTTTTCATTTGTTGTTACACGTTTTCGTTCGTTTTTACATGTTTCGTCCGTTTTAACACGTTTTCGTTCACTTTTGCACGTTTTCATCCGTTTTTACACATTTTTGCATGTTTTTGTACAATCTTATTCGTTTTTACCTGTACAAAATGTATAGAAATGTACAAAAACGTAAAAAATGTATTAATATTGGTTTTCGTTGTTTTCATCTGTTTTTACATGTTTTCGTCTGTTTTTACATGTTTTCGTCCGTTTTTACATGTTTTTGTTCGTTTTTGCACGTTTTCATCCGTTTTGCACGTTTTAGTCTGTTTTCCACGTTTTTGTACATTCTTATCCGTTTTTAACGATATATAAGCGTATAGAAATATACAAAAACATAAAAAACGTGTTATTACTAGTTTTCTTACATTTTAAATCGTTTTTATCGTTTTCATTCGTTTTACATGTTTTAAATCCGTTTACATGTTTTCATATGTTTTTATACGTTTTCTTGTTTTTTTCGTTTCGTATACTGTTTTATCTTATAACAACCGTAAAATTTCAAACAAAATTTTAACAATAAACTATAGTAATTATGTTATTAAGTTTCACTCCTGGATTTTTCCGAGCCTATTTGAATCAAAAGCGATAAATTTTAAGTAAAACATAAGCAAACATTCAAACATCTTGACCTTGCATTAATAAGGTTTAAAATTCCATAATCATTCTTTAGAGTCGATAAATTATTTTATATACTATTTTTATAAAAACGTTTAGAAATATATTTTCTCATTTACCAAACCGAGGTAGTGCGTTTACTATTGAGCTCAATAGGACACAAAATACACGAAGTATAAATAAAATTAGGCCTAACTTATTATCCACCACCGCACATGTGTTAACTAAAGAACGTCACACGTCCCTATCATGCAAATATGCAACTCGTATATACGTGTTTGCCATAGCATGCAAATTCAACTTACATGTAATGCATGAATAGTCTATAATGCCAGCATGCATATGATACCGTGCATGGTAAAACCAATTCACACATCATTTCAGCCCATATCACATTCATGAAAATATCAAATGTGTTTACTATGCATTCAGACTACATATTTTCTTCCCACAGAAAGCCAAACGCAAACCAATCAAGCTATATTACTTCGCATGAAACACGCTATCATGGGCACACTATTCTTTTATCTTTTTATCTCTTTTATCACCATTCAAAGTCAACACACCAAATGATAAATCACTTTCCATCACCTTTTCTCTGCTTCCTCCTCGCTCCCAAGAAACTTTCTTTGATCCATCACACTCCTTGATATCATCACCCATAACCTACTCGACCCATCTCTTTCAATCACTAGTCAATTTGCTTTCTTCCTTTCCCCTCTTCCAAGAATGAAATCACGAGGGCGCCTAGAAATGTTAAAGGGATGGAGACTAAAGCTCGGTTTAGCTACCCTCAAAATCGAGGTCAAGAAAGAGTAGTCAAACGCAATCCCTTTCTTCCTTTACAAATCTCAGTCGAAACAGGGAGGAATTCACACACCCATTTCATCAATTTCACACTCTCACTTTTATCCCTCCTCCACATTCACCATCCACCGCTACTCCCCTCGTCTCTCCATTTTCTCTCTTTCCATTGGTATGTTGAGCACACCCCTAATCCATCTCAGTATCACTCTCTTGCTACTGCCGAGAAAGAAGAAGCGGGGGAAAGGGTATTCGGTTATGTCTTCATAAGTTTGGATGTACATTTCGGTTTAGGTTCTAGTTGGGTTTAAGATCGTTGGAAAGCTAGTCAATCTTTGGTCCTTGCTCGTGCTCTCGTATACTCTTCACTCATTGTAAGCCTACTCGACACACGTCCCTTTGCTATACATTTTTCATTCATTACAAACTCATACATTTACAAAATATACTCTTTCGATATATACACATCTCTCGTAGAAATAAAACTTGAATCTGTTCAATATATATATACAACTCTCGTTAAAATGAAACCGATATCGAAACCTTTACTTCACTCGTGCAATACTAGAAAGATTAATCATGTGTTACTAAGCTTATGTGATACCCCTTTTATCGTAAAACATGGAACAATTGACAACCTTTTTCGAGTAAAAATGGATTCATGAACTTTTTCAGTCTTCTCGATCTAGTTAAACGAGGAAAACTGATTATTAGACACATATTAAGTCTTGGCTCGCATCTTGGAATAACTGTGTATCTCGACTTCTTATTTACTCCGTGCTTACTTTATTACTCCATAAACCTTTCGAGCTCATTTGCCACCCCAAAACGCACGACCTGTTTAGTTTGCGAGAGTGCTTATTTGTAATAAACACTCGACACTCAATAAGCTATACGACCTAAACTTCAGCGACCCACAACTCATTTCCGCTTTAAAAACATATTTTGAATTAGTAACGGGCCTCAAGACCCAACGAGGACATCACATAGCCATTAGAGTTCTTATTTGAAATTCGACACTACTTTGTCCAGCTGGTTCGAACTTGATAAGTAAAACACCAAAATATTATTTTTAAAAACTTATAACAACCTTGAAACTCTTTCATGAAAATAAAGGTGGAGAAACAAGTTTGAGAAGGAAGAAAAACATAAAATGTTTACATGCAAAACACGCATGATCAGTATACTAGGAAGAAAAACTTTTAAAATGAAACGGTCAAATGTTCCTTAAGTATGTTTGGGCTGTAAAGAGGAGCACGAAACACCCTCTAGCTCAGATGGCAGACTCGCTTAACCATCACCTAGACGACCAAGGTTCGAACCTTGCCCATGGCAAGTTTTGTGATCCTTTTGGTATTTTTACTAAACCACGATTTTTACAACTCTGGCCCCTCAACATCAAATAACTTGTTATCTTTTCCTAAAACTTTAATAAGTCTTATGACTTATATTAGTATTTACAATTTCAGCTCTCCAAATTTGAACACTTGATACTTTTCACCCAAAACTTTTATGAGTTCAAATAAACTTATATATTTTACTCGCTTTTCATCTAGATAAATATGTTTAATACATATTCTCATTAAACGACCACATTCGCGTAAACTATAAACATTACGTTTTTCCAATTATAATATTTAATCACAACTTCTATTAAATATATATAACATAAATATATTGTGCCATCTCGAAACCCAATGAATCTAATAAATACAATTCGACTAGTATTTATTCCCCACCTCGATAATACTTGAGCCGATATTCGAGTCAACTCTTATACGAAAGTTTCGTATACATCATTCCTCCATTATCCCAAGAGCCAATACTTAAGAAATATTTTCACAACTACATTTTATGTACGTCGACAACGTCCACATAAGCTACGTAACACAAACACATGAGAAAGTATTTGAAATTATATAATTTTGAACTTTAAGCATTACCACCAAAGTTAAAACGATGCGAGTTCCTCACAACTGAATCATTTTTCAAACATTAACATTTAGGGTCGTAAACGGAATATATTATCTAAGACTTGCCATATTATATCTAGGTTTCGTGTTGAAGCCGTTGTCATATCGTATTTGCTATTGTTGTGCATTTCCTACCGTAATGCTAAGGTGAGTTCATAGCCCCACTTTTACTCTTTTAACTGTTTTATAAACTCCTTGGGGGAGAATACATGCTACTACTTAATTTTATGATCACAATTGCTTGAAAACATTTCTTGTTCTCTTGATATTATGACTCTTGCCTAAGTTGTTTGCCAAAAGACCCCTTCATCATGAACCATTAGTCACTTGCGGTGGCGCAAATATTGTGGATAGTACTATGGAATTAACGACCCCGAGGCTCGGTTATCGGACATAAGGCGCACCATATTGAATCTCTTAAATAATTGGCAATTATCTCTTGGGGCAATTTGTTTACTTACACCGATAATTAGGTGTATGCGGTTGAGTCTTGGTGTCATGAGCTTAGTGCAATAATATCAACTTTCTTTTATGGGCGTATAACAACGTAGCCGGGCTTCTTTAAACTTGAAAAATCTTGTGATCAAGCTTTATTACTAAACCTATGAATTCACTCAACCATTGTGTTGACTTTTAGCATGTATTTTCGGGATGAAAAGCGATAGCTAACTCTGGGCTGACTTGGCGTTGGCATGGCGTGGTCGTAGATGACTACGATATCTGAATTAGGACCACATTTTATTAATGGGCCATTTTTCCGCAACAAATCAACTTTTGTAAACTCTATTTTACTTGATAAATGAAATCTTTTAAGAAAAATCTTTATTTTTAACTTTGTGTTAAATTCAATTGGTAGCATCCCAAAACCTTTTCTTCTGGCTGCAAACCATTTTGGGGTGTTACATATACGTTTTCATTCGTTTTTACATGCTTTCATCCGTTTTTACATGTCTTCATGTGTTTTTGTACGTTTTCATCCAGTTTTGCACGTTTTTGTTTGTTTTTAAATGTCTACGTTCGTTTTAGACGTTTTCGTTCGTTTTTACACATGCAAAAATATATGAATACATGTAAAAATAGACGAAAATGTGTAGAAACAGATGAAAACGTAAGAAACTAAAAATTAATACATTTTTTATATATTTTTGTACGTTTTTGTATATTTCTATACATGCAAAACAGACGAAAACGTGTAAAAACGAACGAAAACGTATAAAAAAGGATGAAAACCTAAGAAAACCAATGTAATACATATTTATACATTTTTATACATTTTTGTACATTCTTATACGTTTTTGTACATCTAAAAGCGGATAAGAATGTACAAAAACGTACGAAATCATGTAAAAACATACGAAAATGTGCAAAAACAAAGAAAAACGTGTAAAAACGAACGAAAACATGTAAAACAGATGAAAACATATAAAAACGAAAGAGAACATGGAAAAAAGGACGAAAACATACAAAAAAAATTAAAACGTGTAAAAATAAACGAAAATGTAAGAAAACCAATAATTAATACCATTTTGTACGTTTTTGTATGTTTCTTTGCGTTTTTTGTACAGCTAAAATGGATAAGAATGTACAAAAACAAATGAAAATGTGTAAAAACAGACGAAAATGTGCAAAAATGAACGAAAATGTGTTAAAACAAACGAAAACGTGTAAAAATGAACGAAAACATATGAAAAGGTGGAAAAAAACAGACGAAAACGTGCAAAAATAAATGTAAATGTGTTAAAATAAACGAAAACGTATAAAACGGATGAAAACGTTTAACGGACAAAAACGTTGAAAAGTGTGCGTGGCGTGTAAAATGGAACAAAAGCGTGCAAAAGCGAGCGGCGTGTGAAAGCGGCGAAAATGTGCAAAAGCGAGCAGCGGGAAAAGTAGATGAAAACGTGCAAAAATGAATGGAAACGTGTAAAAACGGACGAAAACATATGAAAACCAAATTATAAGTATTTATTAACGACCGTTAGTATAAAGGAGTAGCGATGCAAGTTTATCGTAAGATATCTAAACTTTACGTTATTTATTAACGACCGTTGGTATAAAGGACTAACGATGCGATATTAGTAGGTACTGATCTGAAAAGTAACGATCGGAGGTTTAGTGATAGAATATGAAAAAAATATAGTTGCATCAATGGCAAAATTGGTAAGTTAAC